>JBBDHG010000014.1:6210000-6645000 GCA_037951165.1 Lophius americanus
TCTTGGTTGTTTGTTGTAATTTGTTATCTCTGTTTCTCCAATCGAGGAAATATCTTATTTCGTCTATTAGGTTTTGCACGTCTAATATGAGGCTTTCCTTTTAGACTCTTAGAGATAAAATTCCAGTGAATACAGTTTCTGTCGGAAAGATTTTCTCAAACCTATGAATTGAACACCTTTGTTGTTTCAGATATTAGAAAAAGTAAAAGGTGTGTGATGTTTAGTTCATTTGGTCTTCTTCAGACATATGGATACTCTCAGACAAACTTTTAGTTTGGGAGAGTATAAGGTGAGCTGAGGGCTATTGAGGACTCTGTTTAGCTTACATGCTCGGCTGCAGGGTGAGTAATTATGAGTTTGTATGTATACAAGAAGTAAAAGGTCATTTGAGGTCAGTTCATAACAGCCAGGCATTGAGTTGTCAGACTTTGACATTGGAGAGCTGTTCAAGTCCTTATCCTTGCTAAACCCAACTCTAATTTATGCTTTTGACCATAACACTGGTTCTCTACGTCATTGTTTCTACACCAAAAACATTAATAATCCATTAGTTTCTTTGTTCAAACATCACCAACCTTACACATGAAATTACACAGTATAGGCAACCTGCTTAGCTTATTGGTTACTACATGAATTACGTGCCCAAAATAAACCTAAAGTTCTTCCACTACTATCATGTCTATTTGCATTACATTCAGGTGAACCCTAAAATAATTTATATTTAGTGTCAGTAACATTGTATTTGTTGCTGTCTGTGAGCACACATTTGATTTATGCCGCAACACGGAGCCCAAGAAAAAAATTCCCCTAAGGGAACAATAAAGTTTGTTGTATCATTGACCTTTTATAATAATTTTCCTCATCTCTAGAGAAGACTTCTTGAGGACCTGAGGATGCTGGGAATTTGGGCATTTTTTAAACTCTGGCTTAAAATTGATTTTCAATGGTTGAATTTAATTAATAGTAATTTTTGATTGGTGTGTGCATCTGTAAATGGGGGATGTGGGTCAGGGGTTGCGTTAATTATGCAAAGCACTTTGTGTCACTCTATCAGCTACCATAGTAAAGTTTGATTGATTCATTTTGCAGTTTCTATTGTTTTTGAGAACTACAGTATATATTACGAAGAATACTGTTACATGTCATACTGTTTGCAGTTATGTCAGTTAATTACTGCATACTTCTTAGTCGTATTCTGGTTGGTAAAACCAACCAGAATACGACTTTGAGTTTTACTCCAGTAAAATATTTCATCCACATTGTTGAACTGGCACATATTTTGACAGTGGACGGCCTTCCCGTCACATCGCTCCACATTTATCCATGCTTGGGAATGACACCACAAATCCTGACTTGTGCAACCCCAGTCACTGGGCTACAAACTACAGTTTGTAAACTGAATCTGAATCTGAAGGATGTACACTTAATGTAACCACTGACAGGTGAAGGGAAAAACATTGATTATTTAGTTACCATGGCAGCTGTAAATGGGCGAGATAGATTAGGCAAAAACAAAACATTTTGTTTTTTGAAGTTGATATTGGAAGCAAGAAAAATGAACAAGCGTAAGGATGAATGTAAGGCAGTATGATGATGCGGTCAATGTTCTGCTGGGGAACCTTGGGTCCGACCATTCATTTGAATGTTACTTTGGCCAATAGCACCTACCTAAACATTATTAAAGACCAAGTATCTCATTTCATGGAGTCAGATTTCAATAATGACAGTATCCTCTTCCAACAGGATAATGGTTCAGAAATGGTTTGAGGAACAGAACAATGAGTTCAAGTTGTTGACTCAGCCTTTAAATTCCCTAGATCTCGACCCACGATCTGTGGGATGTGCTGGACAAGCAAGTCTGATCCATGGATACCAAACCTCACAACTCAACGGATCTGGGCAATTTGGCTTGTAAAAGGGAGACTAGCATAATATTAGGCAGGTTGTTACAATCTTATTGCTGGTCAATTCTTGTTTATACTGTTGCTTAGTGCATATAGTTATGGGCAAACCAGTCACTGTTATTTTCTTTGATTTCTAGTTATTATATTTTTAAACCTTTTGCAACCTCCTTTGGCAAAATTGTATTTAATTTAAACCATTAGAGTAAATTTGATCGCGTGAGTCTGAGAGAGATTAGATTTTAAAAAATAGCTTTATTTTACTATTTAACAGGACAGTATAACATTAGTCATTTTTGTGTGAACTGAGACTCATTGTATAGTCTCAACATTTATGAGAATACAGGGTTGAATTTCAGCTTCCCCTCCACCACAGAACAAACGGTTTCATTTGAACACCACTGAGATGAGAATTCTTGGACATTCTTCATGAGTGAGTAAAAACTGAAATCAATTTTTACTCTTGCTCTCACCAAGGACACAAACATTGGCAGCAGGGTTTCAGCTAACCCATTTTCCACCCTGTTTTTTCTGCTTTTATAAATTGCCAACTTGGCCCGTCCCACTAAAAAATTTAACAACTGCCACTTTTTTGCATTTGTTTTTTCGTATCTGGCTCCAAAGATGAAGGCGGTGTCAGACCAGCTCACGCCACAACTAGAAAACACAGTTCTCAGAGTTTTAAAAAGAGACTCAAGTCTGTCACACTCCAAGTAACAGTGGACCACTGTCTCCGTTTCCTGACAGAAGGGACACTTGGTGGATACTGCAGGGTCTATTTTTGCCACAAAGTGTTCACAGCCAACGCTCCATGTAAGATTCGCCACTGCAGGTCACCTGACCTCTTCTTGAGAGGTGCCTTATAGAGCAGCCTCCACACAGGTTTACAGTCCTCTGGAACCTGTAGTCTTCCTCTCCACACAGTGTCTCTACTCCCACTCAGCTTCTTCTTATTTAAAGCCTGCACACAGTATCTGCAGAGAGCTTTGCTGGTCAGGAAGTACAGGTTCACCGGTGCAGAAGACTTGTAGAGCAGTAGCGGTCCAGACAGCCCGGTATAGTCAATTTCCATACCCAGCTCAGGGAAAGGATCTCCTTCATCTGGAGTCTCTGCTCCAGTCGTGTAATCCTTTAGCATCTGTAGCTCCTCACTTAGTAGTTGTTTTTACCATTTGTTCAAAATGGCTCTGGTGTGACGAGCAGACCTCAGGCCAAGCAGAGAAGCTACTGCTGCTGTGTCCTGAAATCCTGGACCTGCAACGTCCACTATACTTCTCAGCTTGACCGCTCCGGCTAAACACAGCCGTTGAGTGAGAGCAGGTCTGCTGTCACTCTCAGCGTCCAGTCTGGCCCCATAGATCAGAGGCTCTTCCAGGAGCCAGAACAGTGAAGTGGCGTGTTCCAGTCTCTTCCATTTAAAAAGAGTCCACGCTCTGAAAAGTCCCTGATAAAAAGGAGGCAAGTCACACAAACGAATAAAACTGAGCTCTGTTAAAACAAAGAGGTGTCCAATCCCAGACCTGCTACCCTTCTTAGGATGATGCTTGTGGTCTGTTTCCAAACCACATCATCGTTTCCTGTGAGGTACTTTTGTACAAATTGTAGCCTGAAACCTGCTGTTCTGCTCTCCAGGTGGACTAGACCCTGACCCCCTTCTTCCTTTGGAAGGTAGATTACACTTTGTGGGATCCAGTGGTAATGACCCCAGAAGAAATTTACCAGCACTGTTTGGAGCTTTTGTAGAAGACCAGGAGGGGGTTCTGTACATTTCAGCTTGTGCCACAGAGTCGATGCCACCAGGTTATTAATGATCAGCACTCGTCCTCTGTAGGACATCTGCGGCAACAGCCACCTCCACTTGGCCAACCTCGCTTCAAACGTCTCTACAACTGCCTCCCAGTTTTTCTGAGTCGTGTCGTTGTCTCTTATATAAACCCCAGGTACTTAAAGCCCCCCCTCTTCCAGTTTAAACCCCCTGGCAGTTGAGGGAGACCTCAAGACCAACTTCCAACTGTTAGTGCCTCACTCTTTGTCCAGTTGACCTTTGAAGCTGATATTTTTCCAAATGTTTCAACAATCTTACCCAACTGGTTGACATCCGTCTGGTCTTTCTCAAACACAACAACGTCATCTGCATACGTAGATAAAATGAGGCGTGTGTTAAAATCAGACAACATCAAACCATTAACACAAGATCGAATGTTGTGTAACATGGGTTCAATAGACAGAGCGTAGAGCATACCGGACATCGAGCAGCCTTGTCTTATTCCTCTGGTCACGTCAAGTGGTTCACACAACCTACCATTAATTTTCAGTACACTCTGAATATTCTCATACAACACCTTAATCTTGGCAATAGTTCCAGGGCTGAGGCCAAACCTTTCCAACACTCTCCAAAGGTAATGGTTCTCAACCCGGTCAAATGCCTTTTCTTGGTCTAGAGAAACCAGACCAGCATCACAGCCCAATGAGCCAGAGACCTCCAAAACATCTCGAATCAGTGACACGTTGTCAATAATGGACCTGCCAGGCACACAGTACGTTTGGTTCGGATGTATAACCTGGTCCATCATCTTCTTCAGTCTGTTAGCGAGGACTTTCGACAGCAGTTTATAGTCCGTACATAACAGACACACAGGTCGCCAGTTCTTTATGTCCTGAAGGTCACCTTTTTTAGGCAACAGTGTCCTGCCCTCTTGCAGCTCTGAGGTAAAGGCATCTGAATGAAACTTTCTCTGAAGACTTCCAAAAAGTCTTCACACAATTCCTGCCAAAACTTTTTATAAAACTCGGCAGGTAGTCCATCAATTCCAGGGGCCTTCCCCCCCTGCATGCTCTGCAGGGCTGTGAACAGTTCCTCAGCCATCAGAGGACTTTCCAGGTCTTTGTTGGCTTCCTCTGGGACTCTGGGCAGCCCACTACAGAAGGAATCAAATATCTCGTCATCCTCAGTGTACTCACTGCGATACAGGTGGGAATAGAAATCCACAGCCCTCTGCCGGACCTCACTGGCCTCCGTTAGCGTCCGTCCTGTTGGTGATCGTAAGGCGTGGATGAGTCTGCTCTGCCCATTCTTCTTTTCCAAACTGAAAAAGAACTTAGATGGTGAATCCATCTCAGCAGCGCTCTGAAAGCGAGACCGGACCAGTGCACCCTGTACTTTAGAACCAAGCAGGTCAGCCAGCAAGGCTTTTTTGGACTTGAGATCTTCAATACAACCTCTGTTTCCTGTGGTTTCTGCATAACTCTGTAGTTCCACTATTTCACTCTCTAGATCCCTCATAGATTTGGTGATGTCACGAGAGATATTCAAAGTGTACTGCTGACAAAGCTGCTTGATCTCCACTTTCCCTCGATCCCACCACTGGTTTAGTGATGTAAACTCTTCCTTTCTACTCTGAAAAACTCTCCAAAAAAATGTGAAAGTTTCTCTGAAGTTTACATCTAACAACAGAGCAGTGTTGAAGTGCCAGTAAGCAGACCTATTTTTTATATTCGCAATAAAAACCTCACACGTTACCATGGAGTGGTCCGAGAAGCCCACAGGCAGAATTTTACATTTTTTAAAAATACTGAAATGATGCCTGAAGCAGTAGAACCGATCTAGTCTGGCCATAGAAAGAAAGCCCTCCCTACTTTGGGCCCATGTGTACTGTCTTCCTTCTTGATGCGTTTCTCTCCACACGTCGGTTAAAGTGTGTGTTTCCATCAGCTGCTTCATCACACGTTTTGAGGCAGAGTGAGGTTCTATGTGGTTCTGTCTAGCTGGTCTTTCTCTGTACAGTTAAAATCTCCCGCTAAAAACAGATGCTCTTCTGGCCCACATTGACTTAAAACTGTGTCTAGCTGGTTTAAAAACTGAACTCTGTCTGGTCCGATGTTCGAAGCATAAACATTTACAAAGACAAAAGTGAACTGTTGATACTTGGCTCTGACCAACAACAGTCTGCCTTTCACTTTCTCCTCCACGATATGAAACTCCGGTATGAAATCTTTGGAGAACAGGATGGCCACTCCTCCACTGGTTGTAGGGAAATGGCTTAAAACCACCTCACCGTCCCATTCTCTCTTCCAGTCCGTCTCATTGACCGTGTCACTGTGGGTCTCCTGGACCATCATCACGTGAAGACCTTTCAGTTTCACCAGCTCAAACAAACATGTTCTTTTCTTCACATCTCTGGCTCCATTTACATTTAATGTGGATATTTTAAAACCACTCATTATTAGAGATGTGAGGATAAACACACATGATAGTACAGATAGGAAACAGACTGTCTTATATCGTCTCTGAAGACTCATCGTGATTCAGGTCTTGTCTGATTTTCACCACAATGTTCTTGAGTCTGTAGATTTCCTGATCTGTGTATCCTCCCTTTCCTTTACTGCTCATCTGAAACCTAGCAGACTTTACAAATAGTTCCTTGTCAGGAAAGTAGTCAACAATTTGGACTTCCTTCATGTTCTTTGTAGTTTGCAAGAACTTCTTAATTTGTGGCACACCATACACCTTTTCCGGTTGTGTTTTGGCAGACAGTTGTGAGTCTACCACACAATCCTCTTCTTCATCCTCCTCATCCTCCATACTGTTTTCTGACTCGGGGATCTTGTTTTCCTGCTGAGCCTCATTTACATTTTTAACTGTTCCTTTCTTGGCCTGAGAGCCTCTGATTCTTTTTGACTGTTTTCTTTTAAGAATGGGAGTTCTGATCTCTTTTACTTTCTCCACCAGCTGCTCCTCCTCCAGCTGCTCCTCCTCCTCACTCTCAGTAACCGTGATCTCAGCTACTGCTGCTCCATCACTTGTTATCACTATCTCCTGTTCTCCTCCTGCCTCTTCCACACCGCTGTCATTATTCCTTTCATCTAACTGAACGACTGCTGTTTCACCCTCTTGGTTCTGCTCAGCCACGTCGTTTTCCTGCCCCTGTTGAGTCTCAGTTGCCCCCCCCTCCTGCTCAGCCTCAGGCTGGGTTTGATTGACAGGAGGTTTGTCAGAGTTGACAGGGGAGATTTTCTCAGGGCACGCACAAACTATGTGTCCTTCTTTGCCACAGCCAAAACACTTTAGGACCCCCGACGTCACAAACACAACATAATCAAAGTCCTCAACTTTTAGACTGAAGACCAGGTTCAGCTCCTCATCCTTCCTGCTGAGGATCATGTACACCTGTCTTCTGTGTGACACCACGTGCCTCAGCAGGGGGGATTTGCATCCCAACGGGAGTTTCCTGATGGGGGAAACAATCTTCCCGTACCTGGTCAGTTCCCTCACCAACACCTCGTCACTGATGAACGGGGGACAGTTGGAGATAGTCACCCTTGTCGCAGGTGTCGAGAGGGGGGACACTGATACCAGCGTACGGTTCACTACGATACCCTTCTCAATTATTCTGTTCGCCTTCTCCACGCTGTCCACAAACAAAACCACAGCACCGCTCATCCTAGCAGCTGACTTTATGCTCCTGTGACCCACAACGTCACCGACAGCCAGACCACAACTCTCCACCGAGCAGGGAAACGTTGGCGAGACTTTAAAGCCGTGTTTCCTGCTCAGTCGAACATACTCCATGTTTAGCGCTTAGCACGCCGACCAGCTAACGCTGATGGGCTCCAAGCACTCACTCAAACCCCTAAACCCCACTCTCCGTGCCCCCCACACACCCGAAAGTTCTGAAAACACACTGTGTACAACAATATTATTCGCAATTACAAAATAGACACGAGAAAACACAAACTCACAATCGCTCTCACACGACCGCTCAGCACACCCACTCAGTCCTTCCACTCAGAGAGAGAGAGAGAGAGAGAGAGAGAGAGAGAGGAGAAAAAAGAGGAGGTGAGTAAGTGATAGAAGTTTGCCAGTCCTCAGACAACCTCAGGGACACACATAGCACTGGTACCTCTGCTGTGTCTGTCTTCTAAGTGGCTCTAAAAGCCTGCAGAAGATCCTGCTAATCTTAATGCTTATGACATCCTCTCTATCCCTCTCACTATGCCTCTCTCTCTCTCTGTGTCTTTCCCTCCCTGTCTCTCTCCTTCTGTCTCTCCCTCTGGCTCTCTTTCCCTCTGGCTCTCTTTCTTGCTTTGTGTCTCTCTCTGTCTCTCTCCCTCTCCCTCTCCCTCTGCCTCTGTCTTTCTCTCCCTCTCTCTCTCCCTCTCGCTCTGTGTCTCTCTCTCTCCCTCTCGCTCTGTGTCTCTCTCTCACCCTCTCTTTCTCTGTCTCTCTCTCCCTCTCTCTCAGGGGAGCTCTCTAAATGCCAGATACTTACTCCTATTCTGTCTCAGTGTGCGTGTTCTGTTTTAGCGTGTAGTGGTCTGAACTCCCGCTGGTCTGATAATGTCTTCCCCTCGCTCTACTGATCATCAAAAGTAAAATAAAAAAAAACGTAGTTAACTTGATATTTTTGTGGATCTTTCTGTATTTCATTATTTACGAAATTCTTCTATTATGCTAACTCGCTGGAGTTAAGAGGATATTTGCCGAACAAATAGGAGTTATTAGGAGTTATTATTCAGCAAATTAATAATAATAATAATAATCTTTACTGTATTTATCAAATGTTACACCGTACGTATATGCACTACAACATTGTGTAACTAAGCATTTAATTTGACCCATCCCTGAAGGAGCTTTGGGCTGCCCCTGTGAAGCGCCCAGGTAGCTGAGGTTTCAGGGTCTTCCTCAAGGACCCACGGCAAGTTGTGTCAGGGGCTGGGCTCAAACCGTAGTCTCAACATTGGATGATTGATCTACTGTCTGAGCTAAAGCCGACAAGAACAACAGAGTGTGAAACCTTGACATCAAATCTGAAATAAAAAAACCGTAATAAAAAATATAAAAATAATAGAAAAAATTTATAAAATAACAATAATAAAACCATAACCAGCTAGGCAATTTATTAGATTTAAAACTTTATCAGACTTAAAACGTGAACATGTATATAAATACTTCAACATCAGATGAAAATAATACGGTCACTAACAACAATTACTCTTAGTACCAGAATCAGAACTAGAAACATTTGATTCATATATAACATACTGCTTTTGTTTTCATCACTTTTTTGATTCAATTATTTTAAATAATCTTTTATTTATAATAGTGTGTTTTTAATATATAATATTATATAAACATAGAATAAAAACAGTGTTATTCCTACAATAATTTATTTAATAAATCATCATCAATATCAACAATAAAATTAAAATATCAATAACGATCTAATGATTACTATTTTTATTGTTTATTTTTACATTTACACAAACATATATACATATATATATTATATATATATATATATATATATATATATATATATATATATATATATATGTATATGCATGTATATGCATACATTTGAAACAGCAATACATCCACAATTTGGTTTAACAGACCTACATTTACATTTTTTTAGGAATTATGATGGCGTTGTAAAAACAAGCTCACTTACCCTAAAGTTCCCGTAGGTGTATGCGAACCACCATTTCAGTAACATTAGTCTGTCTGATTCGTCCACACAGGGTGATGAATTTGTGTCAAAGGTTTTTTTTTTTGCTGTGTGACAGACTTGATGATTTCAGCATGCAGTAGAATCATCATAGCTTACTTAGCCTACATATATCTCCCCTCCTATGTTGGCCACACACTCACCAACAGTGAAGTTTGGCACGTTTGGTAACAGGATCAGCTTTTCTCTCCGGTGAGGAGCCTTTAAGTAACTAAATTAACCTGGATATGACAGAGACCATATCCATTTACCCATGATGCACCACCAAATGGTAAAATTGTCCAACTCTTCTATGTCTGATGTGTGAATGTGTGCTGAATTCTTAATACTGTAGTGAATCATCGTGGTCTGAATTGATTGTTATCCCCTCATACACACTGCATGGATACTAATCCACTAATTATCTTATCTTATCTTAATCCGGTGATTGTGTGTGTTTTCAGTGTTCAGAGAGACAGCCATCCAGCGCCGTCTACCTGCCAGAGTTCGTCCTCTCCCCTCAGGGCAGCTTCATGGAGGACGCCACAGAGGACCAGTTTCTGACCTACAGGTCCAATGAACAGGTCTGTCTGCTCTCTTACTGCACCGGTGTGGGTCAGAAATAAGTGATGCTAAGACTTGTACACATCCAGGGATATTGATGGGTGTCATGTTTGTTCTATATATATTAAAATTTTGATCTCCAGAGTCAGATGTGGGACTTTCGTCTCACATGCAGACCACTGAGGTTTCCTGTTATTTTTGTTATTGTTGTTATTGCCATTGGTGTGGAAAGGGGGTTGACTTTGTGGCGTATGTGAAGTTTTTCATTGAGTGACTTGAGCAAAACTGGCTACTTAAAAATAGTAATGGTAAACATTTTGTGGAGGAGGTGAAACAGCCGGAAGATTTCCATTATAGCAGCAGTGTGTTTTTTTTATCTTAAGATTAGTCTAAAATGACTCCTTTATATCTACAGACGGGCAGGTTCTCTCTATGGAGACTGCGGAATTGTGCTGCCGTGTTTGTACATTAGTCTGAATGGTCAAACTGAGGACTGCTTCTAGAAAAAGTGCATATTTATATTGAATTGGCAGAATATGTTTCCTAAGTATACTACTGAAACTATCTCCCTGTAAGTCTCAACATCGGGAATGAAATAAATAGTCATCATTACTATTATTATCCTTCTTAATGTCTCCTCCCCACTCCTCTGTTGGCAGATATCAACTATTATCCAGTCACTCTAAAAAACTTTAGGCCAATTCTAAGAAGAGATGCTACGGAGCCTGGTAGGAAATATGGATGAGAAAAATTTTTAAATGCTAAATAATGGATTATTAGACTATTAGCAAGTCGCACATGTTTATTACTAAATAGAATGCATGTTTTAATTAACTCGCGAGCGCATTCACATCCAACTGTTCAACCTGTGTCAGTCCTGTTGCCTTAAAAACAAGAAAACATTAAGTTGCTTACAGGTAATCTGAAATGCAAATGTAGGTTATTCATACACCTTACTGTTACTGAGGTGCAACAGCTCCCGACTGTAAATACAGATATGAGCTAAAATGGCTAAATTAGTCTTGCCATTTACTAAGGGTTATTTACAGTTTTTTTTTTTTTTTTGTAAGTCTTAAATAAAAACAGAATTATTTTAGGTTTAACTTGAAAAATATAGTTTTCTGGCTGCTGTTGATGCCTGTGACATAAAAAAAATGAATTATGCTGATCCGTTTTGAATTTTATCTGTAATTTCAGTATTTTCTATTCCCTTGGTTTGTTCGGAACGCTTTAAAATTATTAAATAGAATAAAAAGAGAATTGTCATAACACCTTGAGTGGTGTTTGGCCCTCGATGTGTAATCAGTTTTTTTTTTCATTTTCCTATGTGTTGGGTTTGACACCCCTGCTCTAAAGGACCTCATCACTGGACAGACTACTGGATGGGGTCGTAGACAATGACATCATTTTGACACTTGAATGCTACCATAGATTCTCCAACCACACTTGGATCAGGAGACTTTGATGATGCATTTGATTTCTGATCATCAGACCACTTTCAGATGTGGTCATGTGATCAAATTGTTTACTCAGTGTGAAAGTTAACGTGTTCTGGTCCATAATGAGGGTCCGTCCAATGGTCCGATGTCCATTAAGGCCACAAGAAGACAATAGGGACCACAGGGTTGATGGACAGTGGGTTCTCTGCGATGTAAGTCATGTTTTTGGACTATCGTCATAGCTGTGTTTGAAATGTCCAACTATTTTACTCAACTAACAGTGATGCAGTCATGGTGAGACATGTGATCATCCTTTGTATAAGGTTAGCTAGATGGGTCATTTGCTTCGATGGTACCATCATACTGCGACCACTATCTAAGGCGATACATCAGACTTGTTGTTAATCGATTGGAAAGATAGATCATCTCTGTTGTTTTGCACCAGACTTTTGTTTTATCTAAACTTAATCTGGAAGCTTTAACTTGACGTTCACCACACATAGATGTGTCCTGAGTCATTCAAGTCTCAACATATGAACTTGTTTAATAATATTATACTCTTTATTATCATTTGCTATAAACAGTACAACATGAGCACTGGGTATCCACTGTGAAGCACCTATGGTGCACATTTGGATTTAGTTTTCTTGCTCACAGACCCTGTATGACGGACATAGGGGTAGTCTGGGAACTTAACCGCTGACCTTCTGATTCAGGGATGACCATTCTCCCTCCTGACCTACAGCTGCCACATCTAGGTGCAGTTTCTAAAGCGAAATTGATGATGCTTTTCAGAGCATTATTTTTGGACCAAAGGCCAATAAGTTTATCCCGGTGGTCCATCACTGATCAGTTACCACAGGTATAAAAATGGACTCAGCACTGAGATCAGGATTCAATCTGTTGCTTAGAGCTATGATGGCGGGGAGAACCTCTTAGATGAGGAACATTGACATCATGTCAGAGATGGTAGACAGATATAAAGAAAAATTCAAACACACACATGCTGAAGGTTTGATATTGATGTCAGCAGCAGATAGTGTCACATCAGTTTAGATTAGTAGATTAGCCACAGGCTGTTTTTCCCATCGGGATGGTAGATAATGCTGGGTCACAATTTAACTAGTTCCCTGTCTTAGAGTCTCGTTGTTGATATAGAGCAGATCAGCGAGTCAGGTTACACTGAAAACGTTTCAGGAGGGTTTCTGGTGTCCCTAGAGAGAGACAGATGACTAAAGTTTGCTTTCAATCCCCTCTTCCTTCATGCTAGAGACTTTGTGTATGCTGAGAGGGATTGGACTTAATGTTGACTTAACTACCTGTCTCTTGGATCACTTTGCTATTTTTTCAAGCTATGATTCAACCCAAGTAGGCAGCCTGGAGGCATTCTATTTTGAAATGCTCCACAATATTGAGATGTCAGTTTTCCTTGTCGGAAAGAGGTCTGATACACAAACAGAGATCAGAGTATCCTGCTTCTTCTGAGGCTACATATCTGCTACACCTAAGGTGGATTTCTCCCTCCTTCTCTCGCACCTTTTATATTCTCTGCACTATTTGGCTTGTGTAGAAACACCACGTGATATATAGTATAAAAGCAAAATAGTCTTTATTCATGTGCATCGCACGTCCTTGATACAGTAGAGGGAATAAATGGGAATGAAATGAAATGTATCCTTTCACAATATGGAACTAGTGATGGAGGGGGGTAAGAATGGTATTGCAATAATATATGCTTTAAGCAGAGTTAAATCTGCAGCTATGAATGTGGCTGGCTCGGTTGGATTTCAATGGAGATATTTGTTGGCTTACAGTCTATTTAAAAAGGTAATTTGAGAAGATGGATCAGAGTGGTGCTTAGGATTGATGTTGAAGCAGGTAGAGTCCAGAGAGGAAATTCAAACTTGGTGTGAGGTGAACAATTTATTTTTTGTTGGCTTCATCAGTCTGTGATCTCCGGCAGCACTAGATCAGTTTGCAGTTTAGTGTGGGGCAGCTGGTTTTAGGGTCTAGACCTCCAAATCTGAGGTCGCATTTTTCTTCCGGGGGACGGTGGACTGTCCCCATTTTGGTTTGGGGTGATTTGCTGCCTCAAGTGAAATAGTTTAAATGTCTTGTACCTGAGTGGTGGGAAAATTGACCTTGAGATAGACAGGCATCAGCAGTACTGGGGATGTTGTAATGGTCTGTTGAGGTGAAGAAAGAGTTGAATCGTAAGGCAAAGCTCTGACATTGCCAGTCCACTTATGTTCCAACCTTCACCTAAGGCTCTGGGTAGTGATTGAAAGAAATAGGTCATGGAAACAGCTACAGGCTTCCTTTGAAGGTTGGGCTCAGCCTTACAGATAAGGTGCGGACCTCACACATCTGGAGGGAGTTCAGAGTGGAAACACTGCTTCTTCACCCTTTCAAAAGGAGCTAGATGAGGTTGTCTGATGAGTACACATCCCTCTGAAAGTTTTCCAGACACATCCAACTTGGAGGAGACTCTGCGGTAGACCCAAAACTCCCATGGGGGACCATATATTTCATCTGGCTTATGAATGCATCAGGATCCTCCGGGATGAGCTTGAGGGTGTATCTAGGTATGGGGACATCTGTAATAACCTTCATAATCTACTGCCACTGTGACCTGACCCTGACACTCAAAGAGGATCTACAGAGCATGCAGTAAAAAAAAACATTGTTGCATGGCTGAAGGCCCAGAAGCTCAATGCCAGAAAGGCAGTTGGTAGAGTGAGTCAGATGGACGATTGAGGGAGGAGATCCTTGAAGGCTCAATAAAAAACAAATGGTCTTCACCTTTCAAATAGAAGGCTTTCTCAGTTTTAACTGACTGGTGGGGGATCTGGTGTTAAACCTCCACTGAAGTGGTTGCTACATAGAGAGTCATTAGATTACAAGTGTACATGTGACGTAACGGATAATTAGGAGTTGTTAGGGACATGTCGGTCTTGATAATCTACTGGGTCATCATGTGAGTCGTTAGCATAATGTGACTGATGGTGGTCTAAGTTTTAAAGCTGGTGAAACTGTCTGGGGTGAGATGTTAGGACTGTATTCGATGATAGGTTGTGCCATATACCCTCAAATCTGTTTAGAGATGGCTGTTATATTTTTAGATGGCTTCCTTCCCTCCTCTCCTAAACCGTCTGTCTCTCCAGTATGTGGACTTGTATTTTTCAAATGGTCGCTGTGTCCATTAGATGCAGATGGACTTCTGAGTCCGTCTCTTAGTCCGTCTCTTGTTGAGTGGTTGTTTGGTCTCCCCTATACACGAATCAGCTTATATGCAGACTCTCACCGCATAGAACTGCATATAAAACATTCTGTTTGGGTTTTTATCCTTAGACTGAAAAAGCTTTGGCTAGGGCTGGTGCTGGGTTTGACATTAACCATGACGTTGTTTGGAGAAGATTAGCACTCTAAAACTCCAACCACATGTGGAATAACTATGTTGTTGTAGCTCTCCCTCTGTTACTCTGTGGTATTGTTCTTCTGAGGTTTCGTTGCTGACTTGATGAAGATCTTTTCAGAGCTTTCTTGATATGTCAGTGCTCCTTTGCCAGATAGTGAAAAGTCTGGAATGAGGCACAATCTTTGCAGAAACTGACAGTAGGTGACGAAGCTGAAGGACAGGGGTGATGCGTTCAAAGAAGGGAGTTCTGGTAGTAATAGTTGGTTAGATTCTGAAACAGTTCTAGTTTAGTTAGGGGTATGTGAGAGAGACCAGAGAGAATGGATTTAGTCCTGTTCATCTATTGTTCTTTTATTCATTTATGACGAGGCCTGCTTTCATTTCCAGTAACTGAACTGAACGTCTGAGTTTCAAACTGTAAACAAACCAAAACATGATTTAACTTTATCGGAACAGACACCACTTCTTTTTGACAGACCAAAGTCTGACTGTATGATCCGGATCTTCTTACCGGGAACCTTCACACCTTGTATTTTGGCAAGGTTGAAACTCGAAAGTCTGAACCAAACGATTTAGGAATGAAAGTACCCGAAAAACACCTTTGTAACAATATTAATTCCAAGCATAAGCGAGTTACTTCTCTCTCTGTAAATATAAATAAATGAAATGAGAAGTTTCAAGTAGGCTGAATCTCTATGCCAAACCTAGACTGACTTTTTTAATAGGGTTGCACGAATAAACTGGCATACCACTTTAAACAGGCACAACGTACATGGGAATGCGTATTGATTTAAGTTCCACGAAAACCGGTATCGTCACAAAACTTTGGATTAGACCAAAATGCATTCATCGTACATTCATGCATCAGAATAAAGATGCTTGATTTGTTTTTGTTTTTTAATCAAGACTTTACTGAGGATTTGGTCACCTTTGTTGGTTTAAGAAATTCACTGAAGACGGTACAGTTCATAAAAACATGACAGTCACCAAAAGTTAAAATCGCTGTGTGCCAACCTCATTAAGACGCCTGAAAAACATGGGCAGGATGGAGTGATAGATTTAACCTGATGGCGCTGACGGGATACTTTGGAGGGATACATATAAATCAAACTGGCCACAGAACCAGACGAGCCAAGATGACGGATAATAATTAAAGACCGTCAGACTTACGTCGACACTGTTGAATTTAGGGATCAGATATATGACCGTATCACAAATACATAAGGCCAAACTGGAATCGGTTGTGTAAAGTAATAATATTAACGATGAGACCAAGATTAAAGGTATAAATCTAAAATCTTTCAGCAATTTAATCATGAAGCATAATAAGAATATTCTAAGCAGCAAAGACACGATGTGTTTCCTACATTCTTTGTACATGTAATGTCATAATTGGAGTTTTGCAATATATTGCTATACTTATTGGGGAATGCCAGAGATTATTGCAATATGAAAGTTAAGTGAAAAACTAAACCCTAATTTCAACAATAAAACCATCCAAACTATGTCCCCCCCAAAAAAAGACACTGGGCATAAGTAGCATGGACAGAGAAGTTTTTACTCATAGATATCTGCTGATACAATGTGACAGGGCAAGATTTGCTTAGCATGAGTGGATGTGTCCACAGCCAGCCTGAGTTTCACACAGACAGGCCATTGAGTGGAACTGGTTTTCTATTGACAGCATAAAGGGAAACTGTGGTTGTGGCCTTATGGCTCTTACCTCCAGTCCTTATTTTGAGGTGACACATGCTGGACACAGAATACCCTGCAGCAATACTGTGGTTTAAATAATAATAATAACAATAATACATTGTGTGACTGCCTCTTGCTGCTCGCCTATAAATGCTACTCCTTGGTCGTGGTATGGATTTATGATGATGAGATTATAAGTCTACGCGCTGGAGTGCCTATCCAGCTACTCTGCTGGATTCTGCTGTGTTTATGCTATATGTTAATGTGTCTGTTTGTGAATGCCGCGGTCCATTCCTGTCAGCTCTGGGAAACCATGAACGAGCTCCATCTGCATGGTTTACACCATTTGCAAGGAATCCTCAGGAGACAAAACCCAAATTCTCATAACTTCCCCGGCAGCTATTACTTTTCTGTATAAACATACTTATATTAGTTAGAAATACTGCCAATGTCCTGGGGACGATGTTGCTGTCATGCTACATTACCATGGTAATGAAATAATATAAACATTATTATTGTGGGTTCTGCAAAGAAATTAAATTACAATCCAGTCTGATCGTGTAGAACATATATATAATGTTGTGTTATTGCAATCAGTGACTCTATCCGATTTTGACCCTGGGAAACAAAAACTGCAGTGTCTAGTTTTTGTGATAAAAGTATTAGCCCTCTTTGTTATTTTTATTTTTTCAACAAATGAAATTTGACATGACACAACCCGATTAAAGACAAAATCCAAGTTTTAAACGATAATTATGTTTAATAAGGCAAATAGGTTATCTGATACCTAAATCACCAGTGCGAAAAAGTGTTTGAACCCTCTGAACTAGGGATCAGTCTAACATCACTGTGGTGGAATTTTGTCCCACTCTTCTTTGCAGAATGTTTTTAGTGCAGTATCATTGGAAGGTTTGTGGGCATGAACTGATTTTTTTGGGATTCACCTCAGCATCTCAATGAGGTTCAGGTCCAGACTTTGACAAGGCTACTCCAGAACTTTAATTTTACTTATTTTGATCCTCACTATTATGTCACCTCAATCTGGTCCCGAAGCAGCAAAGCATCTTTGCAAAATTCCTGTGCTACATCCATGTTTGACCGTAGGTTTAATGTTTTTCTAGGGGAAAGCTGGGTTTACTGTGTTTTATCCAGGTCGAGTGGGGCCCATCTCTTCAAGCAGCTCAACATTCCATTCATCACTTCAGAGAATATTCTCCCGAAAGCTCTGAGGATCATCAAGGTGCATTGTGGGTCGATTCAGACAAGACTTAATGTTCCTCTTGGTCAGCAGTGGCTTTTTCCTAGCCACTATCCCATGATGCCATTTTTACCTAGTTTATTTGGAATAGCGATGCCATGACCACTGATATTTACTGAGGAGAGAGAGACCTGCAGTTGTTTGGATGTTATCTTTGGATCTTTTCTGGCTTCCTGACTTAGCCTTCACCATGCTCTTGGAGTAATTGTGGAGGTCTGTCATCTCCTGTGAAGGTTCACGTTTGTTCCATATCTTCTACATTTGTAGGTAATTTGTGCCCTATTGATCTGTCTTAGAAAAAGCTTGGAACGGTTTTGGGATTTCTTTTCATTTTGGCATAGTGTGCTACTGGTGAGACATACGAAGAAGAAGAAGAAAGATTCCTTTATTAGTCACATAGAGTCATACAGTACAACATAGTGAAATTACTTCTCTGCATTTGACCCATCCCTGAGGGAGCAGTGGGCAGCCCCTCGTGGAGCGCCCAGGGAGCTAAGGATTCAGGGTCTTGCTCAAGGACCCTACGACAAGTAGACCCTGGTGGGATTTGAACCGGCTACCTTCCGATCGGGAGACGGCCGCTCTACCCTCTGAGCCACAGCCGCCCCAACAAGCCATCTTCCTGCTTATGAACATGGTCCATTGAAGTGATGTGATTGAGATTGAAGTGAGATTGAGATTGTGATTGAAGTGATGTGATTGAACAGGGCTGGTAGTGATCAGGTCTTGGTGGGTCTGGCTCAGCTATAACCAGTTATTAATGCAGTTTGATGTTTATTAGAGTTTAGACTAATTAAGTACTTTACCCCACAGATCCAGCTGGTATAAGGGGAATTTTCCGTATCAATTATTATTTAAAAACTTTTATTTTGTGTTTTCATCAGGCGGTTTTATGCTAAAGTTAGATTGAGGGTCTGTTTAGTCTGAGATACACACAAAAATAAACTGACTTTTCACAGCACTTTATTCATCAGAAGGGAGTATTTACGTTTAAGCTCAATGGCTGGAATTAAAGTTAATAACATTCCCACAGGGAGGAGGAGTGTGCAGCTGTAGGCTAATGTTGGATTCTTTTTTATATCCACCTCCTTGTCACCAACAGATTCTTAAAAGGTTTTCCATCAGGGTGGGTTTAGTGCCATTCAAATAAATAATTCCAAGTCCTCACTCACTCACACACACACAGACACAAACCACTGAAGTGAAGGTATTTTTAGGCCTGGAGATTTTTATTGTGCTGTCATAGCAACTGACCATAAGCCGACTGAGATGTAATCTCAATGAAGTGTCCACTCTATTGCGGTCTCTGCAGGGTTAGGACGTCTGCACTCCACCAGCAGCAACGACAGGTGACGTCCATTAAAGGTTTATTAAGAGCGGCTATTATTAGCACTCTGATTGCATCTCATTAGACCTCTGGCGTCAACTGTTTCACCAATGCTACTCTTTTTCATATTAGCGAGAATGTTATACATCAATCTTGTTAGTTTTCTTCTTCACAGAGATATCATGCATAGATGCTTTCTAATTTTCCTCTAGACTTACTCATGCACGAAGTGAGGAAAATAAGAGCTCTCTTTGTGAGATTCATGGGACGTGGGCTCACAGATTTGTCCCTTATTCCCATCTGAGTATGGCGATGAGCTGGGTCTGATCTAGGGCTGAAGTAACCGATTATTTTAGTAATCAAGTATTCTATCGATTATTCTGGTGATTAATCAAGTAATTGAATAAGTGCTCTGCAATTTTTTTCAAATTAAATAACTTTTGCTTTGTTCAGTAGCAATAGCAATATACAAAACAAAATACGTTTATTGAATGAACAACTTATTGTTCCCATCTTTAATGGAAAAACATGTTTATTGATTGAATTGCAATAATAACTGTCAACAGCTATAATAACAAATTGAAATTGTTGTCGTTGGAATTATCCTTAGAATTTGCAATGATTCCCGGCGCTTTTTAATTTTTTCACGGCATCAGTCTAGTGCTCCTCAAAGCAATCTTCTTGTTTACGATCTGGGTGTGTCTGACCACAAGGCTGTCTCCATGGAATTGTCAATTATGTCCCCCCTCACCAAGCCCAAACGTCAAATCTACTTCAGGAATCTGAAAAACATCAACCCAGAAACCATGAGAGTCGACCTCCAGCATCTTCTTTCTGCAAACTTTGTATCAGCCAATGACTCAGTGGATTCCTACAATAACTCCCTGAGTAGCATCCTGGATCGTCACGCCCCCGTAAAAACTAGAACAGTCACCTTCTCCCGCTCAGCCCCCTGGTTCACCAGCGAGCTACGGAAAATGAAGGCAGCTGGGCGCGTCCTTTAGCGGCGTTATAAAGCTTTAGGTCTCACTGTCCTCAAGCTAGCTTTCCAGAACACCAAAAGGCCTACTCAAAGTCGCTTAGAGAGGCTCGGTCACTATTCTACTCGAACATTATCAAAACCAGTCCTGGAAAATCTAAGCAGCTGTTTTCCACTATCACTCATCTCCTGAAACAACAAACTACCCCACTTACAGAAATTACAGAAGAGCACTGTAATAATTTCATGGCTTACTTCAAATCAAAAATAGACTCAATCCGTTCTGTCCTTTCCGGTTCCTCAACTCTACCTATCCAGTCTGCTTACTCACAGTTTGAGATCTTCCAGCCTCTAAAGTCCTTCCCACAAATCTCACAGCAAGAGGTTGAATTTATCATCAGGACGATGAAACCCTCCACCTGTGCCCTCGACCCCTTTCCTACAGCGCTAGTGAAAACTAACATCTCTTCCATCAGTCCCCTGATCATCGCTGTAATAAACCAATCCCTCCAGGCTGGCTTTGTTCCATCTGCCCTAAAAGCCACCATAAACCACTCCTCAAAAAACCTACTCTCGATCCAGAACTTTTTGCTATTTACAGGCCCATTTCCAAACTCCCATTCTTCTCCAAAGTTCTGGAAAAAGTAGTTGCTGTCCATCTCCAGGACCACCTTTAATACAACAACCTCTTTGAAACCTTTCAGTCTGGTTTCCGTTCCGCCCACAGCAAAGAAACAGTTCTGCTTAGAGTCGCAAATGACCGCTTGTCTGGAGGAGATAAAGGTGTGGATGAAAAACAACTTTCTCCAATTGAACAGCTCCAAAACCGAAGCAATTTAATTGGCGCCCCACATCAGACCCAGTCTTCCTCCATAACCAGTATTACATTTTCTGGTCACGACGTTCCCCTCTCTTCATCAGTCACCAACCTTGGCAACCTTCACATAAGATTCAACCCTCAACTCACTTTTGAATCCCACATCAAACACATCTCTAAGATCTCCTTTAATCATCTCAGAAATATTTCCAAACTCTGTTCTTCACTCACCTTGAGTGATGCTGAAAAGCTGGTTCACGCATTTGTCTCCTCCAGGCTGGATTACTGTATGAGAGTTTGTAAACACAAACACATCACCCCCGTTCTTCATTCCATTCATTGGCTTCCCATCTCCACCAGGATTGATTATAAGATCTCTCTCCTCACTCACCAGTGCATCCATGGTAACGCACCCCCCTACCTGAAAGAACTATTCACCCCACTGACCTCAACACGATCCCTCCGTTCTACCCACTCATACCGCCTCCTCCTTCCCCTTACTAAGCTCAGCACCATGGGTGATCGGGCCTTCTGTTCTGCTGCCCTTCGTCTGTGGAATGCCCTCCCTGACCATCTGAGGGCTCCACAGACGACTGACACATTTAAAAAAGGACTTGAAACTTTCCTTTTTAGGAGAACCTATAACTTTAATTAAACTTGCTGCTTTTTGATCATGTTTTTATACAGTTATTATTTTATTTTTTATTGATGCTTTTATCTGCTTTTACTTTATAGAACTTTGAGATTTGATCCAAATGTAGAGTGCATTATAAATTAATTGTATTATTATTATTATTATTATTATTATGGCTACTGGTTTTTCTTGTTTGCGTTTCTAGAGTTCATTATTTCTTACTTTCCCACTTATTTTTCTTAGAGTGTTAACTACAAACAAACTCTCTGCTGTTGTTTAGATCTCAATTGGAAAGGGTCTTCTGATTCGGTAAATGGTTGTTTACGTGGAGCTTTCTTTTTCTAATCGGGCATTTCTTCAGATTTTATTCAGACTAAGGGGGCCATGTAAACCCAACCTAATGTCTCCATTTATTGCAGTACAGAATCCAAGAAATCAGAGTTCAAACACACATTCACCAACTCCATGATTCACTATCAAAGTCTGTCAGTTTTTGTCTGACTTTTTAACCTCCCAAAATTGCGATATATATATATATATAAATATAGATTATCCCCCCTCATTTACATCCATTCACCGGGTTAAGTGCTTCTCCTGAGAGGCGCCGGTCCGGTGTGTGACAAGTGAGAGGAGACGAGGTGACATGTAATAATTATAATAATAACTTACATTTATAAAGCGCCCTGGAGAGAGTTGATCCAGTTTGCAACGTGTAGCTAGCATAACAAGGACTACAACACGAGGCCATGGGTTGGCAAGTTACTGGCGGATAGTACAGGACGATCTTGGCCACTTCCCCATTGAGTGTTGTGACTATTCATTTCAGTATTTATCAGACCGCTATTAATTTCTTGTGGTGTGTGGGAACATTAAGGTGACACAATGGTTAGGTGAGGGCGTAGCACGCTACAGCACTGTGCGCTGTGTAGTTGTCCACATTTAAATGAAACGATTTTTAGTAATCAAATTACACAAATTTTCAAGGTATCATTTCAGCCATACTCTGATCCTTAATCGGATGTTGAGGGCCAGTAATTAGCCTAAAAGTAACCTTTATGACAAGACAGAACCGATCAGTCTTGTGACATGTAAACACAAACAAAAGAAATATTTTCAAATGTTTAAAAGATAACAGCCATTACATTATTGGCCCGGCGCTGGACTGGCAACTTGTCCAGGGTGTACCCCGCCTCTCGCCTGATGTTAGCTGCGATAGGCTCCAGCCCCCCAGTGATCCTGAACAGGATAAGCGGTAGATAATGAATGAATGAATGAATGAATGAATGAATGAATGAGCCATTACATTATGACTACTGACAGGTGAATAACATTGAATATCTTTAATGCTCACACAATGTAGCCATTACTGCAGCTAACGTTGGCATGACTGTTGCAAGTCCTGCAGCTACCATAAGAAAGACTGTAGCGAGTCCTACAGCTAATGTAGTCACGACTGTATTACTACTATTGTTTGCATGAATGTAGCCACTGTTACCGCTAATTCTTGCATGACTGTAGCCGATGTTAGACCTTATGTTAGCACATCTGACGCAGCACTGCAGATATCGAAAATTTAGATTTTTTCCCATTGTTTGAAATGATGTAAGCTTAGCATTTTTTCTAGCATTTATTTTGTCAAACTACACTACATTTTTCTGGCAGAGCCCTGTAGCCAGTGCTGCACCAAATGTTAGCACTGGATACAGGGTTTGGCCTGCAAACAGGCCAATTGGCCATTACATTAAAGCCCACTGCTTATAATGTCTCATTTTTACAGAGGCAGTGTGAGATCCAAGAATTGTATTTGTTGTTTGAAGTCAAGACTGGGCAAGTTATTCTGAGTATTATTTAATAACATCATTAGTTCTTTAACATGTTTAGTCTCACAATCCTGTTTTTAGTCCAGTTTTAGTCAAGTGAAAGTCTTTTTAGTCATATCTTAGCAAAGCAAAGCAAATCATGAGAATATTAGTTTCAGTCTATGAAAAGGTCAGATTATTATTAACATTTCAGGCAATCTAGCCAAGACTAAACCAATATATCTGGTAATTTTGCTCTTATTTCATCTCTGATAATCATCTGATATTTGAAGGTGTCATCATTCAGAGAGTGAATTTGCAGAAAGTGGCTTGTCTGACGATGTCACTTTAAGCAATACGTCCCAGCATGGAGCAAGTTCAGAGGTCATATCTATGTTTAACCAGGGCCTGGTTAAACAAAGGTGTTCCTGTCATTTTTGGCATCAACAAATGAGAGCTGACTTCCAAAATCCCAGTCTTTTATATAAGCGTCTCAATCAATTGTTTGGGAGCCCAGCCAGCAGTGGGCGGATCAATTCTGATGTCTGGTTTAACACTTTGACATGGTTGTATGCGAATGAAGCCTGCATCGACTCGTGAACCTGAAGAAAGGGAAAACACTGCTGCTTTTACTGCAGGAACACCCACCGAAAAACTCACACACGTTTATATTTTATATCCATCTGATGCATTGAAGGCTTTAATTGGTTGATTTTTGCCATTGAACACAAGCCCTGCATATGAAGGCAGTAGTATTATTTTCATCCAAAAAAATGAATATAGACTGTTGGGATCTTTTCTCTGGGCTTATTAATCACACAGTGTATTATTGTACCATTAAGCGGGGGTATAATGGCTGGATGTTATGGGGGGGCCTAAGTGGTTTGAAGGTGACAAGGCTTTGGTGAGGAATGAGAAACAGGCGGCATATAAGCAGCACTGTAAAAAACAGTAAACCATATCATATGAACTGTGCGCAAACACATCCATTCAATCCCCGACATCGGACTAAGACCGTGACAGAAGATTAAACTCTGAACATCATTCTTAATTAATATTTATTTAGATATACCTGGCTGCTTTATTAATACATTATAATAATTTAATAATTTAATAATACATGCCATGTTCACATTGGGGAACTCAAATGTTCTTGTAACTGTAGGTTATTAAAGTTACTGTAGGTAACTACAGGCGACCTAGATTATCATTTAAATTACCATGAAAGTGTTATGATTAAATCTTTACACGTTAGATGTAATCAGAAATAATAAAGCAAACCACCTACCACATATTGCATTGGTCTCTTTTTTGCTGCTCTAATGTTTTCTTCGATCAAAATCATATTGATCTATTTCAATAATTTTTGCTACAGCAGTTATTCTGTGGTATCAGACACTAGGGGCTAGACTGATATGCATCAATGTGTAAGGGGCATCCATGACCCTGTTGCCGGTTCAATAGCTGTCCTTCCTCTAAACAAGGAGCATGAACAACCAATAAGGCCTGCAGCTCTGAAGATTCTCTAAATCAGTTGTCTAACCGTCACTATTTATTTTAGTTTTCTGGACATCAAACGTCAGGACAAAGTATTCACGTGTTGTCTAATATATCAGATCAGATCAGATTCAACTTTATTGTCATTGCACAGAGTACAAGCACTTGGACAACGAAATACATGGGTTTGGTCAGTCACTGGTGGAAGGAGGGGGTGCCATCATGGACGTGCAGAGTTCAACAGGGGGACAGCCTTAGGTCCCTGTCTCTGAGCCTGCTGGTCCGGGAACGGAGAGACCTGTAGCGTCTCCCAGAGGGCAGCAGAGAGGACAGTCTGTGGCTGAAATGAGAACAGCCCTTAACAATACTGCGTGCCTTACGCAGACATCATGCGCTGGACAGTCTCAATGGAGGGAAGGGAGGACCTGGTGATGCGTTGGGAAGTTTTCACAACCATTTGCAGAAATTCACGATCCGAGACAGGGCAATTGCCATACCAAACCGTGATGCAGTTGGTGTAGATGCTGTCAATGGTGCAGTGGTAGAATTGGTAGAAGTTCACAAGAATTTGAGGAGACATATTAACCTTCTTTAGTCTCCTCACAAATAAGAGGCGTTGGTGAGCCTTCTTGACCGGGTTTGAGGTGTTGAGGGACCAAAAGAGGTCCTCTGAAATGTGGACACCAGGAATTTGAAGCTGACAACACGTTCAACCTCTGTCCCGTTGATGGGAATGTATGTGTGTGCCACCTTTGGTCATCCTGTAATCCACAATGAGCTCCTTGATTTTCTTGGTGTTGAGGGCAAGATTGTTATTGGAGCACCCCGCCACTAGGTGCTGAACATCCTCGCTGTAGGCCCACTCATCGTTGTTGATTAGGCCAACCACCGTAGTGTTGTCTACAAACTTAATAATTGTATTAGACAGTGTAGGTGTGGAGGGAGTAAAGGAGAGGGCTAAGCACACAGCCCTGTTGTAAGCCGGTGTTCAGAGTGAGGGTAGAGGAGCTGTGTTAGTCTAACCTGCCAAAATGGGGTTTTTTTTTTTTAGGAAGTCCAGTATCCAGTTGCAGAGGGAGGTGTTGAAGCCCAGGTAACTGAGTTTGGTGATCCGTTTGGAGGGAATAAAAGTGTTGAATGCGGAAATGAGGCCCATGAACAGCATTCTCACATAGTTGTTACTGTTGTCAAGGCGTGAAAGGGCAGAGTGTAATTTTTTGGAGATGACATCCTCATTACAGCTGTTCTGGCGGTAGGCAAATTGGAGGGGGTCTAGTGTGGTTTGTAGACAGGTTTTGTGGTGAGCCAACAACAGCCTCTCAAAGCACTTAGTGATGATGGGCATGAGCACAACATGGCGAAAGTCTTTCAGGTTGGATGCAGTGGAGAGTTTAGGCACTGGCACAATGGGGGGGGTTGAAGCACAAGGGGACAGCTGCTTGTGCTAGTAAGAACTTGAAGATGTTAGTCCAGTCAGCTGCACAGCACAGGCTCAGAGAACACATCCAGGGATGTCATCAGGGCCGGCAGCATTACTTTCATTGATCCTTTTTAGTGTTGCGTACCAGCAGTGTAGAGAGTGTAGGGGCTGATCTTCTAACGGGAAAACAGCTTTAGTTACCATATCTTGGTTGTCCCTCTCCAAACGTGCATAAAAACTGTTGAGTTCATCAGTGGAGGAGTTGTCGCTGGATGGGATGGTGGTATATGAGGGTTAATTAATCCGTGAGGGCCTGGATGCCTTGCCACATGTGACAAGGGTCAGAGTTGTTCTCGAAGTGTTCCTCAATCCTAAGCTTGTAGCTGTGTTTGGCCTTTTTGATGCCCCTCTTCAGGTTAGCCCTGGATGAGTTGTGGGCCTGTGCACCACCTGATCTGAAAGCAGTGTTGCGTGCCTTCAGCAGTAGGCGTTTCTCCTATATCCTACGGACTGGTGTGGTGGTGATGAGTTTATCACTATAATGTTATGGATGATGAATGTATATATGTTAAAATATAAACCTAAATAAGGACAGCATGGTGGCATGGCTGCCTCCAGATGTACACTGTATCTCACCCAATGTTGGCTGGTATATGCTCCAATCTCTTTCTTGAATACAGTATGTGGTTAGGGAAAAGAACCAATAAACCTAAATGTAAGTTTAAATAAGTTATAATTGTATAAATGAGAAAATAATAATCAATTTAAAAGAATGGTTGGAGAAAAGCTCTGCTGAAGAAAGCAGGTCTCCCTGTGAGGAATCCAGGCCGAGTTCCGCCATCGTCTCATGCTTATTGTAACATGATGGAATGCTCATGACTTATGATTAATTTTGAATTTCATTGATTTGCTTTTACATTGCTTACATTACTTTTCTGTCAGAACCAGCATACGTTTTCTGTAGTTTGTGCTTAACTAGCTCTTTTGAGGGATCAGACAACAAAGGCAAGCATTCACTCAGCACACATCAATGAGTCTTGGGAAACCATAAACCTGTCACCGGTTCACCAGTCGCCTCCCCATGGACCACTTTGGTAGGTATTAATCTCTGCAGACCAATAACACCCACCAAGATGCTCTAGTTTAGGCCTAGCAATCGCAACTTGACCTAAGTCACTCAAACTCTTCAGGCCCATTTTGTTCCTGCTTACGACACATCAACTTCAGGACAAAATATTCACTTACTGCCTGATATATCTCACCCACTGGTAAATGAGAGAAGATCCATGGCTACCCGTTAATCAATCTTCACCTTCTCCTGTCAGTAGTTACAATGTTATGGCTGATGGGTCTCTAAGTCATATGTGACATGTAAACTGCTAAACAAGGCAGAGGTAGGTGCGGTTAGGGTAAATAAAAAATAAAAAATTTCATGCAGTATAGTATTAGGTGTGTAAGTGAGCGTGAATGGTGGTGGTCCTTAGATGTCTCTCGCCTGATGGCTGATGGATGAATGGATATATCATTAA
The DNA here is from genome assembly GCA_037951165.1 of Lophius americanus. Taxonomy (NCBI): domain Eukaryota; kingdom Metazoa; phylum Chordata; class Actinopteri; order Lophiiformes; family Lophiidae; genus Lophius; species Lophius americanus. Next base: position 6,237,765 of record JBBDHG010000014.1, read on the forward strand.
TCCTGAAGAATATACTTCATCCATGGACAAAAACTGAGACCTCGGTTTTAAAAGTTGTTTCTTTCAATGCCTTTGTACTTCCATGTGTCCTTTACGATAACTTCAGTATTTCCACAAGATGGCAGTGAAGAGTTTGACATCAAGACGGATTATGATAGAAGCTGTTGCAATAATAAACCTATAAATAAAGGTGGCAAAAACAACAGCAATGCACTCAGCATCGGTTCGCAAGGTTATTATATACATTGTGACATGTGGATGGAGATTTATTTTTATTTTTAATTCACTTTGATGTGTCTACCTTTAATCAATAGCAACACTGTTCCCAAACGTTTATATTGGTACTACTCTGTTAAATCCGTATCCCTAAGCCTTCAGAAAAAGTGCACAAATTCGTAAAAAAAAGGAAGATGAGACATATGCAAGTTTCTTCAATTGTTTTCCTCCAGACTATCTTTGGTTTTCAAAATGACAGTCACAAAATTCTGGGTGATTAAATTATCCCGCCCCTAGCCACTGATGTAGATAGGTCTATTTCTAAAGGGATGGCTTCTCTCTGGCCCCAGTTTTCCTGGCTGGATTATTACAAAAATGAAGCTCTCTTCTATTTAAATAATGTATTTTGAATACATTTATTGAAGCAGAAGCAGAATGTTTTCAAAAAGTTGGGGGTCGTCCTGTGTTTGTAATCGGGCTGCTAACCAGCTATAATTCTGTGTTATTATTTTGTACAATAACTAATTAATCTTGTTTAATATGAATTTTTAACTTCTAGTTACCAGCCCTGTGCATAATAATAAACCTGAAGAAGACATTGAAAATAAAGTAAATGTAGATTGAGTAAGAAAACAAAGGGAGGAAGTGAAGCCAAAGAGGTCGTGGCTCTGTTCTTTGGTTGAGAGGTTGGAAAAAGTGCTTACATGCATCAGGACCAAATTTTCTTATGCCTCTGTGTAGTGAGTCTGGCCCATGTTCCACACCTCCACAGATGGTAGTGAGAGCATCTCTGCTGTATGTTTCCAAGACAGCGGCTCTGACCAAGAGAAAGGAGGCAGATCTGGAGGTTGTAGAGTGGAAGGTGAGGAGGTAATTGGGGGTTGGCGAGGATAAACAGGATTAGAAAAGAGCACATCAGAGGGACGGCCCAGGTTAGACGCGTTAAAGACATAATTACTTGGTTTGGACAAGTGAAAAGGATGGATAGTGGATCTATTGGAAGATGGATGCTGGAGATGGAGCTGCAAGGCAGGAGTGACAGAGGAAAATGCAAAGAACAGGAAGAAGAAAGGTGACTAAAATGCAATAAATTGAGAACTGTTAGTGTGGATGGTCTGTGTCATTCTGTGTGACTTGCCTGTCATGAATCAATTAACCAAATTCTTGTTGGTTTCAGTAGCGACCCTGACAACAAACTGCTGAAAACATGAATGATGGTTCTGACAACGAGGTGTCAGAACACACAGTGATGTCACAGAGCTTTTTTGTGCCAAAATGAGGACCTACAGATTATTAGGACTGGTGATTTGCATGTTATGGCTGATTTGAGTTTGTTAGAATCTTCTTTTTATTTCCCAGCACAGTGACCTTCTAACTTTAAAACTGAATTGTTCAGCAGTGTTTGGAATCACAGTTAAATCTGTATTCTCTGCGTGAATGGTCTAACAATTTATAAATAAAGCTTATGTTCTTTTTCAATGACAGCGCTCTCCTGAGATGAGAGACTGTAAACTCAAATAGATGTCGCCCCTCTTATCCTGTGAAGATGTAGTTATTTAAAACAGTTGAGTGAAAGGATTTGTTTTTGCCCTAAATGCAGATTGCAGTTCGGAAACAGCTCAGACGGCTGGGAGATGATTCCAGTCTCCCTTTGATGACATGAGGTGATGCTCGCTGGATCATTTTAACGATGTTCCTCTTTACTCCTTCTGTGTAATTGCTCCAGCTTTGTGTTCGACCCAGAAATCCCGGATATATGAATAGCATTATACAGTAATCACATGCATATCTACAATGTAGAACAGCTTCATTTGAATTTTATGTTGCACTGCAGCACAAGTTGTCGGCTCTCTGCAGTGATGTTAGTCTGCTCCTCTTTTCTCCAACTCCTAGCAGCTGGTTTTGATTCTTTGTGCAATTTATAAAGGAATGCATTCGGCGGTTGAGTGTACCTGCTCTCAAAAATGGAATATAACAGGGGATGCCCCTGTCGCTTGCCCTAGACAACCCGGGTTGGGTTCTCCGGCCCTAAGGGGGTGCCAGTCTTTCCCCGTATGTGTCCGGTGGGCCGTCGGGGGCGTCGTCGCACTCCCTCTGGGTTGTGGTCTTTGTTCTGGCCTCTCTCCGGGGTATGGCGGGCTCTGGGTTTTGGGGGCTGGGCGGATCTCGTGTGCGGTTCCTGAGGACGTGGGCCCTAATTGTAATGGGGAGCGGTGGGCCTCTGGCTGGGCCTGTGGGCCTGCGGTCTCCTGTCCCCCCTCTCCCGGCTATGTCGGCGGATGCTCCCTCTGTGGTCATCCAAGGGGGCCTCGGTTAACTCTCTTGGGGGCGGGTATTGCGGGGGCTCTGTCATCCCCGTTGCATTTCCGGCCTTGTATCGGGGATTTGGGCGGGTCTCGGCTGGGTAGGGTCTTGGGCTGAGGGTTCTGTTCACGATTTGGGGGGGTGCTTTTCTCTGGCCGGACCGGGGGTCCTCTTTCTCCTGTCCCTCGGGGGGCCTGCTCTTGGCTGGGGTGCTTCTTCTGGGCCCCTGGCTGGCTTTCCCTTGGGGTTGGCGTGCGGTTCTCCCGGAGACACAGGGTATTTGGTCCTTCATGCTCTTTGGGGTCATGGGGTGCCGTGTTGGCTTGGGTTCCCTTCCACTTATCTTTGGGGGTCGGCTTGGCGTTGTGATGACCCCCCACTTGAATCCACATCCAGTGGCAATCTTTTTCACTCACACACACACAAACACGAACACACGTATTCACAAATATAGGCGCGCACACTCACAAACACGCGCGAATAAGGTGAACACAAAATTATATAGTCATGAATGTAATGTTTATATGGGGATGTGTATGTATGTGTGTTTGGCTGATATGTATGCATATGTTTACATATTTATATATAAATAGCTGCCGTTTGTGTTGCTTTTCTTGTAGTTGTTTGCTACACTGTATTGTTCCTTGTTCCCCCGACCCCCCTTGTGTTTCTCCCTTTTTTACTTTCTTTCTCCTATCTCCCCGGTCCCCCTTTCCGGTCAGGTCGCTTCATCGACTGATCACACATAAAAATAAACTAATATAATGCAGTTCACGCAACTGGAGGGGTATAACAGACTCCTCTTTGGCAGACTAAAATCTGTCTGGCACTGCAAGGCAGCCAGATACTCGTTCTATATGCCGAGGCAGCTGAACATGACAGGTTAGAAAAAATGGAATATAACATTCAATTACTCTATTTTTTGTATGGTGGTTGCTCGTTTTAGTGGATAATCAACTGAAAATAGTAGCTTTTTTTAACCTTAGCTTAGAATTAGCCCTTTATACCTCCAGAGGGGGCGGGTCCTCATCCATAGATGCTGATATGATTTTCAGTAGCCTAGAATGGACAAAATGATCACTGAGTCTAGAGGAGGATTTTTTCCTTTTCACGTTGAATTGGCAGAAAGAAAAAGATGTTCACCACTAAAAAAAACGAAGATGAAAAATATAGAGAATAAGTTGTTGCTGGTGTATAGTCAATAAGATGCGCTGTTGTTGACATATAATGTACCTGTTGTTGTAAAATACTTTTTTTCCTCCGCAAGGAATGAGTTCCAGTTATGGCCCCCTATGTTTATTCCTCAGTAATTATTTTATCATTTCCAATCAAACAATAGGTGTGCAAGCCAGAATCCTTGAGCAATTCTCATCTGCTAACAGATTATGGGCCCCGAGTCACCCAGCTATTCAGAAACAGTCCAAACGTACTTTGTGTACAGTGAGATTTAGCATTCTACGCTAGCAGCATGAGTTGATGGGTCACAGAACTGAGTAGCTATGGGTCTCTGCTAGTTTTTAACGGAGTTGAAAAGAACAATGAACGGTAAGGAATTACAGTTTTGGGCCTTCATCAAGGTTAAAGGACACTATTTTGTATAAGCCAGCCGTCAATGAAGAAGAGGAGGATGAAGAGAAAAATGCAGAGGCATATGCAAAGTTGATCCAATTCCCGGTTGATAAAAGTTTAAAAGTTGGTGATGCAAAAAGCAAACCAAAATTAGATAAAATAACAATTTCCAACTCTACCGGCGAAGAGAGCGTACTGTGTACGATGGGCCTGTCATATCATATCCCTGGAATTTCTGTTTGCGGATGTGAACCACAGCTGCTTGTGGGAAATTTTGAAAAGATTCATGGAGGAAGGTGGCACAACATCTTCTGCCATGAGCTTCACAGCGATCTTTCCCATGGTTGACTAGACATCTGGGTCCGAACATTTCCATAAGAACTGAACTGAGAACTGCGGTATGCCTGCCTATTAGGTCCATCGATGCACGTTGGCTCATCTAATCCTACATATTAGATGAGCTAGCCTACTAAAATCCTACAGAGAAAATAATGGAGCACTGACTACTGAAAAAGAAATGACGGTTCTGAATGGGGCAGCACACTAGCATAGTAAATAGCTCTGTTCCTCACAGGAGGAAGTTTCAAGTCCAACTGGGAACATGGGCCTTACTGCGAGTCTCTGCGTGTTCTCTCCATAGTTGGTGTGGTTTTTCTGGTGGCATTTATTTAAATACATCACTAAAGAGCTCTTTCTCCACTTTGCAAATTAAGTGATTTTCTTTTATTTCTGGTGTCTGTCAGACTGAACGGTGTACTAATACTAAAGTTCTTACCAGTTCCCTCCTGAGGCCGGTTGTGTGTTCGTATTGCTGTGAACAAGAAAATGAAGCCACTCCACACAGCTCGGTGGGGGTCCAATACTTTTTCACATCACTGTGTATCTAATCTATATGGGAGCATGCCGGAGGTGCAAGCTCTTTGTATAAAGATTCTTCGTCTCCATAGGAAATCAATGGGGATAAGAATAACCCTCATCATGTCTATGGTAATAGGAGTTTGTGTTTCACTTCATTTGCAAGATTCTTTTGGATGATATAGTCAGTTTCTTCACTAAATAAATCAAAATGATTAGGGCTCAAGCAAATGTATTGCCTTATAAAGTCTTTCAAAACTAAACAATCTAAAACATCTTTTTATAGCCAAGCGTTTCTTGTGTTCCTGTTAGAGCAGCTTATCTTCTCTGTCAGTCACTTGAATTAAGAAATCAGGGTAAATTATCAATTTTTTGGTGTCATGGTCGTGATCCTAAGGCCCCGTTCACAGATTATGAGTTGGGGGTTTTATTGTTGGGTTGACATACATATTGCAGGCATTCATGACCGTGTTTTTAAAGTTGTGGCTAGAATCATCATCTCACCAAAGTCATACATGATGTAATTCACTGACTCACTGTGTGATTACACATAAATCAATGTGTTGACATGGGTTTTTACATATTTGTGTCATTTACTCAAGGAAAATTGCAAATGGCGAGGAATTCATACAATGCTTTGTATATGGTTGTTCTCTAAAACCGGTATAACAGTATTTACCAGTATGGTACGGTTTGTTGACATTCAGTAACTTTTTTTTGCACCCTTTGCATCCTGCCTCTGTGCCTCCTTTTTGCAACAGCAGTCATACATTTGTGGATCAAACTAGCGAAGCTGTGTTTTTACTGAGACATTGATAAAATGAGAGAGGAGCTTATCTGAGCTGCCTGTGTAAAGCTTAGGGTGGATGTTGAAAACCCAGTCATGGCGCTATTTGGTTTTCAGATTTATCTGCGACTTCTTAAGAGATAAAAAGGCAGAACCACTGCTTACTTCAGTCATAGTTGACGACCGAGCGGAATAGAAAACAAATATTGTACGTGTTAATAATAATAATACATTTAATTTATGAGTAGTTCTTTCAGGTAGGGGGGTGCGTTACCATGGATGCACTGGTGAGTGAGGAGAGAGATCTTATAATCAATCCTGGTGGAGATGGTGTTGTCCGCATTACTCACACAAGTGACACAAATAAACTGAAATGATCGTGTCATGACATCAGTATGTTTAAAAACTGTGTTTTTATACTTCAGTTGTATTTACTACAAGGCTATGACTACTGTTATAATGTTTCTACTCCAATTAGACGAGTGAAGGATTCATACAGTGAAACAGTCCAGGTTCATATGATGAAACAGTCCTGGTTCATACGGTGAAACTGTTCAGGCTCATACGGGGGAAAAGTCCAGGTTCATACGGTGAAACAGTCCAGGCTCATACGTTGAAATGGTTCAAGTTCATATGGGGAAACAGTCCAGGTTCATAAGGGGAAACATTACAGGTTCTTACGGTGAAACAGTCCAGGTTCATAAAGGTGTTTCGGTTTGACCATCACACCCACCGTTTGCCGATGTATTAGTTGTAATAGAATTATACAATTGTAATGTATTATTATATGTATTATAAATTACAATAATTTATTATATTATTGTAATTAGTTGTACCGGGATGGTCCTGCTTTGCTTGTCTAAGACATGTTAGTTGAACATGTAGCCTTGACAAAGAGGGACGAGTCTGCGACACAGGGTGTGTGTCGACACGAGAGCAAAGAGTACAAAACCTCTACCGGATCCCTCATCCAACTGGAGACTGGGTTTATCAGCTGCTGCCTTCAGACGGTTCCAGATTGTGAAACAAACAATAAGGTTTGTTTCTCACTCATCCAGCTCATTTCAAATCTTGTTGGAGGACATACATTTTTGCTTCTTAAACTGAAAGATAATATTATATTTTGAGGTAATCTAATTTCATAAAAATGTCAAATTCGTAACTTAAAGCTTTTACCTTAAGTCAGTCATGATGATATCTACAAACTATAATTCATTTTCAGGATTTTATCATAGGATTTAAGACAGCATGCATTTCCCAATGCTGATTGAAAATTTTAAAAGAAAACTTTAAATGCCATTGCTTCTAAAAAGTTTTTTATTTTACCGGGTGTCTATGGGGACGTTATTATTTTCAAAATGTTTTAAGGAAATATTTTCGTCACAGAGTGAATTACTGACATGATTCAAGTCCTGAAATACACAACCATTCCACAATTGCCAACAGCGGAATCACACCCAAAGTTATGAAAAATAAATCTTAAGTTAAATTAAATGGTTGCCAATTACATTAAAATTGGTATCCATAGCTTCCAGGGTTCCCAGCTGGTGACCCCAGGCAGTTAGCCTACCTTTGTTGACTTGACACATGGAATGTTTTGAGTCATATTACATTAAAGTGGCTTACATCATCGTTACACAGCCGTTAACATTCAGAAGCTGTCAATTCTATCTTTCCTTTTACACTATGTCGGAAGTTTGTTATTGTTAATTTAGTTTTCTCAGAGGTAGATCTCTGGTGCTGACCCATTGAGCACACCAGCTGTATGCAAATCTTCTATGGATGCATAAACAGCATATATTATGCTGTGCATATGCTATATACATGCATCTGAACTGCCTCCTGCAGAATCTCCTTCCTTCCTTTTTATGGTCGTGCTTAGCATTTTGCTGACTGCATGGATAGCCGGTCCAATTCCTTGTAGTGGTTTAAATTAATTCACTCATTCACTTACTTGGCAGTAAACTGCTTTCTGATTCTGATTCTTTATGAAAACCCATCATGCATTGATTGATGAAGACTCGTCTGTGAAATGTCATCTGTGAACTTGAAGAATGTTTGGAGTCCTGTTGCCAGACTGGAGATACATGGATTTCCTTCAAACGACTTTAAATAATTGTATCATTGCTGGGGGATGTAATTACTCTGATAAATACATAATGTACCTGCGGGATAAACTTCTATTAATCTCTTTCCATGAATCACTGGGAATCTCTCCTCACACTGGAGTTATGGTAATAAGTTTTAATATAAATGTTTAAGATCGGTTATTTGTTAAACTTATTTCATATTTAGTGTATGTAGTAGCATACAATATTATTCATAAACACATGATGCACATGAAGATTTTTGATTTTCTTCACGTCACGCAACAGCTTTTTTATTAAGGAGGCTTATAATTGCAAACATGGGAAAACAAGTTGCATTGTGGACAAAATTCTTTAGAAAACTGTGATGAAACAATATCACTTCAAGCATTGTTATTACACTTACAGCCACATCAGTAAATGATCAGTCTCAGTATGAACGATTAAGCTTGCGATTTGTAAATACTAACCTGAATACTGCAGGATCATTTCCGTAACATGCATCCAGACAATAATGATGTATCATGAATCTGCAAACCCAACTGAAAACACTAAAATGTAGTTGGTGTGTAACTTTTATAATTCAACACCAAGGATGAAGACTGACCAGGAAGAATGGATGGTCTCCATATTTCTATTTTTTCTGTGAAAATGGTGCAGCAACTCTATGGTTTGCTGGGGGAATGTGGAAAAGCACAGACAGCCCAACACTATTTTGTTTGTTCTGTCTGCTGGTGACTATGAGGCCATGAGCGAGCTCGGTGCTACTAGTCACTGTTTTCACAAGAGTTGTAATTTGCCTATTGTTATGTCAGCTTGAGTCCTTTTGTTACTTCTTTCTGTAGTGGAATGATTTCTTCTTCCTCAGGGCCTGACTTTGGGACGTAAACCAGAGTGCAGTGCTGTGATTCCTTATATAGGTAAATGATGGTCTGGGTGTTAAATACACTTATTATAAAATTATTATAAAATACATACCTGAAATGATAAAGCATCATAGTAATAATTATAAATAATAAGGATTACTCATTATTATATTAATAAATGCATCTGCATCATGTCCTGGTTACCACCCTAACAAGATGAATAAAATGGAGTTAACTGCTTCACAGCTGAGATCACACTCTAATCTCCCTTTTTGCTTTTTTGAAGAACAGAAAGGATTTTGGGAAAGGTCAGCTGTATATTTCCAATATTAAATGGTCTAAGGTCCATAATTTCTCAACAGTTGTGGTTGAGAAATCAAATTTAGTAAAAATTTGGTGCATATGAATGGACTCGAGGGGATGGTTCGTGTATATTTTATAATTCACCATAATAGATCATATTTTAGTCAGTAGGGGCGTTTTCTTTTGCAAATACTCTGTTTGGTCATCGGTCATAACATCACATTGATTTTGAGAAGTTCAATCGGGGGGAGTGGCTGTACATTGCAGGGGAATAGGGGCTTTTTGGGACATACCCTTGCTGCTGGGGATGACAGCGTAGGAATTTACTTTGAGTTGATTATGTTTGTCAACTTACAACACATTGTTCAATCATGCACCCCTCACATCACTGACTTTATGGACTGCTCACTTTAATATTGTAAATAGTTCATATATTCTTCTTTGGATTAATTTTAAAACTTTGCAATTATCAGCCCCTAAAAATGTCATTGTTATGCAAACGAGAGACCAAATATTGACCATTTTATTTGAAAGCCCTTGTCAAGTAAACAGCCCCTGAATCCAATGCAAAAATTTTGGCTGGCATGATTACATACTAGGTCTATGGAAAGCAGCATGTAGATGGAAATTGTCACAAATCTTCTGCAGTTGATGGGTGGCTTGTTACTCATAAAACTATTTGACATTCGTATGACTGGAAAGCCGTCCGACATTCACGCGTCTGGACATCAGTAGGACATTGATGCGGAAGACCTCTTGTCCACCAGGTTCTTCTTGAGAGCTGGTGGTAGTGACATTTCAGAGGTTTGTTCAACTAGAGAACCTTCTTGGAAACAGTTCTCTGATGGCTGGAGAGGCACTAGAGCCACATCATTCTTACATACAGGCATGTAATCAACATAATTACATCACATAGTCACTAGAGCCATATTATTTTGTCTCAGAGGAACTGTAGACACATTGGCCACATTTTATATTCTAAAATTCAGTCATTTAATGAAGTTGATTATTGTCAGGATATTTTATGATGGATGTGGTCCTTAAGGAATACTAATTCAGATTTATTATTAAATCTGCATCATTATTTATTAGTAATAATGAGAGCAATTATTAATTACATTTATTTAACTCCGGCAATAATAAATTATTTTGGTAATCAGAGTATTCTATAGATTATTCTGTCAATTAATTGAATAATCAAATGAGAACATTTTTGCTTGCGCAGCAATTTTTTTTAAATTTAATCACTTTTGCTGTGCTCAGGAACAGTAGTAATTTACAAAACAGATAATACAACTTGTTTATTGAATGAACAACTAAATCTTCCTTTTTTTATAAAAACAACATGTTTATTGCTTTAATTGCAATAATAACTGTGTGTACAGTGTGCACTAAAACGGTTCTACTAACAAATGAGAATTGTTGTTTTGGAATCTATGTTTTCAAAACAGAATTTTGTATTAAAAACAAATCTTCTGCTGAGGTCTAGATCTCAATTGGAAAGGGCCTCCTCATTCATAAATAGGTCTTTTTTTCTTCTAATTAGGCATTTCTTCCGATTTTATATGGAATAAGGGCGCCATGTAAACTTACTACTCATGTACCAGTTTATGACAGTGCAGAATCCAAGGAATCACAGTTGAAACACACATTCACCAACACCTAGAGTCACTATCACAGTCTGTCAAGTCTTTTTCTGACCTTTTAACCTCCCCAAATTTGAGGCAGAGTGAGCATCTGTTCGCCCTCAAAGATAGGTTATGCCCCTCATTTACCTCTCTTCACAGGATGAGATGCCTCACCTGGGAGACACCAGTCCAGTGTGTGACAAGAGAGAGGAGAGGAGGGGACTTGTAATAATAATAATAATTATAATAACTTGTTAAAAATTATGAAGGGCGTTGTAGAAAGTTGATCCAGTTTGTATAGATTAGCTAGAAATCTATGCATCATGGGATGCTACTTCATGTTGAGTGTAGCATCCCTGTGAGTATTAATTTCCATACTTCTTACAACCACTCATTGTTTGAGGTGTGTGGGAGCATGTACCTGACGTAAAGGTTTGGTGAGGGTTTAGCACACTACAACACAGTGCGCTGTATAATTATCCAGATTTAAACGAAGCAAATTCTTCGTGGATTTTTAGCAATCAAGTTACTCGTAGTATTTGAGGAATCGATTTGTTTCGTCATGAATCATTGGAGGGTCAGGAACAGATGATCTACATTAATTTCACGATGACTCCCGTTTTACCATATTTGTATCTGTTTTCACAATTCACCAACACTACTTTGCGTATCGGTACGCGCCATAATTAAATGCAGTAGCATCTTCTGAAAAACTATGTTTGTCTGCAGTTATTTTTACCCTCAACTTTTCCCCTGTTTTCCTCTTTCTCTCCTCCCTTCATGTCTATTTTCTCTTGTTAATCCTTAATTAGCTGCCATCACATTTTCGATATGCCCCTAAATATGTACAGCTTTCAGGTCACGGAATCTCCAGGGGTTTGATCGGAGTTTTGTTTTCCATTAGCTTGGATCCTCTTCTGGTCGAACATGAAACACTATATTTTATTGATGTCCTTATATCAAGAGCCGTTTTTCAGTTTGAAGTCTGAATTCAATTCAAGTTGGTGCAAAGTCATGACATAGTAATCAAAAATAGAGCTTTTCAAAGTGGTTTGTTTTAGTTGAAAATTGACCTGTCTGTTACTAGAAGTGGATTTCAGTCCCAGATTCAGAATTGGTTCTCATAAATATCAATCCACCAGCCTAGTTCCGCTCTGCACTTTACAGTTACCTTGAGAAATCAATCTGCCCCCAATTTCTTTTCCAGTGGTCAGGACTGGAAAAGGCATTATTTGAAGTACAGTCCTTTTACCATTCTTTAAAGTCATTTACAACTAACAAACGATTTATAATGATTGACTAATTACAAAGTCACACATCAATTTTCAATACATCCATTCCAATTTGCTTGAAATAGGAGTTTCTAGACCATAAGCACGTAGAACCATAGTATACACCATACCACATTAAAGCCTCAAATTGCCTCATACACCTTCTGCCATAACAATATGTTAGAAAAAAGTAACGATATTGCCTCATATCTATTCGTTATATTTGCAGAAATCTGCGGATAGCCATCCATTTCAATGTAGAAAAATAAAGGAATAAATTCTGATCAATAACACTACGCTATTATTATAATGGAATTAACAACCATCAGTATTCACATTTATTGTTGAAGCCGGTGAAGATTCCAACACCAAAACAGTTGCTGAAATGAGGAGAAAGAAATTAGTTACTACATTAAGACGTCAAGAACAGCCAAGTAGAACCAACAATAATTTGGAATACTGATTTATAGAATGGTTCATTTAAATAATATGAAGATGTCAAAATAGGATACTTTGGAACATTTGGGGGAGCTAGAAAAACCACAGCAAACAGACGGACACAGGACTGACAGACCAGAGACAAAAGTTAGAAATGTGTTCCTGTGAGGTTTCACACTTGCAATTTTGGTCAGGATCAAACGGAAAAATCCATAGGTTCAGAACTAACAAGTTCGGAGGGACGTAATCCTCAGGAGAGAGCAGGATAAATCCACATTATTTAAACAGTGACACAACGTGTGTTAATACTCAATAGTTGGTCAAATGTACGTCTTCATGTAGGAATCGGCTTTACAGGGTGGTTATCATGGTCCACTTATGGACCTGTCCTGTGCTCAGTGGTACCAGAAGGACCTAAATGGCCTCTTTAGCGTCCGCCCTTCTGTGCTTGTTACTGTATGCTGGAGACTGAATGTTTTCTCCCTCCTGTTCTACTTTCATTATGAAGTGGCGAGTGATAGCATGCAGATTCAACCGCCGAGCTGTGACATAAAGATTTCGACCCACTGAATGACGAGTTTTTGCACAACAACACAGGAAAGTCAATATTATTAATTTAAGATGACTTTTCTTCAGTCGCATTTTCTTTTTCTAATGAGGCACGTACGTTGTACTTGAAAAAACAATGAAGTCTGATGAAATAGGTCATTTCAGCTTTTTCTTATTCCGCCGGTGTGCAAGGGAAGCCGTTCATGGGAAGTAGATGTTTGTTTATGTTCTGCACTGGTTCTGCTAATGAACCGCACAGCCGGTGAATTATTCTCACTGTCTGTTTGTTTATGACTGCAGCCATGATTTATTTATACACAAATATACGTTCACAGAGAGCTCTGATGCTTTAAGTCCAGGAGATTGCTTAGATCCTCTACATATGTGTCCTATAATCTGATCCGATCAGCTGCACAGTAGTTGATGGCCGTGCCAGAAACAGACGCACCGCCAATGCATCGCAGTAAAACTGAGCATCCATTAAACAAACTGTCGCCCTGATGACTGCTATGTGAATTTTGCGCCTGTTAGTCTCATCCGGACTGTTTGAGCCAATTGAATTTTTGATCCTCTGCTTTTATCTGCTCTGCTCACTTCCTGCCTTGTTCCCACTGCTGCGGATGACCCGACATATGCATCTGGTCACTGTTAGCAACTAAATATTTGCCTTCATCTCAAACACACACATGCTTCTTTCCGCCTTCGTGATCCCATAATAGCTAATAGCTGGAAAATTCTTGTGGTGATTCAGTTCGTTGGAGACATTCTAGGTTACAAATGCAGGGTGTTGTTTCCTGACCAGTTGACTTCACCTCAGAATTCGCTCAGTCGCTGCATATAAAGTTTATTTTAGAGTTTTATTATTATTAATTTGGAGTCTTCCTACGTTTTTGAGTTTTGTTTCTTTACAGTAATGCTTAGGTGTTGAACCTGGATAAGCTTTTAGCATTTGCTGTTTGGATGAGTTGGACTGGATTTTGTCCCTTGGGTGCTGGAAGAATGCATTCAGCTATTAATATTTTATGTCAGCTACTATATATCTACTCTGAATGTAGCTGGCTACTCCTACAGCCTCCAGTTAAAAAACAACAACTTGAAAGCATGCTAACTTTAGTCAAAGTATCAGCCATAACATTATTTCCACCGCCTAACATTATGTAAGTTACTTTTTTGCCATCAAAGCAGCTCCAAGATGAGTGCTGGTCCATCTGAGTTTCCTCAAAGTTTTGAAGTAGTTATTTTCTTGAGTCTTTTTGTGATTTAGGAAAACAACTTGAGTTTCCATTTTTCTAGTGGAAACACTAAAAAATTTTCCAGTGGAAAAAATAAAACAGATTTTTTATTTTCATTTTTAACTAAGTGGAGTGAACTCTGAGACTGGGGGAGGGGAGTCGCCTTTCACACAGACACAGTCACATATTGCTTTGTTTGATTGATCCAATAAATATAATGCTTAATCAGGTAGCATTATTTTGGTTTTTGCAGGGCTTTTGTTGGGCATTTGCGATGAAACCAGATTTCCCATTCTTTTACAATTTCCAAAATTGTGTACTGTAAGCCTGGCTTTACTGGTGAATACACGGATCAATACTGTGTCGTACCCGTTTTGCCGCCAAAACAGCTCTCGGATGCTCTGTTTTCTGACACCTTCCTATCAGAACTTAAGTTTCGCAGTTTTCTGCTATAGTAGCTTTTCTGTGGGATCAGACAACACGGGCTAGCCTTCACTCCCCACGCACCTCAATGATTCTTGGGCACCCATCACCCTGTTTGTCCATCCTTAGACTTCTTTAGTTAATACCAATCACTGCAGACCAGGAGAACTCAGCAGGAGCAGCAGTTCTGGTACTGAACTTTTGCACAAAATGTTCAGTTGCTGCCTTATATATCTCACCAAATGAAAGGTGCCACGGCAAGAAGATAATCAATGTTGTGAACATCCCCTGTCAGAGTTTATAATGTTATGGTTTGATGTTTGACTATGACAGTGTATTTTAGAATAATTACTGACAAATAATAATCACATTACTATTTATTTAAAGGTGCCGTTGGATAAAAGAAAATTAAACCTGATTTATCTGGAAACGATTCATTAATTAATCTGGTCACAGCATTGAATTTGTAGGTGTTCCAGAATCAGGAAAAGAAAAATCTTCTGATTTGATACATGAGACGACTAAATTTGACTTAAAGTACAATCCTTAAAGGTTCCATAACTCAAATTTAGCGCTATCTTTTGTATAAATGCAATATAATATTTAAATGTTTTTGTTAGTTCATAATCAATATAATAATACTTTTTTTTAACATTTGCTTTATAAGATCCTCTTCCATAGAGGCAACCATGTTGTGCTGTCATGTTTGCAAAATAGTGTAGATAGGACGAAAACAGAAGACTTTAATCAGAGAAAGCAAAAACGAAAACATGAATCGTCGAAAAGTTAAGAGGTTAACGATGAGGTTCAGTCCATCTAGGGGTTTCAACTGGATGGATGGTGGATGGTGTAGGATTTATATTTATAACTTAAATTCATGTTTTTGAAAGCATCAACTAAATGTTCCTTAAATCTAGGTTTAAAATTGTTATTTATTTTGTTTACTCCTGCTAGGTATTTCTACTCTCATACAACAATCAGAACTTCAGGTGCTTTTATATGAATCTAAAAATCATTCTCCATTCTGCATCAACTGATCTCTGCTGTCCTGGAGATCTAACTCCTAATTGCCGCTGTTTGGGTCAGTGCACGGTACAGTGATGAGGTCAAGCTTGCAGGGGCTTGAACTTCCTTCCTGTCTGTTCAAGTGGAAATAATCTCACTGATCAGCCTCACAGAAAATGATTACTGACCGTTAAACATTGTGCACAGATGTGTTTTATGCAGTCTTCTTATTTATCTCTGTTTGAGTAAGCTAAACCTGAAGCAAAAATCACAGTGTAACGACTCTGTCCTGCTCTTGTGCCTTGCGTTAATATAGATGTCCACTCTCTCTCTATTTCGTCTTATGTTGCCGTCTCAGAGGCAAAACAACCTCTGAGACGGCAGATTTATACAGAAGGGGGTGCAGATGAAAATGGGAACCAGGTTGCTCATAAGGCAGTGTAAAAGAGGCTACCGATTTCATCCGGACAACGCCTCTTTACTTGAAAGTGGGGCGCCAAATATAAATCCTTTTTTTAAGATGTTAATCCATGGACAAGAATCAAATGTTGAATTATTTTAATGGACTATAGCTGTGTATGATAAATAGAATAAATAAAAATGAACACAGAACGAGGAGCATACATTTTTGATTAGGGTTCCCCATGTGATGGTTAATGTTTGTAATCCTGCTGTGAAGGTCCTTACATGCATAGGTACACACACATGTTGGGTGTATATGCATCTTCAGCTTCATCAGAAGGAGCAGAACGACTCAGGGTTCCACACCTTTTATTCCGCTTCTCCATTTTCACTGCTTTATCCTCCTCCACCTGGTCCTTCTCTGTGTGCTGTCTTTGGATGTTTATCCTAAAGCTGGAAACCATCAGAGCCACAAATATAATGAATGTTTAGACCGAAACAGGTCTTTCTCTTGTTTAGTAAAGAGAGTATGACTGAGAGCCCCATAAAGTTTTACAGTAAACACCACAGTTCCTCAAACTCGAACAAGGCAACTTTCAAAAATTGACTCCAATGTGTGATCTTTTGAAAATGCCATTATCATAGTGTGAACCGGCAAAACCAAATTCCGGCAAGAACAAAGACAGCAGGTTGTCACTCCACGCATGGCTGTTGCGTATTCAGCAAGAGGGAAACCCGTGGGAAGATGAGGAGCAAAAACATTGGCGAACTATCTCATTTGTATGCAGGCTAATAGGTGCTACATCATCAATTAGCCTTGCATGCTCATGCATAACATTTAAACTAAACCCATCTACAGTAAGTGTATATCCCACAGATTAAACCCCTCAAATTAAATGTAATTTTAGGGATTAGAGTGAAACATGATATACACAAAAATCATGACTGAATCGGACGGTAAGAATGTCATGTCCGACAAGCTGATTTTTATTTTAAAAAATGCTTCCCCTAGTGACTTAAATATGGACTTTTAGAGTAAAACTTAATAGATACAAGACAGATTTCCTTAAGACATGAAATTTGTACAAAATTGGGCCAATGGTTAGGAAGTAACGTTTTCAAAACAGTATTTTTGTGAAAAATATCCCTGTAGCTAGTAAAATAGGTAGGACTGGGGGTAAAAAAATGTATAATAGATAGATCTCTTCAAGTCAATTTATGTATACTGAATTTGGACTAAATTCAACAACTGAAAAAAAACTTTTGGAGACAAAGCTCCTCCTGGTTTCAGAAATGTCAGAAATGTATTGAGTAGAATCTGAACTTTAAGCGTAAAACATCACATTTATAGGATAGATCTATTCAAGTTCATTCATCTGTAACTAATTTGGAAATAATTCGAACAAACAGTTTAGAAACTATGTCCCAAAAACGTTTTGAGATAAAGCTCCTTCCTAGTGTCAGGAATAAATAGTGGTTCTTTCACAATATCAAACCTGCCCTTCCTTCCAAGAGGGGGAACACAGGTGAAGAACACTCACGCATGAGGAGAATAGAATCACAGGGGAGACACAGAGACACCAATCAAGACAGATATGAAATAAAACACAAAACTAAACAAATGTAAAATGGGTAAAACAGATCACAAAGAAACAGTACAGGAATCAGTAAAGTTAATATAAACACAGAGAAAAAAACGTTCAAAATAAAAAATGAAACACAGGGCAGGACGATAAAAATAAACCTTCAAAATATAACCAAAGAACCAAAACAGGATAACCGAAGAATTAAATTCTAAAGAAATGTAATGACTGAATAACAGCGATAACCTTCAAAATAAGATGAGATAACTAATTCAAAATAAACTAAGAAATAACAGAAATGAACACAGAGTCATTAGACTGGAGCTCTAGAGAAGACTTTTCACATTTTTAGGTTCAAGTTGATGATGAAAAATTGATGATGAATATCTATTCATCATCATTTATTGCTGCAATAAATCATATTTATTGCTGGAAATCTATTCTCTGGTTTAAAGAATGGAATGTTATACTCACTATTTAGCACAACAATAAACAATGGTGCATGAAACCTCGCCATTAAAGGAAACATAAAAACCTGCCTCGTGAAACCATTGAGAGGTGAACTTGCTAGGTCGGCATTGTCAGCCCAGTGTATTCAACTTGGCAGAGGATGGATGACCGCACATTACGGGAATGCTTGCTTCTCGAAAGGAGGTATTTCCCTCATGGCGCTGCAAATCGTGTGACCCCCAAAAATACCATGCTGATTTCAGAGGCCATGGACTGGGGGCTCACTGTGCCCTCTCTCCTCCTCAGAGGAGCGAGTACTCAAACCAACCGGCTATCTACTTGGACCCCTCCAGTTATCTCTCAACGGTTTCACGAGTCAGGTCTTCATGTTTCTCTTGTCGTGCAACAAAGTTTCTGTCTTCGTCATTTTTTCTTGGGATAAATCATAACTTGGAAGGTTATAATAATAATACATTTAATGGTTATGATCCTCCTTTTGTCAAAATGTTGTGTTCCTACCTACCCTCCCCAAGGGAGGATGAGGGGCTAAGCTTCAACTATCAGTGGTACGATAAAGAGGAACAAATCCTAAAATTCAAAGTATATCTATCTAAAGGAACCTCATCACTTGGCAGGACGCTTGATGCTGCCTTGGATGATGACATGACTTTTTGGAGAGAAGTGTTTTCCCACAATGTTATTAATACTTTTACTAAAGGATCTGAGGACTTCACACATAGATGATTGATGTTTTTGCTGAACATTTAATCAGAGCTTTTGCTTTTGTTTGGTCTGGAAACTACTTTGTGATTACAATGGCACTGGCTCTACATGCCCACTGAGTATTCAGGGGGCAGTACGGCGGACTTTCTGAAATGATGTTCTTGGGATATTCACTGTTTAAATGTGCCAATCTCATTTCATGTCAGAATAAAAAGCTGATGTAATAGGTTTCATTGATAAGGTTGAAGGTGAAACATTTTATCTGGATTGGTTTAGACTGAATGTGTTTAAACTCGCCTGGTTCCAAAATGCTTTCTGTCTGGAAAGTTGTCATTGATACAAAAAAAATATCTAAAGATGAATAGAAATGAGTTCAGGTGAGTCCGAGTTCAGTTTTTCCTTCAAGTGTAGAATTAATTCTCATTGATATTATATCATTCCAGTCGTTAAATGAGGAGGTGTGAAGGCCCGATGCTGCAGGCAGAGACAGGGTTTTCTGAAGGAAGAATGAGACTCCATGTGAAGATATTCAGATAAAAAGACAACTGTGCTTTACTTTTGCAACGTAAAGTGTCCTTGTTGGATGCTATTTCTGACTGCCGGAGATGTTTTGACAGTAAATTAACCTCAAAACATTATTCAATCATTTTGCTGTATATAATGTCCATATTAGGTTGTGAAAAAGAAAAGAAACTTTTGATGTCCTTCTGGCCATTATTGTTTTATCTCTTTTGCAGTATTTCACAGACATATCAACCAAAATGTTACTAAGATGGAATGCAGACTAGTCCTGATCAGTCTTCTCATTTCGATATATAGTTGTATATATACTGTGAAATTTGTGAGACTAGATACACACATAAATAAGGTAAGGTAAGAAAACATCCTAAGAAGAAGTCTGTTGAATATGAGTCAGTTTGCTGAGTGCTGTTCACTCAGGCTCACACATTAAATATAATGTCTGCATTTCAAGGCAGGCCTCTCCTTTTGATGTGTAACAACAACGGATCATGTGATTTGACAAATAGAAACAGTCTTTTGAATGTTTATTTCAGACTGACTTAGTGAGTTTTTTCAATATTCTGTAGGAGCTGGTTCCGTTACTGTGTTGTGGAGAAGAAGCATCGGACTATGACTCTTCAGAGCACCTTTTTTCTTCTGCTGCTGCTTCTTTACTTCCACTGTTCTTCAAGTTCATTCCTAATTCTCGCATGAATCTTATTCTGACAAACACAGTGAACCAAATACAGCTTGAAAAGGCAGCTATTGACTGTGTCACAAAGTTGTAAGCGGCTTCCAAAATCTTCCAGAGTGTGTGTGGAGCACACACCCCCACACCTCCTGCTACCAAAGTATTAAAGCTTCCATCATACAGTCACTGAAGAGACTTTCATTTACCTACAATTACCTGCACTAAAATTATCATCCCACAGGCGATCTCTCTTCTCACCAGGCTATTTCTTTATTTCTTTTGGAGGCACTATTCTGAAAGACAACATGCGAAAAAGCAATTTTGCTCTTCATTGGCTTTTAATTATGTTTCTGCTCCTAAGCAGCAAAAAATCTGTTATAACTGCCTGAGGAAATTAGCATGAGGCACTTGACTTATGTGAGTCTGTGTGTGTGTGACAGGGAAAGACAGGCAGAGAAACGGTGCAATAATCACAGCGAGATTCTAAAAGGCATGTAAGAATACACTAATCAGCCATAATATTGCAGACAATTTTGTATAGTCACCCTTTTTGCCACCAAAACAGTTCTGACCTATTTAGGTATGGACTCCACCAGACCTTCATAAGTGTGCTATGCTTTCAGAAACCAAGACATTGGCAGCAGATTCTTCAAGTCTTGGAAGTTGCCTGATGAGGCATCCATTTGTCAAACTTGTTTATTCAGCACCTGCCAAAGTTAAAATAGTAGATTGGGATCTGGGAAATTTTGAGTTCAAGTTAACACCTTAACCTGGTTGTTGCGGGCCTCAAATCATTCCTGAACCATTTTTGCTGTTTTTCAGAGTACTTGCTCTGCAACAATGTTTAAGTAGTTGCTACGTGTTTTGGTAATATCCACATGAATGACCGGAGCCATTGCTTTCCAGTAGAACATTACCAAAACATCAAAAGGCCTCCATCAGCTGGCCCTTACACATGATGCATTCTGGTGCCATCTCTTCACCAGCTAACCAACGCACACACAGCAGTTGTCCACATGGTGTGAAAGAAAATGTGTTTCACCAGATCAGATCATATACTTCCATTAGTCCTTGGACTGGTCCTAAGGTCCACTTCAAATCAGTCAGCTTGGTCACTGACTGATATGAAGCTACTTAGTCCCATAGGCAACAATCTCTGATGTCAGCATGTGTTCACCTTTTTATCCGAATACATTTCTTTTGTCATAACACCAAACAATTCTCTCATTTCTTGAGATGCTCTGACCCAGTTGTCTAGTCATCAAAGTCTGGTCCTTATCAAAGTTGCACAAATCCTTACATAAGACCACTCTCTCTGCTACCAGTGCATCAATTTCAAGAAGGTTGGTACATACGGTCCGGCATACTCCGAAGGACGTCTGTCTCCTAAGCATTTGTAGGGTACTTTGGCATTTCATGTACAGGACATCCGTGTTGTCCAACCAGTCCAATTTATTGTTGACGTAAACACCCAGGATTTTTTTATGCGTTCACCTGTTCAATTTCCAAACCCTGGATATGGTCCCCAGTTGGCCACCATACTGATATGGTGGCCAACTGTCCCCTTTTTGTGCTTCAGCCTGACGTTCTGTGGTCGGTCAGTGAGGTAGTTTGTGGTCCATGCAGGCCATCACATCAGACACACAGTTTTCCAGCCATGTGTACCATGGTCTGTCAGTGAGGTAGTTGGTGGTCCATGCAGCATCATCATCCACTCCAATGCCCCGCTGATAGGCAAACTGGATGGGATCCTGGTGGGAGATCACCAGGGGTCGAAGGTAGAATGAAGAACCCTCTCCATGGTACTTATCAGGTGGGAAGTCAACACCACAGGTCTGAAGTGGTTGGGCTCCCTGGGGTACGCAGACTTTGATACAGGTACCACACAGGAAGTCTCCCACAGTACCAGTACCCTTTCCAGACTGAGGCTGAAGTTGAACAGATGCACAGCTACCATAGATAGCTGTTTGAATTATCATGAAATAAGTAGTAATAGTTAAAAGAATCCTTTATTAGTCACATAGAGTCATACACAGTACAACATAGTGAAATTACTTCTCTGCATTTGACCCATCCCTGAGGGAGCAGTGGGCAGCCCCTCGTGGAGCGCCCGGGGAGCTAAGGATTCAGGGTCTTGCTCAAGGACCCTACGACAAGTAGAGGTCCTTGGTGGGATTCGAACCGGCTACCTTCCGATCGGGAGACGGCCGCTCTACCCACTGAGCCACAGCCGCCCCATTTTTTTAATCATTTTTAATAGTAATAGTTTCGAAACCAACACATTAACATCCGATCCCTGCTGTACATGATAATTCAAGCTCAGTGTCAGTAAATGAAGGAGGACATTTCCTTAAAGATACCTCATATTTCATGACTAATTCTCAGCTCTCAGTTCAGCCCTGAGCCCCGACAGAGGTTGGTCACCTCAGACTGTTGGGGACAACCCAATCCAACAATTACAATTTGAACAATCTAGTGAGTGAATAATCTGGGCGGACACCTGTAATGGACCAGTGAGTGATATAGATGGACCAGTGAGTAATATAGATGGACCAGTGAGTAATTTAAATGGACCAGAGAGTGATATCGATGGACCAGTGAGTATTATAGATGAACAATCGAGTAATGTAGACGGATCAATAAGTAATTTAGATGGACCAGAGAGTAATGTAGATTTACCACTGAGTAATATAGACGGACCAGTGAGTAATGTAGATGGTCCAGTGAGTAATGTAGATGGACCAGTGAGTAATGTAGATGGACCAGAGCGTAATATAAATGGGCCAGTGAGTAATATAGATTGACCAGTGAGTAATGTAAATGGACCAGTGAGTAATGTAGGTGAATCGGTGAGTCATTTAGATGGATGGTTAGTAATATAGGTGATCCAGCGAAGAACGGTGAATTTCTCCCTCCAGGTTGGGGATGATTTGCTGCTTCATGTCAAAGAGATGTTTAGCTATCATTGCGTCTTATCCTGAGTAATGGGTAAACGGACCAACTATGAACAGGAGTGCTGTGGGCATCATATCGATCCCCCTTGGTGAAGAGATAGCTGAGCTGTAAGGCTAAGCTCTCTATCTATAAGCTGATCTACATTCCAACCCTCACCTATGGTCATGAGCTCTGGGTAGTGGTCAAAAAATTTGATCCCGAAAACAACAGCTGAAATGATCTTCCTTTGTAAGGTGTCTGTGCTCAGTCTAGGAGATAATATAAGAGCCAGAGTCCATATCAGAGGGAGCTGCCTTTCTTTGGAGGTTTTCCAGTTATGTCCAACTGGGAGGAGACTCCAGAGTAGACCCAGAAGTTGTTGAAGGGATTTCATATCTCATCTGGCCAGGGAAAGGCTCAGGATCACCGGATTTGAGTTTCAGCGCACTACAGAACAGAAATTGATGCATTTATTATTTAAAGTAAGCATCATTCTTGTCTGGAAATCCTAGCGTATTTACTATATGAAACAGAGAGTTGAGTTTCATATAGTAAATAAGGTAAAATCATAGGCACAGCCATCTAAGCAGTGGATCTGCTGATTGTCAATGAGCTGATACAGTATTTTCTTCTTGATTTTTTACCATTATCTGTGGTATTCTGAGGCCAGGTCTCCTAGTGTGAGGACTCTGCTGTAATCAGCCAGGGAATGGGCTTAATCACTTTTAATGAGTCCAGAGTCCAACCTGCCAGCCTTATGAATAAGGATTAAGAGGTCAAAGCTGTCCAACAGATCCTCCTGTTATATTTTCAAAAACCTTCCCCTTAAATTCTTTTTACTTTCATGTTTTCTTAATTTTGTTCTCTAACAGACCTTCTGATCAAGTTTGTTTTTCCACATGTGGGGACTGGTCCAGTCTCAGTTGAGTCACAGTTTTAATAATTTATTACTGGAACTCTAAAATCAGTTCCAGTAATAAGTAATTGACGTACAGAAACATGAGGTCTGCAGACTCAGTGGACCTCCGCCAGAAGTTATTCACAGATCCAACAAACCAACCATCACACATATTAGGTGGACATCCAGATAAATTGAGGGTATGACAGTAGAGCAAAAGAGATTACAAAATAAAAAAAACAATAAAATAAACAGTTTTTGAAAAATTTAACTTTAAATTTTCTATTTTGACAACATTCTAAGGCAACATAGTCTGAAAAATGGGAATACAATGACTAAATATACATTTCTGAGTAATTTGTTAAATAATTAAGTAACTAACTCAATGGAAGCTTATCATCAGACACCCGGATGTTAATTTATTATTGAATCATGCTAAAGTCACCCTCTTAGTATGACGTGATGAACTTGTGTAACCCTATGTGATTTTGTGTGATCCTCTGAAGAAATTTCTGAAGTAAACCTACTTTATTCCTTGTTTTTAATCAGAAGAGATATCTGTGAATCTTGGTTAAAACCTCTTGAACAATGAATGAACCTACGAACAAGCCAAGCAAAGCTCTGCTCCAGTCTGGCCATGAATTCTTCCCCTGAGAATAAACCGCATCTTTAATCCAACAGCATAATTCATACCGTTTTCTGATGGAGCAAATTAATAAAATTGTGATGTCTTATATAGTGTCTAGATCTGAAAAAAACATATCCATATCCCACGACAGTTTTTTGTGTTGTGTAGAAATTCTAGTGCTCATTGGTAAACTCCAAACAATCTCCAGCTAGGAGCTGCAACTAACATTAACATTCAGCCAGAGCTTCAGTTAACGTTAGCATGTCTGAAGCCACCACTACAGCTAACATTAGTATTTCTGCAGCCAGATCTTCAGCTAAGGTTAGCATGTCTGAAGCCGCTGCTGCAGCTAACATTAGCATGTCTGCAGCCTGATTTTCAGCTAAAGTTAGCACGTCTGAAGCCACCGGTGTAGCTAACATTAGCAGGACTACGGCTACCACTGCAGTTAACAGTGAAAAGTGTGCAGCCAGAGCATCAGCAAACTGTACCACGTCAGAAGCCTATACTGTACCCAACAAATGTGCTGACAACATTGCAGCTAAAATAAGCACGTCTGCACCATTCATCTTAGCGAAAGTTATCAATTTTGGTAGCCAGCTCTGCAGTTGGCATTAGCATGTCGGTCTAGTGCTGGTCTCATCATCTGGAGTTTAGAATAATCAGTAATAATATATAATTTTTTACTTTAATTTATCACATTACACAGTACATTCATAGAGTACAACTTCTTTACATTTATGTCTGTGTTCAACCCATCCCTGAGGGAGCAGTTGGCGGCCCCTGTGAAGGGCCCTGGGAGCTGAGGTTTCAGGGTTTTGCTCAATGACCCATGGCATGCTGCATCTGGGGTTGGGCTTAAACCCGAGTGTGCTGGTGGAGGTTTGAAGGCTCTACCCGCTGTGCTAAAGCTGCCACATCGTTACGTGAGGCGTTGACAACTTCATTACATCATCATATACTTAATTATCTTATTGGTTAAGACATAATTCAGCTTTTTTCATTGCCCTGGTTGACATTTTTACTCTTGTTAGCCAACCCTCTGCCCTAATTGGCATATTGTTCTTCTTATCCTTTAGACTAGACACTTCAGTAGCCTACATTTTTTTAAGAGAAGACTTTGTTAATCCCAAAGAGAAATTTAGTTTGGCAATGTAATAATTGTTAATCATTACCCTTGACAATTCTGTTCAGATCCATGTACTTCATTTTTCAAAATTTTAAAATGTTTTTTTCCCCCCCATTTCATCCACCCTAAAATAAATCTTTAATCTTTTCGACATAGTAACTATATTAAAAAACAAACAAACGGCTATAGAACTTATCATACAGCTCCAGAAAGTTGTATAATTCAGATTAGTTATATGAAAACTCTGAAGCCGACATGCTGTGATAGATAAGGTCTACAGAGTCCTGCCTTCAGGATTAAATAGGTAAACTTTTCTGTTTGATGGATGTAAGAATAGTTTGTACACACAATTAATTGAGATACATTCCATAAAGACAGAGACTACATTAAATCCAGCCAGTTTAATAAGCAGACATCTAAACAGTAGATTGTGTACTTTCTTCATCTCCCTCTTAGATGTAAGACAGGCGAGAGGCAGGCATTAGGTTTTATTCCCATCAGACACACTCCCTTATCCTCACGCAAACTGATATTAATACTGCTGGCTATTTTCAATCTGTGTGATGTGATGTGAGCTCCACCCGCCAAACAAAGTGATGCAACTCTGTTTACCGGTTTTGAAACTGTGTAGGAGATCAAATGTGAAGCAATCTAATAGGATTTATGCTTTGGCATGTTGCATGATTTTCTGAGAACCAGACGAGGTATGATGCAATTTAGGATTGCTGGAGAGTAAGATGAAAATAATTAAGGAGGCAGATGAACGGTGAGGATACAGTGGGTGTAGGTGAAGAAGATTCAGGAGTATAGGTACTTGGTGTTAACTGTTCTGAACAAGAGGAACTTCGGAAAAGAGGTGAACAAGTGATTGCAGGCAGGATACAGTGGGTGTAGGAGATTGTCAATAGTTATCTGTGACAGAAGAGTAGCAGCACGAGTGAAGGGAAAGGTTTACAGGATGGAAGTGAGATCAGCACTGCTGTGGTTTAGAGATGTAGGCACTTACTAAATGACAGGAGCCAGTGCTGGAGGAACTAACTGTACTTATATAGTGCTTTTGTAGTCTGCTCGACCACTCAAAGCGCTTTAAGTCAGCGAGTCAGCATTCACCTCTTCACACAAACATTCATACATTGACATTAGAGGCTGCAATGCAAGGCTCCATATACTCATCAGGAGCGATAACCCAACAAGCCATATTTCAAACACCAATTGAACAGCCATTGGGAGCAACTTGTATAAGTGTATTACCAAAGGACACTTCCACATGTGGACTGCAGTGGCCGGGGTTCGAACCACTGATCTTCAGATAAGTGGAAAACTATTCTACCATGTGAGCCACCGTCACCCACAAGGTGGCAGAGTTGAAGATGTTAAGATGTTCTTTTGGAGTGACGAGCGAGCCTGGTAGGAGAGAAAGGGGAAGACCAAAGAGGAGGTTTCTTGAAGTAGTAACAGAAGACATGCAGTTGGTTGGTTTGACAGAGGAAGATAAATAAAATAAGTAATCAATGTTCAAAAATGACTGACCCGAATACTAGCGACACTGATCAGTTATAACACTATAACCCCCTGCCAATTATTGTGTTGGTTCAGTTTTTGTTTCCAAAGAAGTTCAGATTGTAGAGAAATGATTCATTTTTGGAATGTGATAGGGAGCATCATCATGATGTTAGCCTGAAAGAAGTCACCTGCAGCAGCTGCAGCTAGTATTAGCACATCTGACATATGAGCAACTAACGTTAGCACACCTTCAGGCGCTACAACTATGGTTAGCATGACTCCAACCAGTAGATGCAGCTAATGTTAACATGGCTGCAGCCAGAGCTGCAGCTAACATTGACGCTGAGAGCATGTAAAGGAAACACTTGTTCACTCTTGGGGAGTTATGTAAAGGCCAAACTTTAAGTGAGGCATCAGAAACTCTATTACCACATCTTGTAATGATTTATCTAGTTGTTGTTGATGAAGCAGTAACTGGGCTTGCCTCAATGCCTTGGAGTTGGCCACCATTAGGCCTACACATACTGTACAATCCATCTTATTGAAATTTCTGAGCAACAGGCTGTTAAGTACATTAAAATTGTAAGATTAAAACCTTCGTCTGACAACGTGACAGATGGGCAAGGCTGATCTTTTTCTTCTCCTCCTCACAACTAGTTGCAGCAATGCCTTCTATTTTTTTTTAATGATCCCTCTGACAGCACTTTATATCCTTTACTCATCCTAGTTTCTTCATGTAAGTCCAATTCTCAGATTGAATAAAGTGTGCAGAGTAAAAACAACTTGAATTACTCCAAATTGTATTTTTTTGTACAGAGAGTGTGAGGTACTGAAAAATGGTCTGTTGGTCCAGTACAGTAGCCATACCTGCTCCTGCTTTATTAATCTCGGTGCAAGATGCTTCCTTCCTGTTGAGAAGAACAAGTGCAAGTCTATATATAGTCACATATAAGTTCTAAAACGTAGCGATATTGGTTCTCTGAATTATTATAGATTAAAATTTTCTTGGCCAATCAACAAACTCCAATTTTTATTATGTCTGAGCGACCGTTACTGTTTTTGGCCGATTCGGATGTATTTACTTTAAGGATTACATTGGAAGTAACAAGGCTGGTCCACATTGTGATATGTGTACGTATTCTGACCTGTTGAAAATACTGTACCCTCCGTCCTCCCCGTGCATTTCTTAAACCAATTGTTCGGCATTGCAAAATGAAAATAAAACTTTGTAAGCGTCATTCAGTCCATTAAATGTTATGTGTTAGTTCAGGGATTTCCGAGCTTATGGCTGGGTCTGAGCTCCCGCTAGCTTTAGCTACTCTGCTAACGTGAGCTTCTTAACCGGCTATTTTCTTCAGGGTGATTGAATGTGAAATGTGTGATTAAGTTTGTTGTGCCGAACGTCCTCTTGGTTGTTCCTCAACAGCTTATTTTGTCCTTACTGATGTTATATATGGTGAGCTTTATGTTTTTCTGGTTTACGTGTAAGATGTTTGTAACCCCTGGTGGCTCATGCTTGTTGTGTGTGTATGGAGCATGCGTGAAATCGGCACGTAACCGGTCTTCAGTGTCTCTGCTCGGCCAATTTCATCAAACTTAGCCTCCCAGCGACGATCGATCTGTGCACCTCTACATTTAAGAGAGTTGCTTTACCTCAAGATAAAGCAACTCTCTCCTCGGAATGCTAAATATAATTTTATTTTTGCGACAGTCATAGCAAGGAGTCAAACCGCTTACGCCATTAGTAGGGTGGCCACTTTTATAACACAATAAAGGAGGGCTCATCAAATTATGGCTAGCAAAACAGACAAAAGCCAATAACACATTATATTTGACCAAATACTTGATATTGTGACGATATTGTTTGCAGGAAAAATCCGATTTCAGTGCTAAAACCTTTAGCATAAACATTTTTCACAATTCCCTCTCTAAATTATTTGTGAGTTCCATGAAAAAAATCTACAAATTGCTCCTTCAAAAACTTTTTTTCAGGAATTTCGACATCTTCTTTACTAAATGGACCTGGAACCCATCATTAAATGTATCTCAATTTAACGTGCAGCTGACAGCAACGTTCAAGCTCTCCTGACGATGCCCACAGTAAACATTTGTTTGATTGTTCATACTGAAGCATTATTAGAGTTGCTTGTCTCTATTTAGAAAGAAATTAAGAAAGAAATTAGGAGCATTGTTGAAAAAAATTTAAAATGCTTCACTTTCCCAGGTGGTCTTTTGGATCGTGCCAGATGACACATTCCTATCGTACAACATTTTATTTTTAAAATCGGGCTATAATTGTTTGGTCTTCATTCATCTACACACAAAGTTGATAAGGTGTACCGTTTTCACCAACATGATAAACAGAAGTCTTTAACGCAATGGGGGTGTTAGCAAAACTGACCATTAGTGTTTAATAGTGTGTCTACTATTGTGTATTAGGAATAGTGTGTTTGGAGGGGCAAAACGATCCAGTTATTATAATTTGAAACAACCAAATTGGTGGAAAAGAAGAAGGAAAATCTATTCTAAGTGCGTTGAGTCCTCATGGTAAATTTATAAAATCTACTGTAAACGTCATCTAGGTTGTCAGTGGACACAAATTGCTGATACTGAGCTATGCAGAGCTCGCACAATAGGTCAGGAATCCAGGCCAGAAAAGCCTGGCTGGACAGATCCACCTTAGGCCGATGTTATTACTGTCTGAGGTCTGTGATGGCTGGGAGCCAGCTGAGCCTGACAACAAAAGGTGATTTCATCCTGTTAGCAGAGTGCTAATGTGTCTAACTCCTCTCTTATGGACCAGCTGGCCTTCGTGAGAGAACAGTCCAAGACAAATGGGTTGATCCCGTCTATGTTGAAATGTAACAAAGTTTAAGACTGCAAAGTGTATTTCTTTGCCAGCTCCAAGGTCGCCCAGTGATACGGGCATGGGAGGCAGGGTGAAATGGAACCTGCAGAGGCATGACAGAAATGTTAATTCTGGTTGACCAGGCATAAATAAAAGTGTCAGAGGAATTAGAATTTGTGTCTGTGCCCTGAGTTTCACTTACATTGCAAAACAATGTGGTGGAGGGCCTGCACTACCACTTGTCCAGGAAAAACAGTTCTTGATTTGTATAAATGGTTTTTCACTATTGGTCCTGAGAGAGGTTGACGGGCACAGTTTTGAAAGCACCAGATTCTCAGACTTATTTTCCAGAAAGATTCAGTTTCCTCCTGGGCTCACATGAAGCTCCAGCATGAGATGTCGTTTTCTTGAGCACCACAGAGGCGTCGCTGACATCACTGACCCATGGGATGACAATTTTCCTATTTGGGGACACGCAGCCAGGAAAATGCTTTCTGTTTCCATCTCATGCACTCTCTATCAGAGTATTTCTGTCACTCCTTCTCTTGTATGGGAGCTTTTAGCACTGCAGATAAGTGAGGGGGGCAGTCGGGGATGAGGTGCATGAGGGCTGTCAGAGCTTGGCGCACCACTTGCCTGAAACAGATGAGTGTGAGGTAATCCAAATGTTCAGTGGTCACATGTGTCTGTTCCATCAAAGCCAACCAGGTGCTGGTTCTGGGCTCATGCTAGAGCCATTCAGGGCTGGTTCAACAAGTTAACCTTCCAAGATCCAGTTTGATTTTCCAGTGGCTGGTGGGACAGAAGACATGTGTCACTGCATCACAAGCAATAGAGCCACGTCACCGTCAGCTATCCTGAGGGAAACCTCAGAGAAAAACAGCAAGTAGAACCACCTAGGTTCCTGCACTCTTGACCCCTATACCCAGATCAGACCACCAGTTAATACACCAGGCGCAATGTGGTCCTCCACCAGAGGGGGAAACAAAGAGACAGACAGCAATTCACCGTCACATTCATACAAAATCACCTACATACTTGATGTCTCTTTGGACTGTGGGAGGAAGCCTGAGTGCACTGTTCTGAACCCAAAACGTCTTGCTGTAAGGGCACAGCTCTACCTACTATGCCCCTCTGCTGCCCACATGCCACCCAATGGTCAGAAAATTTGGTCAACAGATTTTTTGAGCATTCCAAGATCCTGTTCGGTTTTCCACTGGCAAGAGAGGCGCTATATACCTGCCTTTGAATCACAGAGGAACTACAGCCACATCATTACATCCAAAATGCACTAAAGCAGCATCATTACATCACAGCAGCACTGGAGAAATGTCATTACATCGCAGCCACATCATTACATACCAAAGGCACTAAAGCAACATCATAAAATCATAGAACAATGGAGCCATTTAACAACATTGCAGAGGCTCTAGAGTTATTTACTTATATCACAGATACCCTATAGTCACCGTATTACATCACAGAGGCACTATAGCCACAACATTATGTTACAGGGGAACTAGTGCCACATCACATCTTAGAGGCACTAGAGCTACATTATTACATAACAGAGGTATTACAGTCACAACATTATGGTATAACGGCACTAAAGCAATCATTAGATCAAATAAGAACCACGACATTTTGCCAGCGTCTCCTTTTAGTTGTTTACATTGATACAACCACAGGATGGCAGTGAACAGTCAAAGACACCAATAACAGTTTTACCAAAACAGGTGAATGTAAAGGAAGTTGAGATAATGTCCGTACTTCATGAAATGCATTAAAAGCATAGGAAGTGTCCCATTTGGTGGTGGTGATGTCTGTGTTCAGCTCATTAGAATCAGCAAGACTCCTGGTCTATTTACGCACATCAATTTGAACCCGAAACCATCTTTCTGTGAGGCAAAAGCTCTACCTGCTATGCCATTGTGGGGAGCAAAATATTTGGTCAACAGATTTCTGGTGGACGAAGATAGAGAGAGATTTTGGTGAAGCTCTATTTTTAAATTACGTTTTAGTCTTTCTTTAACAGTTTTGCCCTTAATTTAGTGAATATCTTGAATGACTTTCTTGTCATCTATATCGACTCGACTTTGTGATGGAATAAATGGTTGTCGACAAACATTTTGCTCATAGTTTTCGTAAACGAAATGAACACTAGTTGCATACAAATAGGAATGTCACCTTTGAGGAGATGTGACCCTGTTCAATCTTGGTGTACTGCACATGAACATATTTTATTGTTGCTGTTATTTCCCGCAAGTCAGTCTTGTCAGTCGTCAGTTTCCTCTAACCCCACTAAGAGTCTCATCTCTTCCTCAGTTGAGTCAGAAGAAGGTTATATGAACAGGAATTTTGTTGCTTTTCAACCACAACAATGTAAACCAGAGAGAGCTGATCTTTTGCTGCGTTAGCTCTCTGCGGACATACCTGCTATCACTGTGTGAAGAAAATAATCTTCATCGGCACGGGTCATTGTCTGCAGGAATGTTTAGGTAGGTAGTATGTGCAAAAGTAACTTCCACAAGAACAGTAAGATACAGTATAAGGTCTTGATTTGCCCAAAGGCATCTCTCCGCTTCTCCTGGTTTGCCCTGTGGATGGTCATGAACCATCCACGTACATGCACCAGTCAGTCAACATGATGGAAGGTCAAAAGTGATTCATTAGAATTGTCCACCATCTTCCATTGCTGATGTGTCCAATGTAGACGCAGTGAGCAGTGAACAGGGGTCAGCATGGTCACTCTACCCGTTCCCCAGCTACAATGCACCATATGCAGAATACCGTGATATCAATTATGTTCTGACACCTTTTTATCTAAATCAGCATTAACTTTTCAGCTATTTGTGCTGCATTAGCATTTCTTTGTGAACAGACAACACAAAGCCAGCTTCGCTCCTTACGCTTGCCAAAGCAGCCATGACTCTGTTGCTAATACATTGCTTGTCCAACAACCAACAATACCTGCAGTTCGGAAGATACTCTGACCCAGTTGTCTAGCCATCACATTATGATTTTTGTCAAAATTGCTCAGATCCGTATGCTTGATCAGTTTTCATCAACTTCAGGACAAAATGTTCACTTGTCTTCCAATTTATCCCATCCAATGGCAGCTGTCATAGTACAGAGGTATTCAGTGTTGTTCACTTATCAGTGGTTAGAATATTATGGCTGGTCGGTGGATCGTTGTATAAGCACGTTGAAAGTAGCTGACTGACTAATCTTGTTTGACATCAGCATTAATACTCCTGTGACGAACAGGAAATAAGGTTAGAATGACCAGAATGGACCTTAAACATGTGCCGTGAACAAGTTTCTTTCTGCTCTTTAAACAGATCCTTAAAAATGAAGAATACCTCACAAAGGTTTCTTAATTCCTCACTCTTTGGAATCCTTTACTTTTTAAGGGGCCTCTGTAGTTCAGTGAGTAAAGCGACTCCCATCGGAAAATTAGAAGGGAGCCGGTTTGACTCCCACCAGGGTCTACTTGTCTTAGGGTCCTTGAGCATGACCCTGAAACCCTAACTCCCCGGGCTTTTCAAAGGGGCCGCCCACTGCTCCCTCAGGGAGTGGTCAAACGCAGAGAAATAAATTCACTATGTTGAACTGTATGGCTGTATGTAATCAATAAAGGATTTCTTCTATTTCATCTTCTTAACTGTTGAGACAGCTGTTTCCTTCAGAACAGTCCTTCTCTAGAGAAGATGTTGGTTCAGACTGAATAAATGACCTTTGCACTGGTGTTTTCTTCATCTAGGCGTCCCGGATGACCCGCTCAGATGAAGACAGGGACATAGGCTGGGATGCCTGGGGATCCTGGAGTGACTGCTCTCGAACTTGCGAGGGAGGAGCCTCCTACTCTCTACGGCGCTGTCTTAATGGACGGTAAGTCTCATTCAACATCTAAGCAGACTCTACGAGAGACACAAGACAAACATCCATGCATAGCTGGAAATCGAATGCTCTTGTGCTGCATGTGTTTGGAATGGTTTCTGTAATGTGGGAGGTAATGGGAGTACCTGGAGGAAACACAGAGAGATCAAGCAAACTCCACACAAAACAGCAACTGTAATGCCCACTGTCCAGAGATCAGATCTGTTGCAGACAAACCTCTCTGTTGCCAGACTGCTTGATAAAGAAAGGTTGTTGTCAAGTAAAAACATCCACAACAGTGGTTCTAAAACTTTTTAGATCATGTTTACCCTTTAAATGATTTATTCAGTCTACTGTTTCAAGGTAGCTGGTGGGGTATTCAACTCAGGAGGGGAGCTCCTGGTCTGCAGCAACCAGCTCTGGATCGACTCAGAAGACAAATAACAAATAACTTTATAAAGCCAGTCCTTTTTTTTTCATCATGCAAGAAGAATTAAAGGCCCAGTGAGTAAAATGTAGAGGTAGGTCTTTCAATAAATGGAATACAGTATTCATTTTTTTTGTCTAATCAACTGGATTTAATATATTTTTATATTAC
Source organism: Lophius americanus (assembly GCA_037951165.1). Lineage (NCBI taxonomy): Eukaryota > Metazoa > Chordata > Actinopteri > Lophiiformes > Lophiidae > Lophius > Lophius americanus. The sequence goes on from JBBDHG010000014.1 coordinate 6,272,065, forward strand.
TTTAGCAAAAATAACCTTTAAATACGCACCATTTAACCTCAATTGAGAAAACTTTATTTGATCTGCAGTGTCGTCTACAATACAATTGAAGGACAATGCATTCCATTGGAGTAGTGTGAATAGAATTATGTTGTTCTATCACAAGAAAAAGCAGCAAGAAGAGGCTAATCTGCATGTTGCTGCTGAAGGAAATGGTGAATTTTGAGTGCCTACATTTTGAATAATGGAGGATCCGACTTATTTATCGCAAGAAAAAGCAACTGGACATGAGACATCGTTTTCAAAAAGCAAAACCATGAAGAAGCAAAACTTAACTGGGTCAGGTGACATCAAAAAACATGGACAAAATCTGAATCAATTTTGCAAAATGGAAGTCACTGATTAGGGACAAAGTTTTTCAGAGCCACGCCGAAGTCGCCCCTTTTCTGCTTGGGAAGTAATTTAACCTACTAACTTAATCTACTAATTTAAATGTGGTTTGTTGTTTTGTAGCTTTAGCTGGGCCACTTGTACAGTTACCAACACAATAGACTTTTCCCTCATGTCTGTGTTTCAAATAATACTACAAGGACTTTCAAATTTTACATTGATTTCCCATTAAGCCAGACTTTATCGTTGTTCTATGGACTCAAAAGACCCGATGACATATTGAGATTGTCAAAATAGATTAATCATCCAGAGCTGCCAAAGATTACTAATAAACCTGTAACGTTGAAACCGGTCATTAACAAGATGCTGTAATGTTACCTTGTGAGTAATGATATTATTTATGTAATGATAAACAAAAAACACTTTTGAGCTCCTGCCATTAAACTTCTTCCATAGCTAAATCTTATATTTTACAGTACTGGTTGAAAATTTGTATTAATGGTTATTGCTAATTAACAAATAAATACATTTATTCATTTCAATATGAAGGATATTTTTATCCTGTTTTTTTCTTTTTGAGTTATGGGTTTGCATCATTCTCCATGTCTGTGACATTCCCCATTCCTCCGCCACATGACTTGAGTTTGAACCTGCTCTTATCTGTGAAGTGAAAGGGCACCAACGGAGAACATTCCAATTCTACTGTTCTCTGTTGAACACCAATTGAGCTCCACGGTGCTGGACTGTGGGCATAGGTGCCAGTAGAGGACGTCCGGCCCTCATGCCACGGCCCTTCATGCAGTCTGTTGCTGACAGTTTTGTCAGAAACATCACACAACTAGCCCACTGGAGGTCATTTTGTAGGGATCCATCAGTGCTCCTCCTGTTCCTCTTCACATTGAGGAGCAAATACCGGTCTGGCTGCTGGGTTGTTGTCCGTCTACGGAACTGTCCAGCTCTCCCCTTGTAATGGCCTGTCTCCTGGCATCTCCTCCATGCTCTTGAGACTGTGCTGTGATAAACAGCAAACTGTCTCGCAATATCATGCAGGGGTAAGCCATCCTGGAGGAGCTGGACTACCTGAACTACCATCAGTGGGCTGCAGGTTTTGCCTCATGTCACAAGTAGTGACAAAGACACCAGCAGAACACAAAACTAGAGAAAAGTCAGTCAGGTAAGAGAAGTAGAGAGAAATGGATTGTGGCCAGCACCAGCAGAACCATTCCCTTTTTAGGGGTTGTCATGCTTTAGCCTCTCCATTGCTTCTGTTGTCACTTTTATTTGTACCAAAGGTGAAACTGATTCTCAATCACTTATGCTTCCTAAATGGACAGATTGATATCCCTGAAGTTTAACTGCTTTGGTGCCACGCTGCGATAATTAGGTGTTGCTTCATATTTTTGAGAAGTGTATATTGTTGTTTTTTCAATTAGGTTAACAGCAGACCTACAGGAATTCTGCTTTCATGCTTTCAATATCCCAGTTTAGACTTGAGTTCTGCTCACTGTTCTGCATTAAAATTTCTACCTGAAATGACCCAACATTTAAAACGGCAAAAGGCAAAGATATATATGTTTTAAACTTACAATATTCACTTTCAGAGAAATGGCACATCTATTTCCTTTAGAATCAATAATTTATATACCAATGACTCTTTTTTATGTACCCTCCAGTTTATCATATGTTTTAAGAAATAATCCAATACTGAATGGTTAACATTTGTGTAATTACAGACGGCAGTACAAGAAAGACACGTAAAGATACACCAGATCTGCCGATGTTTTATTTGGATGCTAACCACTAGATGTCCCTGATCTTTACACACTGGACCTTTAAATTACATAAACATAGGCAAAAATTCAAGGTAATGTAAATTCATCTTGCAGAATGAAATATGACTAGTTAGATTAAATCCAAGTTCACTGTTGATGCCAACAACAACAACAATTTAGTATCGTCGTTAGATTCTGATATTTGCCGGAATGACCTCAGAGGGTTAGGATTAGGGTTCATAATGGCATGGCCTCAGATCCACATTGTTAACGTCTTTGATATGCTTCTGGTGAAGCTTTTGTTTTGTCTCGGTCTGGAAACCATTTCCTGATTGCGCCTGTTTTGATGACAATGGTGTTGGAGATATGTTCTCTGAGTGATTTCTAATTGCAACTTGTTTTGTAAAACGTGCACGTCTAATGTACTGTTTCAGCAACTGTAGTTCCATGATTATCATCCAATCTGAAGGCTGGCAAACTCTGACAGAGTCCAGACCGTCCCTTTGGGTCGGTGTGGGTGGGATGCTGGGATGCAAGTGTCTGAGATGACACACTGATAAATGAATCAAGTGTGTGGGTTTCAAATCTTTCCTGTTTTTATAAGACAGAACCGGGCTTTGTGCCCTCACAGTCAACCCGTCTATGCTCAGCTATTTGCTGTGCAGCTTTGCATGTTCAGGAAGTCATCACACCCAATCTATTTTAGACTGTGCCCCGTGGCATCAGCCTTCTGGCAAAACTTTTGTCTCCATTATGCCTGACTGCAGCTCAGCCTCATTTTATCACCCACATTGCTGCTGAAATCTATTCCATTCAGGCAAACTAAGAACTTTCCTGTGGCACACGTATGAATTAGGCTTACAGTAAATGCAAAGCAGGACTATCTCAGCTTAAGCTTGGTGGACATGAGTAACCCTGCAAAAGAGATTAAAATAAACAAAACAAACTGGTCATTGAGTTTCTTTTGGTTACAGTAGTTTTATGCTTATGCTTTTTCACATGCTGCTCTATTAAATGCATCCTTGTTCCTCCAAGCGTTTGTATACAAAAGCCATTTTATCACAGGTACATCTACAAACTGACTCCAGTATAACCTGTTAGGAACAGGAGCAGAGTTTGAATCCACATGCAGAAATAGGCTAAAGGCAGAGGTGATGCAATTAAAATTATTTAATTCAAAAAAATCCAAAAACAAAGTACATAAAACGAGCATCAGTAAAAAACGTTTTAACTAGTCCTACAATGTAATATATCCACATAATCAAAAATACAGAGGTTGAATCCAAAAAAAGCAAGCACTGGCCAAAAACATAAAAATTCAAAAGAAACACATTAGGAGACACAAGGGGAAAATGGCTGGAATGTGTGAAAGCAAGACATCTTCAACAAACTGGCATGGAGGACAGAGACACACAGACTTAAATACATTGAGGTTAACAAGTCAATGAGACACAGCTTGAGGGGGAACACAGGTGAACATGATAAACAATTACACTTCAGGAGAATAGAATCACAGGGAGACACAGAGAGGGAGAAGAAGCACAAGCAGAACACACAGAGGCTAAACATAGACAGTGGAGGTAAGAAATAAGATACAAAAACTAACAGAAAAACATGAGGGGAAAAGACATATCACAGATCACTAAAAAACAATCCAGGAAGAGTAAAGCGAACATAAATACATACAATTAAAAAATTAAACAGGAAACAGGGTGGGACGATGAGAATTAACCATCAAATTAAAACAAGAGTGCTGAAACAGAAAAAACAAGAAATTACTAAATTAAAACATAATTGTGATATAATTATGTCACAAGTTGATTTCACTAAACCCTGCCCTGCCTCGTGGATAGTTAAAAGATGTGTTCTGTAAAATTTAGTGATATCTAGTGGTGAAGTTCTGATTGCAACCTATAACAAACCTCTGCTCACCCCTCAGAGGTGAATTTATGGCCACCATCGAGTATTTTCTATGAATGGGGGGCTAGGGTGGCTCACTTGGTAGAGCAGTTGTCCACTTCTCTGAAGGTTGTTGGTTCAATCCCTGACCACTGCAGTCCATATGTCAAAGTGTCTTTGAGCAAATTCCCAATGGCTGTTCTATTGGTAAATGATAGTACAAATGGTTACTGCTCCTGATGAGCATGTGGAGCCTTGCATGGCAGCTTCTATCATCACCTTATGAATGTTTGTGTGAATGGGTGAATGCTGAATCGTGTTGTAAAATCATTTTGAGTGGTGGAGCAAACTAGAAAAGCGCTGTATAAGTAAAGTCCATTTATGACCACACATTAAATTATCATTTTCATTCATATGGAAATGTACTGATTGTGTTTAGGTATGTATTGTGGAGAACCATAGTTCAAAGCATTCATATAAGGGAACAAATATTATTTGAAATAAAACATTCAGAAATGGAAGTCTCTTCTTGACTCAAAAATGCTTCACTTTCGTTGGAGGTTCTCTTTGAATGGGGATATTCAAGATATAAAGACATGAAAATCACTAAGAAATTCCAAAGCACTCTCCATAAACAACAGCTTAAATGCTTTTAATGTCACAGCATGGTCATTTGGACCTATACCTAATACAAACTACAAGGCACTTCGGCATTACACCTTCATCAATAAAGGAATTTTATCGTCATGTTAGCTGTTTTAAAGGAGGGTGGCTTGGAATTTATTTTTTATTTTCATGTCAACTAATATTATTTGTTTTCCATTGTGGTATTGTTGTCAGTGAGCAGTGGGACTTTGATCATACTTATTATTAAGTGCAAAAAAAAATAATTAAACCTCACTGTGAAGGAAACCTTGCAACCTCACAAAGAAGGGATCACATGAATACCCGACTTGTGAAACCATTGAAAGGTAAACTGGTGGGGTCTGTGCAGTCCATCCAGGGGATTCAACTTGAAAATCGAGGGACAGCTGCACGGGGCATGAGTGCCCCCCCCTCAAGGAGAGATCAAGCAGAGAGTACTAAATTCAGCATAGGCGATAAATATTATGTCCTTGACTCTGACCTTGTTTGGTCAAGACATTTAATCCGGAAGAAAGTTGCTGTTCAGACACCTCCCAAAGCCCAGATCAGACAACTTTTTGTGAAGAGTTCACATATTAAAGTGGATCATGCAAGGAAAATTAGCATGCATTGTGTTTGACATAAATGTTTTAATGATGTGTCTATGACAAACTCTACTGATTTATTCATGTCTGTACAGCAGACAACGGCATTGGGACACAAACAGTGACGATGCCTACTCATGCACTTACGGCCATTCTCAGAGGTTTAGAAGAACAGCGTTAACCAAGATTGATTGCTAACATTAATGGCAGAGACAGCACACTATTTAACAAAACATCTAGCCTCCTTTACGGCATTCCAAGATGTTGAAACCCACTGCTAACCAGCTGAGAGTAAGTTCTAGGCTGCTGAATCTGAAAACCAGACACAGATACAACCAATTCTGTAGTGATGTTTAGGAGTAGTTGGCTCTTGATATCCTCGGTTGTAGAGGCTTTGTGTAGGGCGGTGAGGACAACGAGCACCGGTCATCATCAAACTTATCAATTCTACACTGGCCTTCCTGTTTGGAGTTTGCATTTCCTCACCGAGTTTGTGTGGGTTCTCTCCAGCTGCCCTGTCTTCCTACCACTGTCCACAAAACTACAGAATAGGTGAACTGGTGACTTTAAGTTACCCATGGGTGTTAATGGTTTCTCACTACAACCAGTACATCACAGCCCTAGAAACTTGCCCAAGGTGTAAACCGCCTCCTGTCTAATGTCAGATGGGATTGTCTCCAGCCACCCTGCAACACTGAACAGGATGATTAGTGACAGAAAATGGGTCGATGGATGGACACTGACTTGGAATGAAGTTGGTTCACTACACAAAAAATAAAAACAACCCTATAAGCATTTGGAATATTCTCATTGGCTACCAACCCTACAGAATGTCACACATCCAAACAAATCTGTGATATGGATGAGAAACTATCTGTGGTCTTAGAGGTGCAGTGTGTAAATATTGCGGTGGAGTTCCAGCCATGTTCAAGCACCATCAGATGAAAATAGTTTGCCCGCAGCAGCTAAATTATTCATTAACTTTGTCTTCTTCATGGTTAGTTTTTAGAAGCAAAACATTTCTTCATGTTTATGTCAAGTGCTTTTGTTAATATGACATCAGCACTGAAGAGCGAGAAACAAAATGTTTGTAAAGTCACAGTGGGTTGGTACTTAACAATCAAAGTCCTGAGATAAAGATAAAGGATAATTAAATGATTGGAATAGATAAAAATAAATAACTCAAAATGTTTGTAATAAAATAATAGAATATTATAGAGTTAGTGCTCATCTGGACGGAGGCTGACCTTGTTGATATGTACAATGAGAGATATCCATGTCTTTTCAAATCAATTGTTTCACGTTTGATATGGGTTAGGACCCCCATGAGTCAGCTGTGATGTGAGGAAGGATTTCGTCAATGACAGATTGGGTGCTGTGGTGGGACGAACAGCAAATGGGACAGTGAGGGGTCCAGGAACCAGGACATCCCCAAAAACTGATACAAGTGTGATACATTTAAATATTTCTTACACCTTAACCTTAAAATGTAAAAATCCCTTTCAAGAGCCAGGGTTTATTTTTTCCATTCAAGCCACTGCACAAACATAGCAGCGGCATATGGTGGCGTCCTTGGAAGAGGATCGGCCACCTCTGGAGATACAAAAAAAATCATTATTTAACTCTTTCAACATGGATAAAACACAAATATAACAATTTAGAACACGATTAAGCATTAATAATGTAATATGTGTGGGAATAAGATGATTTAAAACATTATTTTGTACGAACGATACTTCACTTTTTTATTTGTTTCATGTTGTTGAGGGGAGTTACTCCTATATGAAGAAGGATCATTCTAACTCACCCTTGTTTCATGTATATGGAATTTCCCCATCAGATCAACCCTATTACCACGTGACCATTATCAGTGTCGGAATGTAGGAAGACGACTATTTCTTCTTAAATGTCAAGCAATACACTAAAAAATGTAAAAACTATCTAGAGATCTCAGTCTGGAATGCTCTTGTAAAGTGGCTTTGAAAAACAAGTGAAATAAAGATTCATTTTCATTACCACAAAAAGAGCAATCTGGTGAGACGTCTTTCATGAATTTTCTCGGCATAAGCAATGGATAGAAATTGTAAATCTGGAGCTTAGAATGACATAGTTATTAATGTAATATTCCTGAGGTATCCCTAAATTATACGCACTGCACCTTTAAAGCATTACCTTTGTTAACAGTGGTTTGCAATAACGGCTTGGATTTCTTTGCCTGTCTTTGCAGGAGCTGTGATGGCAAAAACATTCGCTACAGAACCTGCAGCAACACGGTGAGTGTGGTCTTTACTATGTATTAGCTGCAACATTAATCCTGGATTGAAATGTTTTCTTAGAGAGGGGGTTTATTTTAGGATATTTCCTTTTCAGCTGTTAATCCAATATTTGCACCTTTTTGGAGGGGAAATGTGTTTTAAGGGACTGCCCTCCGCAGAAGTGACAGAGTCAGTATTTTCAGCCCCGAAACATGTGTTTGTATTTATGTGACAAACTCGTTTAGCAGCTGTAGGAATTATGACTCAAGTCTGATGGGAGCAGGAGAGGAAGTCAGGTGACGTTTTTCTACAGCCACAGAGTGTGGAGAAGGAAGGCGGGGGTAGAGGGACGCTTAAACTGCTGTTTGTTTCCATTTTCAAACCTTGAGTCAAGACTGAATTATTTCAACCTTGTGTAATCTCTACTAATGTAATTCAAAAACTTATTGAATTATATCAATCTTAAAGTGATACAGGCATCTGCTGCCACCCTATCATAACGTCAGTGTCTGACTTAAATTAACCAGCTCTGTTCGCTGGTTATTTAAGTTAAGCCTTGCCTGAATAATATACAGAATAAACTTAAAATAACTTCTCAACTATCAGGTGTGTTTGCATAACCTGAAATAATATATTTTTGTACTAGTATAACATCATTATATGATAGTTACTACATGCAACAAAGCAAATAAGTGAATTTGCTCAGAAAAACGTTGATAACGACTGCATCAAAGCTGACAGAAATACTTCAAAGTTCATGTTAGGACTGGAATAGGACCAGGACGAGTCTCCATTTGGCACAGTTGGATAGTCAGTGTACACAAATGTACCAAAAACTGAATTTTTACCATGTCCAGCAAAGCAAGCTATATGCAAATACTACAGCCTTTGGTGGTGACATGAAAAACATTGTTTTTGATAAAATTTAGCATTGTGCACAATTTAAAAAAAATACAAAAACTATGTAGAAGCCCAATTATGGGCTTGAACAAGTTAAAAGTTAGCCTAACTTTAGCTGGCCACACATTCTGACATCACATAAATTAATTTAATCCATATTAACAAAATGAAAAGTCAGTTAAATAATAGTATTAAAGTGTTCCTGCAACATAACATCATCATTACTGTCTCATTGATTGATTACCTACCTTTTAGCATTTAAGAAAATAAGACCCTTGGGCATTTAGAGCACTTATATATTATTTTTAATTAAAAAAGTCTTGCATTTCCCCTCAAGATTATTATTTTTCTTAATACATGTAGTTAGTGATGTGTACTGTTAGGCTTTTACCAATTTATATTTATACTCTCCTCCAAATAATGGCATGGAATAAAAAGATGTGGCGAAAGTAAATCTTACCAGAACTGACATGGTGAAGTTTGGCTGCTAATCTAAGTAAGATTGCCCTTTAACTCCCGTGTTTACATGCACATAGTATCCCGGTTATTATTGTGTCTGTAAAATACCCTGTCTTTGTGTTTGCACGTGAAATTATCATATCCCGATCTCAGTTACCAGGAGAAGATCGTCAAAACACAACTGTATCACATAATCGGTGAAAGGACGTCCTCCTCCCACTAGTCAGGCCTCCGATCCTGAACCAGCTACCTTCATACTATGCAGTTTGAGATTGACTGACTGACAACTTTCAGTCAAAGTGTGGGCCACGTTTAATATCACTGGTCCTACTCTTCTCCTACTGCTGGCTATAAGGTGAATAAGCCATATCTGCAGTGCCTTCTTGCTTTTAAAAAGCCCACTATAATCCCCAGCACCCTTAATGTTCTAGCTACAGTCAAATTCTAGCTTACATTTCATGCTTGGAAGTTGGCAATTTTCCCAATCCTAAAAATCTCAACAATGTGGACAAAACAGCAAATGTAAAGGTTCAATTAGAAGACTAATGCAATTAGGGAGGATAGATCATTGTTAAGATTTTCATATGATGCCTAGTTATCTATAAAATATTGAATTAATAATCCATCACTGAAACAACTCTCCTTGGTCCTTTGGTCAGGACTGCCCGGCAGAGTCGGGTGATTTCCGGACCCAGCAGTGTTCAGCCCACAATGACATCAAGTACCAGGGCGTCACCTATGAGTGGGTCCCAGCACCTTATGACCCAACAGCACCGTGTGCACTGCGCTGCCAGGCTAAGAAAAAAAGTTTCACTGTGGAACTGGCTCCAAAGGTGCTGGATGGGACACGTTGCCGAGTTGAAGCCTTCGATATGTGCATCAGCGGCGTGTGTCAGGTGAGGGATTAGATAACAAATCATCCTATTTCATTGAATAAACCTGGAATGTTTCATTGAATTGACCTCGACTGTTTCAATTTAAGAACCTGGACTGTTTCATTCTATGAACCTGGACTGTTTCATTGCATACACCTGGACTGTTTCTTTTTATGAACCTGGACTGTTTCATTGAATTAACCTGGATTATTTCACTTTATGAACCTGGACTGTTTCATTGACTTAACCTAGACGGTTTTATGGAATGAACCTGGACTGTTTCATTGAATTAACCTGGACTGTTTCTATTTATGAACCTGGACTATTTCATTGAATTAACCTGGATTGTTTCAGTTTATGAACCTGGACTGTTTTTATTGATTAAAAATGGACTGTTTCACTCCATGAACCTGGATTGTTTCATTGAATCAACCTAGACTGTTTCATTGAATTAACCTGGATTGTTTCACTTTATGAACCTGGACGGTTTCATTTAATTAACCTAGAAGGTTTTAAGGAATGAACGTGGACTGTTTCATTGAATTAACCTGGACTGTTTCTTTTTATGAACCTGGACTATTTCCTTGAATTGACCTGGACTGTTTCATTGAATTAACCTGGATTGTTTCACTTTATGAACCTGGACTGTTTCATTGATTAAAAATGGACTGTTTCATTGAATTAACCTGGACTGTTTCTTTTTATGAACCTGGACTGTTTCATTAAATTAACCTGGACTGTTTCATTGAATTAACCTGGATTGTTCCACTTTATGAACCTGGACTTTTCATTGAATTAACCTGGACTGTCTCTTTTAATGAACCAGGGCTGATTCATTGAATTAACCTGATTGTTTCACTCTATGAACCTGGACTGTTTCATTGAATTAACCTGGACTGTTTCATTGAATTAACCTGGACTGTTTCATTGAATTAACCTGGACTGTTTCTATTTATGAACCTGGACTGTTTCATTGAATTAACCTGGACTGTTTCATTGAATTAACCTGGACTGTTTTATTAAATTAACCTGGACTGTTTCCCTCTATGAACCTGGACTGTTTCATTGAATTAACCTGGATTGTTTCACTTTATGAACCTGGACTGTTTCATTGATTAAAAATGGACTGTTTCACTCTATGAACCTGGACTGTTTCATTTAATTAACCTGGACGGTTTTATGGAATGAACCTGGACTGTTTCATTGAATTAACCTGGACTGTTTCTTTTTATGAACCTGGACTGTTTCATTGAATTGACCTGGATTGTTTCACTTTATGAGCCTGGACTGTTTCATTGATTAAAAATGGACTGTTTCATTGAATTAACCTGGACTGTTTCACTTTATGAACCTGGACTGTTTCATTGATTAAAAATGGACTGTTTGATTAAATTAGCCTGGACTGTGTCATTGAATTAACCTGGATTGTTTCACTTTATGAACCTGGACTGTTTCATTGAATTGACTTGGATTGTTTCACTTTATGAACCTGGACTGTTTCATTGAATTAACCTAGAATGTTTCATCTAATAAACCTGGACTGTTTCATTGAATTAACCTAGACTGTTTCATCATATAAACCTGGACTGTTTCATTGAATAAAAATGGACGGTTTAACTTTATGAACCTGGACTGTTTTATTGAATTAACCTAGACTGTTTCATCTAATAAACCTGGACTGTTTCATTGAATAAAAATGGACGGTTTAACTTTATGAACCTGGACTACACCTTGCATAAAAATGTATGCATAATTTGCATACACGCTGTAAAAAAATAATCAAACCAATAAAATGACATAATCCAAAGTTCCCCCCTTCTTCAATATTACACCATTCTCAGACCAGAGAATAGTGACCATCCTCTCCACATCTTAGTCCACCAGTCTGTACAGCACCCAGACTGACCATTACCCACAGCTGACAGCCAATCTCTGGCTGGACCACAGGAAGTAACGTCAGAGTTATCAGAGAATCACAGAGCTTTATTAGGGATGTGAGCTTTGGTTTATTTTTGCTGGATGACTGCGTTAGTGTGTCTAAATCTAGTGTGTCTGTTTGCTTTCAATGATGGAGTCTTTCAGTAGTGGATCTGTGGGTTTTGCAATGATTGCCTCCTTGATGGAGGGCAGTGACCATTTTGTAATGGAGTATTTTGTAACAACTGTGGATTTACTTGTATTTCATGGAGTCCCCTCACGTAGCCTATATTACATTAGTAAATATAATAAACACTGAGGTGTCAATTAGGTGTAAATAAATGTAGCTTCTACAGGAATCCTAGCCCTTGTACAAATACAGTTGATGAACCCTGACCACATAAAGTTTGACAAGTAACAAGTATATACATTTATATGAATATTTTATTCAGATTGTCAATCACGTGTGGGACGATAGGGATATCTTAAAACCAACAAGGAGTTTCCCTCTTGAAAAGATAACTAGTTTGTAAGAAATGTAGACACAGTGTCTGCTAAAGGAGGAACCAAACTTAGCACGTTCATCCATCATCCCTGTTTGCTGATCAGAGTCTGTGTCCCCATCGTCACTTTAATCCCAAAGAAAGACACTGGTTAACATACAACAAACCATCAAACAAAAACCAGTTCATTTCCACGGGAACTGCACAGAAACATATAACAATGAATAAAAATATACAGAGACACGTTAACAGTAGAGAAACTTAAACTTCAGAGAAGCAGAAACTGGAGAAGAACTGAACAGATAACAAGAAACAACTGAACTAAAAACATGACTGAGGACTCAAAGGCAGGGAGCTGCTACATTGTATTGTTGAAGTTCAGGGAATCACGGTCATGGTACTCAGATATTCCTGTAGAAATTGCCATTTGCCATATTCTGTCTCCAGTTGACTATTTAGTTGACTCACTATTTCTCATAACAGAATGGTCATTTGCTTGGCAAAACAGTCAAAACGTTTCAGGGTGTTTTGTTTATAGCACTAAGACTTAATGTTGACTCATATTGCAAAATGGCGTAGGCAGTAGTGGGTGTAGTGAAGGAGGGAATCAACGACTCGAGGTAGCTCACTGAAGCCTCACCTGGCCAATAGTAGATGACTGGAAGTCGAAAATTGAGAAATGTAACAGAAAAACTGTGAGTAAAGGTTGAAACATGAGGCAAGTAAGTAATTGCCTTAGCTCTGGAATCAAGAAAAAACAGGACAAACAGTGCTGTTCAAGAAAACACCCAGCAGCAGAGAAATGAGAGGACAGAAAAGATTGAAAATTAAAACACTAAACCAGAAAAGCGTCCTTAGGATGTTTGTCAAGATATTTCAAATGGGCCATCATGAACCTGAATGAACTGGAACATGGAAACTTTGGTCCCTGTAGTGTTATAATCATGCCAAAGGCTGTTTATATTTAGTTGAGCCTCGTTTGGAGTGGGATTAACTGTAGATCACTTTCTCTCTAAGGCGGTTTGCTGTGTGTGACTGCATGACAGGAAATAGATTCTGTGTATCACACATGACAGACTCCCCCGGATAACAAAGCAGCAATGTACCAGAAGCCTATTATATATGTTCCAGTCAGAAATAAAGGACTTTTACGGTGGTTCCCACATCATTTGACCATATCAAACAGCTACGCCTACATTTTCATCCCCTGACAGCAAGGGTATATCTCCATAAAGTCCCCAATCCTCTTCTTTTTTTACAAGTAATCCCTCTGATTCAACCCCTCCAATTAAATGGGAGGCTATCTCCACAGTATTTTAGTAAAAGAAAAAAAAGTGAATTATGAACTATTAGATTAAAATATGGATAAAATAGGATATATGCATGATAGATCACCTCAAGTTTATTCATATGCACCAAATTTGGACAAAATCAGACCAACGGTTAATCAATTATGTCCGAAAAACTTTTGGAGATAAAGCTATGATATATTTTACTGAAATTTTATATCAGAGAGCTTTTGCTATCTATCCATCCATCATTTTTATCCATGTTGGGTTATGATGTCAGCTCCTCCTGGAGATCCTGAGGCTTTCCCAAGACAGACTTGATGTAATCACTCCAGAGATTTCTGTGTATCCTCCGAGGTTGACGTGCCTGGAAAACTTCTAAAGGGAGGCACCCAGGGGAATCCTAACCAGATATTGAACCACCTCAACTGGCTCCTTTCGATCTGAAGGAACTCTACTCCACTGTCCTTCCTTATCATCTCCTGGTCCTATTTCACCCTACGCAGAAAGCTCATTTCAGCCTCTTCTATACGCCATCTCATCCTTGAGTTCGACCATAGACGACAGTTTGAGCTCTCTCATCTCAACAACCGACCAATACAATACCCACACTACTGCTGATCTGCTGGCCATAGCATGGTCTTTGTCCTCATCCCAATTAAACCTAATTGAGACACCAGCTCCTCCTCCATCAGGACGGAGAAGTCCACCATTTTTGTGCAGATATACATGGCCTCAGATTTGGACACTTATTTCCAGTTGCTTCATGATCAAACTGCACTTCTGTGTGCTGAAGATCATGCAGTGATGAAACTAACAGAGTCACATCATCAGCAACATAGATTCAATTCCAGGTCCACTCAACGTCAATTCACGTCACCTGGACAGTGCCTTGCCATCCTGTCCATAAAACCTCAAACAGTATCGGAGCCAATAAGAAAGTATACAGGAGAACGGGAGTACAGACGTAAACCATGAAGCAAATTGCGAGGTTCTCTCTTCAAAAACAGGCTATATGATGAGGTACTATCCTCACCAGATCAATTAAGCATCCATTATGAATATGCCCTGTTAATGCAATTCCAGCTGCCTATATCTCACAAGCACCAGCACATAATGCAGCTGCATCACTGCAAAGTGAGATGTAATTATAATATGACACATGAAAGGACACAATATCCTCTCATAATACGGTAATAAAGAGGCCGTAAGAGGCTTACACCTCCCTTCCATCCACAGTTGTCGTCTTGAATATCAGGCTAGAATGGATGGTGTAGAAAACTGTTACTCCTGGGAAAAGTAGATCTCAAACTGCAGAGCTTTTATTTTCACAGTAAATTAGGTTGAAAAATACACAAATAATGTCTAGTAGCTGGAGGGAAATGGAGCAATAATGGACTCGGAGGCAGTCATGAGTAAAAATATCCCGTGTTTATATGTAGTGTCTGAGTGTCAGTATTAACCATCAGCATTTCGATCCTTTCTGTGGTTGGTCATGTGCCATTAGCAAATATACCCAGAATGAAGTATGAATACTTTCATGTTTGGCTCGATAAAGTTAGTTAGACAACCCTTCATTCTAGAACTGTTTGAAAATGATTTTTGGACAAATATGCTTCTCCAGTATTTGATGGCAGCCACAAATTTCAAGCAATAGATGCACTGAGTTGAGCACAATCCTCTACTAAGAGCAATCTTACATTCAGCCCTGGGGAAGAATTGGTTTGGTTTCTTCTCTTTCTCTGTATATCTCAGACTCAACTTTGTAGGATCTTCAAACTAAATTTATCATGAAGCACACATGAAACCACTATTTACAAGTCTTATTTTTTAATTTTATTTACTAAGGCACACAGGATATTTGACATCTAGTTATCAAATAAACATTTCTCATAACTGGTAACTACAGTGGAATTTTGCCCCACTCTTATCGACAGAACTGCTTTAGTGCAGCCACATGGAGGGTCTGTAATCGAGAACTGTTCTTTTTAGGGACAACCACAGCATCTCTATGAGGTTCAGGTCCAGACTTCATTTCCTTAATTTTATCCGTTTGGGTCCATTCAGAGGTACAATACAACTTCCTGCTGCTAAAAATGGTCTATTTAAGTGATGATGTGATTGAACCAGGCTGGTAGGGATCAGGTCTGGGTGGGTTTAGTACAGCTTTGGTAAGGATGCAAATCACAGACCAAGTTGGTATTAGAGAACCCTTTTGGTCAAATCAATAAAAAACTGTCATTTAAATCTCATATTTTCTATTTACCCAAATTGTTTTACTTGCAATTTGGTTTGACTTGGGCTGGTGGTGGTCAGGTGTGGGTGGGTCTAGTCCAGCTGGAGGCAAATCATTTTTCACACGTGCTCAGTTGATATTAGGCAACCTTTTTGGTCAAATAAATACAATTACCATTTAAACTTTGTATCTTGTGTTTACTTAGTTGTTTTATGTTAAATATAGTCTGGGATACTAATGAGATAACTCATCCAAAAACAGATCAAATCTCCTTTCCCCACTCTAATTGCAAGAGCCCAAACATGTAATTCAGTAAACCAAATGGAAATTAGACAATGTGTGATCCATTATGTGGCTTTTTGTTGTTTCAGAGGACGTCAGCCGAAGAGGCGGTGCTTCATTGTGAATAGAGTCCTCACTGCTGAAAAAATGAGGTCACATGACCAGTTATGAACCTGATCTGAAGGATCAGATACCAAAGGCATCCTCGATCTGTTTTTGGTGCATGACATGCACCAAAAACTGGCTGATTGAGGTGGACCTGTACTGGCTGATTGAGGTGGATGTTGAGTCTTAACAAATTCCTTCAGCCTGACCGCCTCCAGTGGTCGTGACATCACGACAGAGCCTCTGGCTCCAGGTCATGTCATTCACCGATAACAACCTCAGAAATGTGTTCTCTCAAAAGCTGTACTCAAATTCACTGGAACACTGTTCACTGTGTTTTGGATAACTCAGAGTCATGCTTTGATAACATTTAGATTAAGGATTTATTTCGGTTTTACTACTGATATTAAACATCACTGCTTCCAATCACAGCATTAAAATAGCTGACAGAGCATAACTTGACGCTGCACTCACTCCGCCAACTTAGCCTTTTATAAATGTGGGCATCCTGACCTATTCCAGTCTGTGGCAGTGGACTTCAGATGAATTTTAGTGCACAAATCTGTTTCTTCAAGAATATCTACTATCATCACTGACAGATGGCCTCAAATTAACAGCAGCACTAAGGGTCAGACTGCTAAATCCACTTCAAGACAATATTTTACGCATGTGAGCAGGACAAGCTTTGATTTCAACATTGAGCAGGGGGCAGATTTGATTCTGGAGGTCTGAAATTTTGAGATGCCACTTCATTTTCTGCATTCTAGGGAATTTTATCAGTTCAGGGTGGTGATCTTTATTATTAGTGTGAAGGTAAACTCAAGGTTTCCATGCAGTGAAACTCAAAAGTTATATTTCCCTTTCAAATACTTCCAATTCTGCTGGAACTACTTTTACATTTTATGTGATGGCTGCTGAGTCAGAAAACTGGCATAATTTACTCTTGAATTCACTTTTTTTCTGAGTAGATATCCTCTTGAATGTGGCAAAGTATTATATGGATGATAAACTAGTGCTATCCATCCGTTTTCTAACACTGCTTATCCTGTTCAGGTTGGCCGGGGGCTGGAGTCTATACCAGCTGACATTGAGGGTACAACCTGGACAAGAAACTATTTCATCCTCAGTCACAGGACCAACGCAGATACAAACAACCATTCACACTCTCAATCACATCTATGGGAAATGTAGTCACAAATACTTTTGGACTGTGGGAGGAAGCAGGGTACTTGGGGGTACATGGCAAGAGGTCCCAAATTCAGAGATTGATTTGAACCCTGAACCCTCCAGCATTGTGAGCTCATCGATGGATATTGAGAAGGGTATCCTGCGGGTTCCGATTCCACAAAGGAGCTACACATACTGCTGAAAACATTGATGCTTGTTCTGATTGAAAGGTATCAGAACACACAGTGACACCACAGAGATGTTTTCACAGTAAAATGGGAGCATGCACAATGTAAGGCAGGTGTTTTTCATGTTACAGCCGATTGGCATTTATTCAGGTAATGAGTGGGATCGAGTGAGTTAGAAAATATATGTGTTAATGTTTGTCTCATTTATTAGAAATATTTAGTTGAGATTGAAAAAAAACACTTTATACTGCCTTTCATGCATACTATGTTCTATATGTTACTCTCCCATTATAACAACAACATAGACATATCTAGGGCTGATAGACTTGGCAGAGCAATAGACTCCACCGAGTGACGGACTAGTCAAAACATGTCTTTTGTACACTACCAACCTTTATCTGATTTCTTATGAAGTAATCTATGAATTCAAATATTTAAAACATACATAAGTTCTTCAAACACAAAGTATGTATTGGTAGGCAGTGATTTTCATTGAGCTGTGAAACTATGAAAGCTATTCAGTTATACAGTTGTGGGAAAAAATACTGGTCTCGAGTGGATTTCAGACTAAACTATGCCCCATCTTCAAACCAAATCTAAAGTAAGACAATTTGGGTCAACAGCAAATACAAGTTATAAATGATGGTTTTTATTGATTTGACCAAAAAGGTTCTCTGATACCAACTGGGTCTGTGATTTGCATCCTTAGAAACTAAATCAAAGCTGTACTAGACACACCCAGACCTGATCACTACCAGCCTTGTTCAATCACATAATCACTTAAATAGACCATTTTTAGCAGCAGGAATTTGGATTGTAGGATACAACTTTAGCACACTCTGCCAAAATCAAAGGAAATTCCAGGAGTTAAATGAAATCCTTCTTTTTGGGAAGGGTTCCAAATCTGTTTCTAAGATTTTGGGACTCAACAGATCCACAGTGAGACACATCATCTACAAATGTAGAAGAGTTGGAAACAAATTCAACCGCCACAGAAGTGGACCAACTTCCAAAATTCCTCCTTGCACATGGTGAAGGCTCATTCTGGAATTCACAAAAGCTCCAAATAAAACATTGAAGTAACAATGTACTTTTCTCACCTCATTAAAAGTCAAATGTCAAGACTCAACTGTTCCAAGTTGACTTGGCTAAAATTTCATAATGAGTGGTGAGGCGAAAGACACTTTTTGACCCAGAATGACATTAAGGCTCATCTAAATTTACCCACAACAGACCTTGATGACCCTCAGATCTTTTTTTGATCAGGTCTTTGATAAAGACTCTATGGAACAGGTACATTAGACCTGCGGTCAAACATAGAGGTGGCAGTGACATTTTGTATTGCGCTTTGCTACTTCAGGACTAGGATGACTCAGCATAACTGAAGAAACATGAATTCTGTTCCCTGCTTCTCTACTGTACAGCAGATCATCATTCAAAGAAAGACAATTATCCCAAGCAGAAGAGGAAGTCCACCTCTGAATGGACCCAAACGGATAAAATTAAGGAAATGAAGTCTGGACCTGAAACTCATAGAGATGCTGTGGTTGGTCCTAAAAAGATCAGTTGTTGCTCACAGACACTACATGTGGCTGCACTAAAGCAGTTCTGTCGAGAAGAGTGGGGCGAAATTCCACCGCAGCTACCAGTTATTACAAATGTTTGGTAGGTAACTAGATAACAGATATCCTGTATGCCTTATTATAATTAGTGCTCAATCAGCGTGCTTCATTATAATTTAGTTTGAAGATCCGACAAAGTTGAATCTGAGATACACTTAAAAATAGAAAAACCAGGTCCAATACTTTTCGTGTGTTTTCCTCATCAACACACAAGCTGATTGCCCACTGTGCGTTCCGGAACCACCGCTGACGCAGGTATGGGAGACACTGGAGTTTGGGTAACTGGGGTACGCGTCAGACCCCAGGGAAAGGAGCATCTAGTGCTGTTGTCCTGGTTACATGGACACAGAGCATCTTACCTTGAACATATTCCCAAATTTTCAATGACCTTTCAGAATTTTCCTGACTTAATAAAAGAGTTTCTATAGGTCTTTGGTCTACTAGCTAGTTCTGGTGCGCTGCTGAACTGAAAACAATCTGACAGGTCATACACAGGTACTTTGCAGCAGTAATGGATGATGGATGCGCTCAAACATCAGCTTCTGCCGACCTTGACGACACAGACGGCTCTTGAAGAAAGGGGATTAAGCATTGAATAAGACGGCGGTGCAGGATGGGTTGCTGGGTTTATTTAGCAGGAAGTTTTTCGGTGATGGAATGAGGCCAGTCCCTCCTCCGGTGCCAGTATACGTATAAATAATACACCGAACAGCAGCATGACACACAGAGAGAGAAAATAAATACAATTAAATAGGAGGGGAGCCACGGGGGGTGACGCTGTCAATTGAAGTGCGTATATAACAAACCTCTGCGTCTACAGCAGTCGTCAAACGATGATATTTTTCTGTTCAGTCACACATTAAATCTGTACAACAAATAACCATTATACTGTATTGAATTGTCTCCACCTATGACAGACTGCATATAAAAGGTAATTTTATATGGTAAAAATCAAAGATACAAAAGATTTTATATATTAAAGAGACGCCAGTCTTAACAACCTTCCTTTGCATAAATGGGTTGGGAAAATGTTTGCAAGTTTAACCCTTTAACCTTTTGAATCTGTACTTTAAGATTCTGATTGTTTATATGCAGACTACAATATTAGAGGTTTCATAGGGATTTTACTACTTAGCGTCAGACGGTCGACGGCTACTAACTGAATTTCCGGTTTATTTTTAGCCTGGTGGGTTGGCTGCCAGTTTTCTGCGTTTTTAAAGACTTTTACCCCCTGACAACATCTATTCTGTATCCATTCTAGAGCATTCTGCCAACCATGCTCTGAGAGGACTGTTTGCATCTCAGGAAAGCAAACAAAACCATCACTAACCTCAAAGATAAGCTGAAGCAGAAGGACAAACCCCTTTGCAGATGTTGCCCATGACCGGGCCAAATAGATTTCCTCAATCAATGTGATCATCTATGTAACAGTCTGGAGGGATCTGGATCAAAGAAGTTCAAGCAGGCTTCCATCACTAATAGACAAAAGACGAAGTTAAAAATGAGCCACAGCACCTCATGAGTAGAGGAAAAGACAATGAATTTGTGTTGTTCCGACGAGTAATGCTTAAATTCTTTATAGAGATAAGTCAAGTGATTGAGCATAAGAAAATCACTTGTTCTGTGCAAAATCCCAGCTAACGTTGTTGGAGTTTTGCTTTAAGTGTGGAAACTTTGTCTTCCAGCTCAAAAGCTGTTGTCGTATTTTCCTATAGTGGCAAATTGAATATGAAAAGGTGCGCCTGTGATGGCAAAAGATGACTGTATGAGTTAGTGTGCGTGCGAGGAGGGCGAGGATGTACGTAGCAAAGACAGATACAGTTTATTTATCATTGTTTTTTTCGTTTTTATTTTGTCTGAATCATATTGTGGCCCAGTACCGATCCTTGACCCATTAGTAAATGCTTTGAGTACTGGAGGCAGTCTATTGCTCGGCGGCTGTGGAACATTGTATTATGCCACTACTGTACTTGTGCAACAAATTGTATTGTAGACATGTTAAATTAGAATAGAATTGAACTGAACATATGAACCTACGCCAGTCACACTGCTTACATTAAAGTTAACACACTGATTTGTTCAGGTATTGTTTTCACAATTTTGTCTCATGGGAGGATAGAACGTTCACTTTCAATTTCCACACACAGCTCAGGGGAGATTCCAGACACTTCCTGCTCTGTAGTGTTTGTTTTGGTTGGCATCTGCAGTGTGAATGATCAAAAAAGATTCCAAATTCAGTATGAAATACTTTCATGACGGTGTTTGAGGGACAATGACTATTGTATTTATGACATTTATAGGAGGTTGGCTGTGATCACCAGCTGGCCAGCGGTGCTAAGGAGGACAACTGTGGCGTGTGCGCCGGTGATGGTTCCACGTGCCGGCTCATACGGGGGCAGGCCATACCCCACCTCACCCCGGAACAATGTAGGTACCACACCACCAGCTACACGTCAATGCGTCTGAAAAGTCCATCTTCATTCATCAATTCAGAAATGACAATGTAGTCATTATCTACTTGCCTCTTTAAGTAAAACTACCGTTTAGTCCTCCAAACATTTTCGGGGCTGAGAGAAAATGTTTTTTAATTTTTTTTTATTTTAGTATTTTTAAAATTATTTATCTGTTGATAGGCATGGTTACCTTTTTGCACCACAGGGAGTCTGCAATTTGGTCATATAATAAAGAAATAATGTTCTTCTTCTTCTTCATTTTCTTCTTCAAAGGAGTGTTGCAGCATTTCCCTTAACCTCTAAGGATAAGAGACTCCATTTAAAAATTAAAACCGGTTTGGCATGGTAATTGTAGTAACTTTTCATATTGTGATAGCCAGTGTATTACAATCCATCTTATGAAATATCAGAAAAATTATTTTGACATTAGATGCAGAGAAAATGAGGAAATTGCAAAATTTATTTACTACTACTCCATCCGTCCATTTTCGGATGGAGGACGTATGGGTTAGTAGAGCCTATCCCATACTATACTATCTATACTATATACTAGATATACTACTATTAATTACGTTATTCAACTGCAAGTTTGCGTGTGTGTATATGTGTGTATGCAAATATCCCATATACAAAATCCCCAGTCAACATGTCAGATACACTTCAGTCAAATATTTTAAAATGGATCATCCAGTAGACAGACTGCCGAACAGGTCTTTAAAACCTGTCAAGAGTAAATGTTGATGCTCCTGACAAGCTGAACTGCACTGGACTATGAAGCAATCATTTGTGACGTCTGTAGGTTTACATGCTTGACAGCCTGATTACTAATAGATTCGGAAAAGGCGCCTAATTGGAAAGAAAATGCTGCATGTAAACACTTATTTCCGAAAGAAAAGTCCATTTCCCAATAATTTTTCATTCCTTTGGTAGGAGGTAGTCTAAGTCTTTTTGGAAAGCCTTTCCGATAGCCAGTCGCTACATGTAAACATTGTTTCGGAAAGCTTTCTGTTTGAGTTGTATCTGGGCATGCCCAGCATCGTGACGTAATGCTCCCGCTGAGTTTTTTCAGCACCGCAACCATTTTAAATATGGCAACTTCAAAACAGTGCCGGTCTGCATCGGAGAGTAATTTACTCAACGCAACTTTGAAAGACTTTAACATATTTGGAGGGTTAGATGGACAAATGTCATCCTCACATGCACGCTTTGTCGTATTCTTCTTCTGGGCGCTTGTTGGAGGTTGGCACCCAGCTCTTCGAACCATTTTCGCCACCTCAACTGAGCTGGAGTGTGGATCGTCTGCGCATGTCAAAAAAGTGTTTCAGTTTGGATGAGTCAATGCAGGTAAACACCGGGTTGGAAAAGATCCTAAGTCATCTAAAATTTGCGAATGACATTGCAATTCGGAAAGGTTTAATTCGGATAGGAGAGAAGTGTCGACCCACCTAGTTAATCCTTTCCACTGTGATCAAACTATCCTGATCTTCACTCCACTGTAGAGCTCTGGTAAGGTTCTGTCCATGAAAAAATGTCCCGACAGAGTCCCTTACCGTTTGTTACAGTCTCTTCTGCAGATAACTAAGATTGACATTGTTTTCCACTTGGTGGTCAGTAGGTATTTATTGGTCTTTGAAGAGGAAGACATATTCCTGTTCAAAGACTTGTTTTTATCAGCTAAATCCTTGTGAACAGCTTTTAAAGGTGGAACAGTGCAAATATTACAACCTCCGCCAGAAAACAGAATATTGAACAAGGTGTTGACATCAGCTGTGTTGGGGTTAATGCAGTCCTTGGACTTAGATCGGATAGGTATAAACATGTACATCATATAAACAAGAAATAAAACTGCGAAAGTAGGTTTCATTGCATAAACATGCAGACTGGAGGTGGTTTTTTCAAGCCACTGATATTTACCAGTGCTCTGGTTTATTGTGTAATGCAAGTCTCCACAAACTATCGAATTGAGATTGAAATCCTCACTGTAGCCTCTGGGGTTAAAGTGTCAGTGCTCATCTTGCCTAAGGATAGTGTGATATGTGAGACAGCAATAGATAAAATGGTATTAATTATAAACAGTGTCATGTAATATATAATATAGGGCATTAACAACAGGACATATTCTTATTTAATATGTAAACATGCAGTATTATAATAGAGATATTCTACTGTTTTTTCATGTATATATTAACATTTTCTGAAATTTATTTATATTTGTAATAACACACACAATGTTTGTGTGTGAGAATACAATTTCAATATCAAACATTTATTTCATAAAATGTTAAGTAGGATAATGCTTTAATTAACACTATCACACTCAATAAAGTCATTTTTTCATCAGGCCATGGCAGGAAGGCCTTGACGCAGACTTTGACCCCAGACCCCACTGGTCAGTGGCCCGGCCGCCCCTCAAAGGCTTGGTCTCATCACCGCTGAGTGAAATTGGCATTGAAAAATTAAATTATATTTGTTTGACTATTAAAATGCATATATGCGCACACCTAAATTTTTATATTTTATTTCCAGTGATGGCTTTTTGATATTAAGTGCTGAAGCTTCAACTGAGGAAATCCATCCACTTCAGCAGTCAGCTCAACTAAAGATAGGTACTCTTATGTTAAGTCTAACATCACATTTCCCAGGCTCATCGCCAACGTTCCCAGATGGACTCTACAACGATGCCTTTGTACCTCTTCACTAACCTGGATAAACTGGCCCTACACAGTGGAAAGAGCGTTGTTGTTGGAGCACTCTGGTCCAAAGCATCGGGTTTCTGGTTACACTTTAGACATATTCCTCATCCAAGAATCTTCCTACCTTGTGTAGGGTAATGAAACACACTGGGCCATTTGTAGCAGCCAGCAGGTGTTGGCATTTTCTCAACACCTTGCCTCAAAGCTTATGGAGGAGAAATTCAATCCATGCAACCGTCTCTTGCTCTAAAATGAAAAGCTCTCAGTGAAGTCACTGTGACTGGCAATTTAACTCCTGCTAGGTAGTTGGGAGGAGCTGACAGAAGACGGGACACTGGACTATGATCAGATACTTGGACTGTTTAGGCTCATGAGTTGAAGGCTTAAAATTACACTTTAAAATGATTTTATCTAAAAATGTATGCATGGAAGACAAGAGGAAGCTCGCAATCCCTTCAAATTGTCAACCTGCCGACATTAATGTAAAGGAAGCTTTATTGCCCCCTGAATGATGGTCTGTATCAACATATTGATTTAATATGTATGTGAAATTTTTTGTATATCTCCTATATTCTTTGATAACTTGAGCACAATGAAGGCTCTTTATATTGTCTTCATCCATTATAGTCCTCGTGCTTTGGTTCAGAAATCAAGCTGGACTAATTAATAGACTAATACATAAGACAGGAAGTGGTGATTTCATATTTTGAACAAAATGGGAGAGGTTGACTGAGATTGAGGTACTGATGGGGATTATGGGCTTTCTTCATCATTGTGAGTTGTGGTCTGTTTTAAAGATTTTGCTATTATTTTGAAAAAATTATAATAATATATTAATCTTCACACTAATAATAATAATAACTCATTCAATTTATAACGTACTTTACATTTGGATCAAATCTCAAAGTGCTACAAGGTAAAACAGATAAAAGCATCAATAAAAATATAATAATAACTATATAAAAACATGACCAAAAAGCAGCAATGTTAATTAAAAGTTATAGGTTCTGATAAAAGGAAAGTTCTAAGTCCTTTTTTTAAATGTGTCAGTCGTCTGTGGAGCCCTCAGATGGTCAGGGAGGCCATTCCACAGACGAGGGGCAGCAGAACAGAAGAACCGATCACCCATGGTGCTGAGCTTAGTCCGGGAAGGAGGAGGCGGTATGAGTGGGTAGAACGGAGGGATCGTGTTGAGGACAGAGGGGTGAGTAGTTCTTTTAGGTAGGGGGTTGCATTGCCACTGGTGAGTGAGAACGGGGGTGATGAACGGGGTGAAGAACGGGGGTGATGTGTTTGTGTTTACAAACCCTCATCAGGATCCTTGCAGCACTGTTTTGACCATACTGTAGTCGTTGAATACTTTTATCAGGGATCCCGATGAGAAGTGCGTTACAGTAATCCAGTCTGGAGGAGACAAACGCGTGGATCAGCTTTTTCGCATCACTGAAGGTGAGTGAAGAACGGAGTTTGGAAATATTTATGAGATGATGAAAGGAGATCTTGAAGATGTGATTGAGGTGGGATTCAAAAGTGAGTTGAGGGTTGAATCTTACGCCAAGATTGGTGACTGATGAAGAGAGGGGAATGTCGTGACCAGAGAAGGTAATACTGGTTATGGAGGAAGACTGAGTCTGATGTGGGGTGCCAATTATATTACTTTGGTTTTGGAGCTGTTCAAGTGGAGAAAGTTGTTTTTCATCCATACCTTTATCTCCTCCAGACAAGCGCGAACAGTTGACAGGTGAAATGATGATGACGATGAGAATGGAGAGGCTGCAGAGGAACATGTGTCAGTTTTTATGTAGATTTGCTTGTCATCAGCGTAGCATGGAATGTGAGTCCATATCGACTGATGACATGGCCAAGGGGGAGCACGTACAGTATGAAGTGAATGGGGCCGATGACTGATCCCTGGGGGCTCCCACAGGTAATGGTGAATGGTAACCTTGAACTTCCAATGGAAATGTATTCTGTTCTGTCGGTGAAGTAGGATTGAACCGAGTTCAGGGCGGTGGCAGTGAGTCCAGTGGTGTGATGTAGGAGTGTAGGAGTATTCCATGGTCAACTGTGTCGAAGGCAGCAGACAAATCAAGGAGAATCAGGAGGGAAGGTGAAACAGCATCTGCTGCCATCCGTAGGTCATATGTGACGCTAAGCAGAACTGTGTCTGTGCTGTGGGCGGAGCAGAAACCAGACTGAAAGGTTTCAAAGAGGTTGTTGTATTTGAGGTGGTCCTGGAGTTGG
Source organism: Lophius americanus (assembly GCA_037951165.1). Classification (NCBI taxonomy): domain Eukaryota; kingdom Metazoa; phylum Chordata; class Actinopteri; order Lophiiformes; family Lophiidae; genus Lophius; species Lophius americanus. The sequence continues at coordinate 6,298,522 of JBBDHG010000014.1, forward strand.
GCAGCAACTACTTTTTCCAGTACTTTGGAGAGGAATGGGAGTTTGGAAATGGGCCTGTAATTAGCAAAAACTTCTGGATCAAGAGTAGGTTTTTTGAGGAGTGGTTTATGGTGGCTTTTAGGGCAGATGGAACAAAGCCAGCCTGGAGGGATTGGTTTATTATAGTGGTGATCAGGTGACTGATGGAAGAGATGTTAGTTTTCACTAGGGCCGTAGGAAAGGGGTCGAGGGCACAGGTGGAGGGTTTCATTGTCCTGATGATAAACACAACCTCTTGCTGTGAGATTTCTGGGAAGCACTTTAGAGGACAGAACGGATTAAGTTAATTTTCGATTTGAAGAAAGCCATGAAATTATTACAGTACTCTTCTTTAATTTCTGTAAGTGGGGGAGTTTGTGGTTTAAGAAGATGATTGATAGGGTAAAACAGCTGCTTAGAAGTTCCAGGACTGGTTTTGATAATGTTCGAGTAGAAAAGTGACCGAGCCTCTCTAAGCGACTTTGAGTCAAAAGGCTAGGTTGTGGACAGTGAGACCTGAAGCCTTGTAACGCCGCTCAAGGACACGTCCAGCTGCCTGAATTTTCCGTAGCTCACTGGTGAACCAGGGGGCTGAGCAGGTGCAGGTGACTGTTCTAGTTTTTAAAGCGGTGTGACGATCCAGGATGCTACTCAGGGAGTTGTTGTAGAAATCCACTGAGTCATAAGCTGATACATAGTTTGCAGAAAGAAGATGCTGGAGGTCGACTGTCATGGTTTCTAGGTTGAGGTTTTTCAAAAACCTGAAGTAGATTTGATGTTCGGGCTTGGTGAGGGGGGACACAAGCGACAATTCCATGGAAACGGCCTTGTGGTCGGACACACCCAGATCGTACCCAAGAAGATTGTTGAGAGGAGCAGAGTCAGTGATGAGTAGATCCAGAGTGTGCCCCATGTTGTTGGTGGGGACACCCACAAGTTTCCTGAGATTAAAACAATCCAGTAGTTGGAGAAATTCGAATGCAAAACCACATGCAAGGGAGTTGACATGAACGTTCATATCTCCAAGTACTAAAATAGTGGCAGAGGTTGTGCAAAATGTCGACAAAACATTGTACATCTCAGAGATGAAGGCCGGGTTTGGTTTGGGTGGTCGTTAAATTAGAAGTATGGTCATGGAGAAAGGGGGGTTACAGTTAAATGCCAGGCATTCAAAAGAAGAGATCTCTGACAACAGCAGTGGAGACAAGTCCAAATCACTGCGGTACATGACAGACAGACCACCACCACGACCAGTGCTGCGGGCTTTTTGGAGGTAACAGTAACCGGTGGGACAGGTCTCAGTCAGGACAGAAAAATGATCTGGTTGTTGCCATGTTTCTGTAAGGCACATAACGTCCAGACACTTCTCCAGGATGCGCTTATGTATGAGGCATGATTTGTTTGTGAGAGATTGTGTATTAAAGAGTTCGATTTTAATACTAGATGGAACTGTGAGTCTCTGTATTGGCTGAAGAAGACTGAAATCCACTCCACGTTTTCTAACCCGCACAATGAGTAACTTTATGGATGAAACTCCAGTGCCACTAGTGGGAAGAGCGACAGCGTTCTGATGACGCGCCTGAGACGCGACGGTGCGCGCGTCAGACCGAAATGACGGAATGGAGTTATCGGAGCGGGAGTAAACAGACTTAGAACGGCAACTTCTGTGAACATAACGGGGCGGCGAAGGAGTCTAAGTTCTTTAATAACTGATAAGCACAAGGGAGTGTTGTAGTGGTTGAATTTCATCAGTTGGGTAATGGAATAATTTATCATCATGCCAGTCGTGGAGACTAGCCCGTTATTAGCTGTTAGCCATGGACGAGACGCAAAGAGGAAGTTAGTAGCCTTTTACTTTCATGGAAATGATGCGGAGAAAAAAGCTATCAAACACTGAAAGTGATCAAAAGCAGCTTTAGGTGAAAGTGTCATGGGGTTAGTGATGAACAAGACAAATAACCAAAATGACATCAAACATGAACAAACAGAAACGGACATAAACAAAGAAACAAACAGATACGGAAGTCTCCGGCTTATGGTACACGCTATTCATCACGACATCCAACTGGGACATCAAATCTGGCCAATTGGCAGTCATGAATTTTATAGTTTGCATCTTACATTCTTAAAAGTGTTGCATCAATCGCACCCACTACAACAACTAGTTCAGCTTGTTTCAAGAGGAAACTGGACCTGTTCTTAGATGATGTGGCTAAAGGGTGTAAAGTTGTCACAACCTTGATATCTGGTGTTATTGGGTGGTTTTTACTGATGAGTCTCGGTGACTACATCCGGGACAAGTTCAACTACGATTATAATAACCTTGTGATTAAACAATTGACACAATTATGAAGGGGTTGCGGTTATCTGCCGTTTCAGGATCTCTTGTCTCAGTAACTTAAGAGTCCTCTTCACTGCTAACTTGCCTCAATATACGGAGCAACGTTTACTACCAAAATGTGGAAAAGGTTATATTCCTTATAACTGTTTAACAACCACTCTAACAACTATGCTGTGTATCGAATACTGGATTTCTACACTATATGAATTTTCCTCAAACATCCCATGTTAGCATCCTGCACATCTGCAAACGAAAAAAAGTTCTGGACTTAATGGACATTGTTATAACTACTGGACTATTATCTTCTTGTCGGGCTGAAACCTCGTATCTCCCTTCCTCATCATTTTAATTTTTTCCATAAAGAAATGCTTATGGTCAGTGACTATGTCTGTCTGTTGGTTTTAAAAGTATTCAACTAATGAAATGTATTCAGAAGAGCATGTGACCAAATCTTGTATCTCGATTTTGTCAAATTATTGGGTTTTCTTTACTGAAGACACCGCAGTCTATACCAAATTAAAGTTTACCAATTTGGAGATATGAGATCTGAGCCCGACAGCAACAATATGGAAATTGGACTTTCCCTATATTTACCCTTTTTTTTAAAAACATTCCTTTACTTATTGCCGGATAACTGGACGTTCAGTGGGTTACACCACTGACCTTGGTCCAGGAGACTGGGGTTCATATCCCAGTCAAAAGAGAGAGTGGCAGAAATCCAGTGCGGATCCTTAGGCAATGTCCTTAGTGCTACCAGCCTACCCAATCACATCTAGTGCCGGTCCCAAGCCTGGATTAACACAGGTACCTCCTTGGTCTAGGGGGTGTAACACAGCATCAGTGGGATGATAATGGACTCATGTAGTCTGAGGACAAAGGAGAGACGGGATAAAGATAAATGACAGGGGTGTTCATTGACTTTGCTCTGAATCTCTGAGTAGCAAAGATGTGTACCTGAGCTCAACTTAAAGACAGATGAACTGACATTCTCTTTCAGAATTTTCTGGTGAGATAAAATAACATTTTATTGATATCGCAGGAAAATATTGTGCCAGGGCCAAAGCCTACTTCTGAACCTGCTGTGTTTCTTCCTTTCTCATTGTCTTCATGTCTACAGCACTTTGTTTTCATCTCTGCTCCACATTCCTGGACTTTGAACAGGCCATCATCTTAAACAGACATTGTTGCATAACTCTTGTTCCTCTCCAGTATAAAACATCAAAGGAACAAGGCAGAACGATACCCAAGGTTTAGTTAAAATTCATGCGGATTCTTCAGAAAAGTTATTTAAAAGAGGTGCGTAATTGTATAAAGTATTAGAAACAGCTGTGGTAAAGTCTCTAGATCTGTGATGTCATAGTGCTGGCATCCTACTTAAAAGGAAGCTGCCTCGAAACAAACTGTGACAGGACATGCATAAGTGAGCTGACTTTACAGGCTACAATGACAGGCATTTCAAAAGCTTTCATAAAATATACAAAAAGCATGTGGTACTATATGAATGAGCTCAACGCAGCAAAAGATATCACATGACCAAAGATGTCAAGGCATGACCAAGCACTGAGGCAATTGCTGTCACATCCTTCTGTCACAACGGTAGCCACAGCAGGGGTCCTCCTCCTTTGGCACACCATGGACCGATTTAATGTATGATATTTTTGCATATCAACCATATCATTCTAACCACCTGCCGTATTATTGTGTAGGTCTTCTCTGTGATGCAGAGAGACATTTCTACCAGAACCAGCATTCACCTTTTCAACAATTTGTGCTGCAGTACATTTTCAGTTGAATCAGATGCCATCGCCTGTTCACCAAGCCATCAAAGTTTGGCCTGCTGCTCCAAAGAGAATCTCAGTTGTGCGTTCTCCATTTTCCTGTCCTCTCTGCCTCTTTTTCAGTACATATGTCTCTGAAGAGGAGAGCTGATGAAGTTAATCAATCGTGACCATTCAGGCTTACTTACCGTCAGATATATTTACTATTAATCACTCACAGTCTCACCTTTGTTCCTCCACATCCATTATTCATCAGTCTGTTATTTATAAGTCAGTGCATGTGGAAAATGATTTGTCTTATTCCCGAAAGCTTTGCTTTACTGTAACAACAAACTAATGTAATGACTTCATAACTGTTTATCTGCGTTTCACTTCCCTTATTTATTCTGAAGGTCACTTTTTAAATACTTGGCTTTTACATTTAATATGCATCGTGGAGTAGCGAAACAAATCACATGGCTGCAGCTGAGTTTAGTTCATTGCTACTATAAATTTAGCACAGGCAGCAAAATTAATGAGGAGTGTGGCGCTGGGCCAGGAGCAGCTTATTTAGCTGTTGGTTAACAGAACTCATTTCTTGCCAGAAGGACTCTCATACACTGTGGAAAACACAATTAAAAGTAATTTTGTCCATAAAGGTCTCAGCTCATTACTGCACCTCCTTCTTCACCACAGAGGGAAAAAGACTTCAGGAAACATTTCTACATATGAAAAAGAAATTCACCGACAGCCTGTTTATGAAGGCTGTCAACGTGAGCTAATGACGGAGCCGTTAGCAGCTCGCTGACAGCAGCACACATGTGGATGGTATTCAGGGTTGCAGAGATGAAGTCAGCGGCGCTGTGCAGTTGTAAAGAGGCAGATTTAGGGATGGCAGCGGCTGCAGCGTGGTGGTCTGCTTTAGTTGGCGCTCAGTGTGAGGCATTTAGCGAATGCAGGGAGCACAGTGAAGGAGAGTTCTATTACATGTAGGGCATTTCCATTTGAGTTATTCATGGAGTGGAAAAGTATGTAGTATATTCCCTGTATATGTGAATTCTAGCTTTGATGTCCAGAACAAACAAAATATCTGAGTGGTGGCGTCTGAGGTGAACTCTCATGCTTGTAGTTTTTTACTTTTATACAGCTCTCCTCCTATGTGCTATATCCATCTCTTTCATCCATTCCTTATTAGGCTCTAAGGTCCTCATGTTTAATTTATTGCTTGTCTGCTTACTTTTTGTAATGACTCCTTTCTTTTGTAGTGTTTCTCAACTTCCAGTCTCATGAAAACTGTCTTCGAACATATCATCCAGTGGAGTTGGAACACAATTAAATGCATTATTTGAGAACCAAAGAGTACATTCATATTTTCAATTTATATAATGAAATATTTATAATTGTTATCTGTGTATTGAAATACTGTTTTTCTATGTACGGTCTATTGATTGGGATGCTTTATTTGCTTGCATGTTTGTTTTATTGAGAATATCTTAATTTTTTAGTGTTTTGTATTGTATATTTAGTATTGTATTATAGGTTTTAAAGTATTATTTAGTTAAAGCCTTACTAACCAAATTAGCTGTAGCTATATATATACATACATTTATATTTATTTGTCATTATATTATATTATCATTATTATTATCATCATTCTACTATTTTGAATTGAGGAGGTCTCATCTCATTGTAATTAGTAGTAGTTATAATGCATTTTGCTTGTTAACAAGATAAAGAGAATCATTTATTTTGGTGTTTTGATAGTGTCTATAGATCGAATTTCTCCATTTCTACTTTTTTAAGGTTTGATTTCCCCCTCTGTATGAAGATATGCTTCAATGACTCTCTCTGACTCTGTGTTTCGCTGCAGCTGTGAAGACGGTGCTGGAGGTGCCGGCTGGCAGTCGCTTCTTTAGACTCAATGCCAAAGGCCCCGATGCGATTGGTGAGTTACTGCAGTCCAGAATAGTAGCTTCAACAACATGTGGCCTACTGTCATTCTGCATAGAGCTTTTCCAATAGCTCACAGCAGGTGAGACTTTAGGATGGGCATTAACAGTTTTCAAATGAGCCATCTGGATCAGCCATAACATTATAACCATTAGTCTAATATTTTGTAGGTCCCACTTTTGACACCAAATGATTCTGGCACATTAAGGATCCAACTCCACACGACCCTACTGAAGGTGTGGTGTGGTATCTGGCACTAGGAGACATTATAATTTTAAGACAGCAGAAAATATATTTTCACAGAATATAGAATAAATTTGATACGTTTGATACAATGTTTCATTGTAAGTGTTTATTTATTGTCTTATGTTGGTCATTGTGGGGAATGTTTGATCCGACCCAATTTTGTCAGCATCTTTGAACCATATAATCAAATGTAAAAATTCATCATAGTCTCCTCCACAACCTCCTGGGGGGACTGAATAAATCAGGTTGTTTATGTATATGTAGTGTTCACGTGTTTGTGAACTTGTTTTGGTTTGCACTAAATCTTGCTAATTGGGAGTAAGAGAGAGATTTAAAAAAAAAAACTCTTTCAAAGTTAGAAATCACATCTCTGTTGGAAAGAAAGTTGTGGAAGAAACCCTGTAGTATTCTCATAATTGGTAGATTTATTTCCCAAATACTAGAATAAAATCAGTTTTCAAAGAATCAAATTCATTTTCCCTGAAGGAACAGACTGTTTTTGTAAAAGTTGTACGTACCCTGCTTTGTATGAAAAAATATTTTATTATTATTTATGTTTGTTATTGGTGGACATTTATAAGATCTTATAAAAGGTGCACACACTTGAAGTGTTTTGTTATTTCCTTGAAGTAAGCGGGAATGCATAGAAAAATTGATTATAGCAGTTTATTGAAAGTTACTTGTGTATTGGAAATCTGGCCGTACTTTTGGAAAAATTGGCTGTATCAAAGAAATTCACCCATACTTTGCAGTACATCAGTTATAAAATCAATTCCCTTTTCTGCTCATTTATTTATTGACTCTTTTTTATGACACAGAGTTAATGCATTTAATTATTTTTCATGTGTTCAGATGTCTGGAATGACAATAAATTTTCCTTGATCCTTGATCCTGTATTGGCTTCTTAGAAGGCTCTTCATCATGTTTTCTCCACAGCAAGGGCAAAGTAAATTGTATTTCATCATGTTTCTCCACTGGTGGGGTAGCCTAAACGCTTTTGTCTTGTGCTTCTCCATTGGAAGGCTTACCTTAGATGGTGCTGTTTAATGTTATCACAATTTTTAGGGTGCTCTAAAGAGTACTGGATTAAGTTTTCTCTACTAGAAGACCACCCTACATTGCTCTTTGTCAGGATATACAATGACGGAGACTTTAGGTGGTACTTAATCATGTTCCCAACTGGAAGGGCAACCTTAAGGGCTCTGTAGCATGTTTTCTCAATTGTAATTCCACCTCAGGGGGCTCTTTATCATATTTTCTCTACAGCAAGGACACTCTGAAGAGTACTTTGTCATGATTTCACTCCTGGAAATGTACTTTTTAGGGCTATCTAATATATTTTTTCCAAAGGCACGCTAATAATTTTGGACAAAACTGACCAACAAATTCAAAATTATATCAATGATAATTGTATTGGAAGCAAATTTTATTTCCACAAAGAGGATCCTTGTGAAAATCCCTGGGGAATGGAGGTGTTGCAGGGTGTAGTGCAATCCCATGTTCGCTGCATCATCCACCAACCTGTTTGCCCAGTAGGCAAACTGCAGGGACTCCAGCAGGGTTCCTGTAAGGTCCAATGTGACCACAGATGTCAGAGTGACTGTATTAATTTAGTCCTGTGTTGGAGGGACAGGAGTGGACCATTTGAAGCAGGATGGGACTTTCAAGAGATCCAGTGATCCATTGAAGATCTGTATAAAAATGGGAGCTAACTGGTCAGCACAGGACCTCAGCAGGACGTTGATACTCTTTCTGGGTTGGGTGCTTTCTTGACTCTTTGTCTCTGATAGAGCTGGCACACATCCCTTTCACAAATCAATAGAGCAGGTGGCTGGGTGGTAAGGGGGTTAGGTGCTGCCAGAAAGTGCAGGTAGAGGTGAAAGGGTGAATGGAAAACCAGCCAGGGACCTGGTTGGTTAGCGGCTGAGACAGAGCGGGTTGGGCGTGTGGGTGCTGGCTTGTTGAACCTGCAGTAAAACACATTTAGGTCGTCAGCCAGTAAATGGTTCTCTGCAGCATGGAGGGATGGTTTCCTGTCATTGTTAACATCATTCAGGCCATTCCACACTGATGCAAGATCGTTGGCTGAAGTCGTTTTCTTCAGATTTTCAGTGTGGGCCCTCTTTGCTACACTGATCTCCTTTGTCAATGTGTTCCTTGTACATTATACTGTCCCCACTTCCTCCCCCTTTCCCTGCGAGGTAACCTATGTTTAGCCGCCAACCAGAGTTTGTTGTTGTTGGATGTGGAAAAGATCTTAATTGACACAAACAAGTCCTCACAAAAACTGGTTTAAGATGTCACAGTCAGTCGGAAAGCTTTATTGGAGATGTTGACAATGCTAGGTTGCAATTTGTTGTTATGTCTAAATGTTATTTATCTGCACTATGAGCTCTATTTGTGAGGTATAAGAAATGCATATGGGTCACTCTATCCTTACTTAATTTGGTTGGTTTGTTGGGAGTCAGCTTTAATGCTCAAACTACAGAGCATCTAGATGTTACTTTTTACTTTCATTTGTCTAAAATGATCAAAATTTCCTTTATATTACTGACCTGATTATATTTATGAATAGTATTTGCATTATTTGTTTTTTAGAAACCATAAAACGTTTCCTCGAACTCTTTATATTATGGATATTAAATAAATCCTCAATCCATTAAAAACATTTCTTTGTGTCCTTAAGGTTTTCCTGACTTATTTCATTGTCAGTTTAACAGAGTTTAAGATTCCAGAATGAATGCAGATAAGTCCAGCAAAAGTCTACAAGTCCTACCCTGCTAATCTTTTCATGTTCCAGCTGTGAAATGCTCACAGGAGCCTCGGGATTTACTCAGATGTTTGAATATCTCGGAATGAACCATGAATTTAGCAGATCATTCATCAATCACCAGGAGATCAATGCGGCATAGGAGGACTACAGAGAAAATCAAACACATTTGCAGCTGAGCTAACCAAGATCCCAAGTTCATGAACCGCTCTGAAGGTAAATACTAGCTGAGGTCTTATCATGTTTTCACCACCTTTAAATCAGGGCCCCCTTTATGCAAACTGTTTGTGTGTTGGAAAAGATATTGGTTGAGCTGGAAAGTATCGCTGGAGAGAGGGATGTCTGGTTTGCCTTTTTTATTTTGCTGCCACCAAGATGGATGGATAGAAGATTTTTCTGTTGTCGTTAATTACCCTTTTATGATGATGAGACATAAGAGGCAAAATCAGGGTAAATATGACAACCGCCATCTTTTGCAGCGTCACTTTAGTTACACAAATATCACCAGGGATTGTTCAGATTCCTCGTGTTACTCCCTTCTCTTTCAGGATGTTACAAACATTTCTTTCAACATTTATTGCCTATATGAGCTTGTGGACTTGGAGCCGGGTGGCTCCTCCCAACGTATACCCATGACCAACGCTGCATGGGTTGGGGTTCTTTCTGGACCCGTTCCTGTTCATCGGCCTCTGTTGTGTGGGCTCTGCATCCTGGGTGTCTGTTGGACTCTGGATGGGGCTCTGTGTTTGTCTTGTCTCGTCTTTGTGTTTCGCTTAAGGTGGATCTTGCTCTCATGGTGATAAATAGGTATTAGTTCGAAATGAAATATAATAGGCTAGTCTCTCATTGAGGGCTGGTGTAGGACACACAAGCATGGAAAAAAAACATTGTCTTCTTCAAGATCAGACTGCATGTTTTTTTAAGAAATGTTTTTTACCACTGTTTTTATTATCTTGTTAAAACCATAAGTACTTGTGTTAGGAGATAAAAAATAATTTAAAAAAATGTAAGCAGAGTTTAAGATGTGTTTGGTTGTACAAACCGATCCAGTCCTGCACAAGGACAGGAAGTCTTATGTTATACCGTCATTGATAACGAGTCAGGCCCACCGAACAAAAGACCTGTGAATAATTACATTATTTGTGGATTTTTAATGTTATAAGGAAGACTTTTACGCTCTCTGAACATCATATTTGTCCAGATAACTCCAGAACAGGTCTGTGTTTGGTATTACCATAATTACAACAAAGGGGTTTAGGGTTGATAGCAGTGTTAGCTCACAGCTATTGGGTTCCCGGTTCAAATCCACCTCGGAACCTCTGCGCCTTTCTGGTTGGAACTAGAATTTTCTCTCCATTTTTGCATGGGTTTCCTCTGACTGACCAGCACCACATACAGATCCGATGAGGATCCGGCACAATGTGGCCATTCCTCAGTTGAATCCCAAAGGTGCCCTATATGGAACCATTTCAATCAGGACAGAGCAGGAAGGGTAAACAGAGCGTTGACTTAAGTTAATGATATGATAATGAGAACATGAAAGTAGTCCTTTGCGCTTAGACACTACGGGGAGATCTCTTGTAGTCGAGGATCGTGCTTACTTTGAGCAACGGCCAGATGAATCCCCCCTGTGGAGTGTGGATATTGGTGGTGGTGTTGGAAACTGGTGAATCTGCGGAGGCTGATCAGCTGATGAGGCAGATGTAGGTAGAAGATTCTGAACATGCAGGGACTGGAAGAGATTGGGAGGTGGAGGCGCACGTAACAGCAGAATGAACGTCCTAGAGGCAGAGAAATATTCACACTTAAAATGACAGCATCAAGATGATAGTCGAAAATGTGTAAATGTGCCTCCCTCGTATTTAATGGATGTGATCAGCTGATATCTTAAATAATAATAATAATAATAATAATAATAATACATTTAATTTATAATGCACTTTACATTTTGATCAAATCTCAAAGTGCTACAAAGTGAAAGCAGATAAAAGCATAAATAAAAAATAAAATAGGAACTATATTAAAGCCTGACCAAAAAGCAGCAATGTTAATTAAACTTATAGGTTCTGCTAAAAAGGAAAGTTTTAAGTCCTTTTTTAAATGTATCAGTCGTCTGTGGAGCCCTGAGATGGTCAGGGAGGACATTCCCCAGACGAGGGGCAGCAGAACAGAAAGCCCGATCACCCATGGTGCTGAGCTTAGTCCGGGGAAGGTGGAGGCTGTATGAGTGGCTAGAACGGAGGGATTGTGTTGAGGTCAGTGGGGTGAGTAGTTCTTTTAGGCTGGGGGGGTGCGTTACCATGGATGCACTGGTGAGTGAGGAGAGAGATCTTATAATCAATCCTGGTGGAGATGGGAAGTCAATGAAGGGAATGAAGAACGGGGGTGATGTGTTTGTGTTTACGCAATCTCTTCAGGATCCTTGCAGCACTGTTTTGAACATACTGAAGTCTTTGAAGACTTTTATCAGGGATCCTGATGAGAAGTGCGTTACAATAATCCAGTTGGGAGAAGACGAACGCGTGGACCAGGTTTTCAGCATCACTTAATGTGAGTGAAGAACGGAGTTTGGAAATATTTCTGAGATGATAAAAGGAAATCTTGCAGATGTGTTTGTTGTGAGATTCAAAAGTGAGTTGAGGGTCAAATCTAACGCCGAGGTTGGTGACTGATGAAGAGAGGGGAATGTCATGACTAGAGAAGGTAATACTGGTTATGGAGGAAGACTGGGTCTGATGTGGGGTGCTAATTAAAATTGCTTTGGTTTTGGAGCTGTTCAACTGGAGAAAGTTGTTTTTCATCCACACCTTTATCTCCTCCAGACAAGCGCGGAGAGTTGACAGGGGAGATGATGATGACAATGAGGATGGAGAGGCTGAGGAGGAACATGTGTCAGTTTTTATGTAGAATGAAATAAATGCCACTCTCAGCATAAGACAGCAGGAAGTTTTGAATAAGCATGTGTGAGAATGCCACATTAGTGTGACGAATGATCTACCCACCTATGCAATCGAGAGAGTGGTCTTGCTGTCTAAATTTCTAATAGCTTATGTTCTGTTACATGTCAATGGTTTCATAAGTTTTTTACGAAACTTATTTAAAAAAATAGTTATCAAGGGACTTATTCATCATCTTCTTCTTCATTGGTTTTTAGCTGTTGTTTTTTCTGCTAGATTTGTTACTTGGTTTTCGGTAGGATTACGGGAAACTATCCGATTTACCTAAATCTTTAATAGATGAAGCAAACTAAAAACACTTGCTTAGGCTTGGTGGAAGTTTGTGCTTTACCACTGCCAAATAAGCACTATTTCCAATTGTTTGTTTGATATTTTATCACCTTGAGTACAAAAAAAGCCACTTGATGGATTTCGATGAATCTTAGAACAAGGATTGCGCCAGAATAGAACCTGTGGTATTTGGTGCTGATCCTGATAAAGTGGTTGATCCAGGAACATTTTCCTACCGTCACTTTTAATGCATTTTCCAGCATTTTCCCTAATTATGCAACACCTACCAAACCAATTTCCTCAATCCCATTTGAGTTCCACTTAATGAGAGGGTCTCATTCTTGGAACATATAATACATTCACACTCAAACTCACCAGATTTATTCATATTGGCAATTTATGTTAATAAATGTCTCTGTTTCTTTCTCAGTTATCGAAGCCGTTTCTCTTCAGGGGTGGAAACAGGAGACCAAGCTCTTGTCTACAGGCCCCTACGTTGTAGGTAACACCTCCTTGGACTTTCAAAAAGGGATGGACAGGCAGACTCTCAGGACACACGGCCCACTCAATGCCGATTATATCATCAAGGTGAGACACAGAAAATGTATTTGTTCAAAAATAGCCTGAGACTTTAAAGTATGTAAAGGTAAGTAGGATCCAGTCGTGAAGTTTCAGATTTCAACCTATATCGCATCTCAGCTCTCCCTTCATTGTCTTGTACAGTGGCTTTAAAGTGACAAAATGATGTCATTGTGTATGACAGCTTCAACTTTCCTGTCAAGTCCGGAGGTTCCTTTAGATAGATTTATTTCGAAATTGTATATAGTTATTTATTTTGCAGAGTATTGAACAAAGCTTAAAAATAAGATACCCAATATTAATATAGTCTATCAATATCATATTTGTCTCTTTTACATCTTCATGAAGAACCATTGGCTTTGGGTCGAGTGATACAGACAGAACAGAAAATTGTCAATGTGCCGAAAAACTGACTTGATTGCCTGATGTGGGGATGAAAACTAACCACAGCGATGACGCCCAGCTTCACACTTCTCTAATGGTGATTAAAAATCTCAAGTGGATTCAAGAAGGTTCTCCCTCTGGAAACAATTCAAACACTGCTGGTCTGTGCACATGCTTACAAGTTGCGGACACAATTGTTCACCACAGCCTTTAAAGACATGGGTAGTTGTAGTAAAGGGAGTTTGTGATTATGCCGTTCGTGCTGGAGGGCAGATTCAAAGACTTGGTGCCATGCAGTCAGGCTGGATTTTTGCTACTAGATTTAATTTGAAAGGAGCTCCTTCATTGTTTCATTATCATGACAGTAGATGTATGTAACAGTGCTGTGTCAATAACCACATGTATAATAATAGCGTGGTCATGTGACGCCCACTGTATGGTCGAGCTTTGTTCCTATGAGAGTGCAAATGGTGAGTTATATGAATGATAAACTGATTAGTAAATAGATAACGAAAATTTCTTCTGGGTGTAATTATTTTTAAATTCTAGGTCATCCTTTTTGTTGCCAAAACAGCTCTTATCAGTCAAGGCATGGACTACACCCGGCCTGGAGATGGAAAAGCTGGTGCAACATCTACACCTCACAAAACAATCACTCTTGCAGACATCCTCAAAAAACAGAAGAGGATATGAATATGAACATTTACAGATCTTTTCAGCCTTTGGCATCTGCAGGAGGAAGCCTTCGATTCGAATGCAGTTCATTTTACCCGTGGGCCATCAGCCTGGATATCTTCTTCTATCAAAGGTTGCCAGAATTTTTTTCAAAATATTGCCTTGGAGCATGTGTGGCTGTCTCTGTGTTTGGATCAACACTTAAACCAGACAAAGGGAACATTTTGCTTTTCTTGCAAAAAACATGAAGCTGGAAAATAAACCAGTCCATACCTGCAGCTGGCATTGTAATGATGCCATGATGCTTTACTGCTTTAGGACCAAGACGAGTAGCCATTACTAAGAGTAACATGAATTCCGCCCTCTACCAGCAATGTCTGGCCACAAAACAATGGTCCTAGAAGAGTATGTCAATCTCTGAATTGATCAAAATTAACCAAAAGGAATACAATTAGAGATTCAAAGTCTGGACCTGAATCCCATCTAGATGCTGTGGTGGGACCTGAAGGGATACGTTCATGCTCACAAACCCTTGGATGTGGCTGCACCAAAGAAGTTCTGCATAGAAGAGTGGGCCATAATTCCACTAATGTGATGTCACAGACTTCTCCTTCATTCTCTGGCTGCCCCCTTTCAAGGTCGCCACAGCGGATCATCTCTTTCCATTTGCATTCACCAACTGCTAACAGTACCACTTACGGTATCTGGTAACCTCGGCCTTGACCGATCCGGTTTTGAAGTCAATGTTACGCATTTTGATTTGGAATGGGTTTTGAGATGAACGTCCTTCCTGACACAACCTTCTTCATTTGACCCCTTCCTGGCTGGGTTGACAGTGATGGCAAACAGCTGCTAAAGGTGGAATAAGTTGATATGAAGTTATACTGTGATTACTTAGGTATTGGATGACCACTTTTCCTCATTTAATTTTAAAATATCATTTGAATATTTTGTTTAGTGTTTTTTTTGCCATCTTTATGTATGTTTATTTCAATGATCCGATATAGTTAGGCCTGAGAAACACACAAAAATAGATGAAATCAGGAGCGGGTCCAATATCGAGGGGAGTCTAGCTGGCAGGGAGCATCGAGGCTAGGCAGATCAGGGGCAGACTGTAGACCAGTGTTGAACCAGAGGCACAGGGTTAAACATGTTCCAAACACAGAGGGGAGATGCAAAATCTATCTTGGCTACATTATTGATACAGGTTTTGCAGACGGAACAATCAGGCAGAGAATGGAGTTCAGGATAAACAGAGTGTACATGCAGCGGTAGCTTGAATGGTCAATGGGTTATGGCTCTGCAGGTGAGTTTGCAGCAGAAGTATAGATAGCCACATCAAGACACAAACACAGACAGAGAGAAAGGGAGAAGGATGACAATACATGGTGGAAAGTTGAAGCGCATGGGAGAGAAACATTGGACACGCTGTGAACTGAGGTATTGTCAGAAACATGGCAGTCCAATTAGTAATTGTAAATTGAGTTGGACACATTCAGTGGATAGTTTTAATTACGTTTTAGTGGGATCCTTTTGTTTGTTGTTGTTGGGTATGCTCGTGTCCTTTCCTGTATAATTTGAAGCTATTCTCCTCTATTGTACAGACGAAGTATGGAGGCTCCAAGGACACAATTGTCCAGTTTGCCTTCTACCAGCCAATCAGGCATCAGTGGAGAGAGACTGACTTTTTCCCCTGCTCAGTCACCTGTGGAGGAGGTGAGCTGTTATCTAGTTTGAAATTGTAGCTGAATGTGTTTATATCTGCAGTTTGATGCAGTAACGTACAGTTAAACAGCGTCTGTCCTAATTCCTGCCTCAGGCTATCAGCTGAACTCTGCAGAGTGCATAGACGTCCGATCCAACCAGACGCTGCCTGAACACCACTGCAACGGCTACCCTGAAAACACCAAACCCACACCCAAACTCAAGGAGTGTAACATGGACCCCTGCCTAGAGAGGTAAGGGGTCCTTTCAGGAATTCTTTTTGCATCATTACACCCACAAATCCAACATTCCAACATGAGTTTTTACCCCATACATCGATCCTCTAGGTTAGGATGTTTGGACGCAAGAGGTGAGTAAATCATGCACTGTTTAAAGGTTGGGATAAAACTTGGTGGAAGCTTTTCCTCTACTTCTAACATTAGTAAAATAATCACTTCTCCCTTTTGAACATAAATTATCTGAGTTTTCTTACCCATATATTGGATTTGTCTCTGATTCTGCCTAAAACGCCGGATTGCGTATCTGCGAGCTATGAATGAGCTAAGCATTGCAACGATGATTCATAGTAACAGCAGCCACCCACCAGTAACATATATTGGTAATCTAGTGCTGTATACTGTATTTCACCATAGTTTTTCGTTGTTGTTTCGTTATCTTCTGCTTATCCGGGTCCGGGTTGCGGGGACAGCAGTTTCAGCGGGGAAGCCCAGACTTTCCTCTCCACGGCCTTATCAACCAACTCCTCTGGGAGGATTCCGAGGCGTTCCCAAGCCAGCCGAGAGATGTAATCTTTCCAGAGTGTCCTGGGTCTGCTCCGGGGTCTCCTCCCACAAGGACATGTCCGAAACACCTCCCCAGGGAGGCATTAAGGGGCATCCTAACCAGATGCCCGAACCACCTCAACTGACTCCTCACGGTGCGGAGGAGCAGATGCTCTACTTTGAGCCTCTCCCGGATGTCTGAGCTCCTCACTGTATCTCTATAGCTGAGCCCAGCCAGCGTGCTGAGAGAACTCATTTCAGCTGCTTGTATCCACAATTTCATTCTCACGGTCATTACCCACAGTTCATGACCATTCATGACCATCGGAACGTAGATGGACCGGTAAATCGGGAGCTTTGCCTTTCTGCTCAGCTCTTTCTTCACCAAAACAGATTGATATAGCGTCCGCATCACTGCAGACGCCAGCCCGATCCATCTGTCCATCTCCAGCTCCCTTTTCCCCTCACTTGTGAACAAGACCCCGAGATACTTCAACTCCTCCTTCCGGGGAAAAAAAAAACTCCTCCCCGACCCGGAGTGTCTACCTTTTTCCAGCGAGAACCATCGCCTCAGACTTAGAGGTGCTAATTCTCATCCCGGCCACTTCACACTCTGCTGTAAACCGCCCGTGCAAGCTGGAGGTCAGTGTTCGAATATGCCAAAAGGACCACATCATCCACAAAAAGCAGACACGGTTCCTAAGGCCGCCGAACCCGACAGCCTCCGCCACTTGACTGCGCCTAGAAATTCTGCCCATAAAAATTAAGAACAGAATCTGTGACAAAGGGGCAGCCTTGGCGGAGTCCAGGGTTACAAATCTGACTTACTACCGGCAATGCAAACCAGACTCTGACTCCGACAGTACAGAGATTGGACGGCCCTTAGCAGTGAGCCATCCACTCCATAGTCTCGGAGCACCCCCCAAAGGATGACCCAAGGGACACGGTCGTAACCCTTCTCCAGATCCACAAAGCACATGTGGACTGGTTGGGCAAACTCCAAGGTCCCCTCCAGCACCCTCGAGACGGAATAGGGCTGGTCCAGCGTTCCACGACCAGGACGACAACCGCATTGTTCCTCCTGAATGACTCTCCTCCCAGTACGCTGGCATAGACCTTCCCAGGGAAGCTGAGGGGTGTGATCCCACGATAGTTGGGACACATCCTCTGTCCATCTTCTTGAAAAAGGGGAACTACAACCCCAGTCTGCCAAACCAGGTGTACTGCCCCCAAAATGTATTAATTGCCATTCCACATGATCAACAACATCCAAGACAGAATAATGATTAAAAAAAAAACTAAAAAAACAAACGCAAATTGAACAGCTGAAAATAAGTCTGCGCAAACCATTATACTGCAACCATTAGACCATAAAAATAAATGTTTGACATAGTTCAGATTCAGGTTGTGTCTATAATATCAATTGTTTTAGATGTTAATGGAGGATGGTACAAATTAGTTTTAGAAACGGTTGAGACAACAGCTTTTTTCCATTAGTACTTTTTGAAAGGATTTAGAAATGTGAATTTCTTGTTGACAGACATACAGGATCCTGGAATAGTTACACTCAAACCTGTTGCCACGTTGTGTTCGGCCATTGCTAACAGTTTTAATCTTTTTTAGAAACATGAAAGCACATCATTGCTTCCGATAAAGGGCTGGTCCATGGAGAATTGAATCGATAGGCTAAAAAGCAGAGAGGCTGATTAGACATTCTAACTGTATTATAACAGTGAAGGCCAGAATAACCAGTTTCAGAACTTTGGTTTTACACTTACTTGCTTTTCTGTTTTCTATGACTTCTGGAGGCGCTATGTGGATATCACTGTCTCCTAATTGTTTTGTCATATCTTGTCTCCTCAAGTGATGGATTCAAAGAGGTGATGCCATATGACCACTTCCAGCCTCTGCCGCGGTGAGTAACCTTGACAATTCTTTCTATCATGTGACGCATTTGGAGAGTGAGGTACAAAAAAGGAAATTAGCCAGAAGACATGGAAACAAAAGCAAAAACCTCTCTGAGATATATATATATATATATATATATATATATATATATATATATATATATATATATATATATATATATATATATATATATATTGGAAGATGTTCTTTTTATTATCTGATTAATAAATTATCCACCTCTGTACCAAAGTTAATTTAGATTCGGAGTTGGCTATACCCCCAGAATATCTACAGAAAACAAACATTGTGATCTGTTTGTTTGCTGACTAAATCCTCAGTACCTGAATAAATCATCGAATAATAGTCACACCAAACCTGAGACTTGAGGATGGCAAACAAAAAATATTCTTTAAAAGTTATAGAACTGCATTTTTTTTTCTATAAGTCAAAGGTTTAGCTCATTCTGACGACCCCAAAGAGATTTCTTCTCCACTTTACAGAGCTATGAACCTTTTTTTCTGGTTATTCCTTTGATTTTACGCTTCACAACTTTCAGTTCAGTCTCCTCAAGCTTCCTTCAGTAACATAAGGCAGCAGTTTTCAATGGAAAAGCCAGATGAACACGACCTGCAGCCAGAGACTGACAGAGCTGCAGAATAGAGTTCCTGCAAAACCTGCAAAAAAAATGGTGGAAACGTATCTGGGGTTATCTCTGTCTGCCCCCGAGTAATGTTGGGTAATGGTGGGGTTTGCTTCTCCCTGTGGTGACTACATGTGCAAAAAGGGTGTGAAACTCTTACTAACACATTATTCCTATGAAGTTAGAATGTTCCAATGTAGAAAATTCAGCTATAAATTATAATCACTACCAGGTAAATAATGTTTGTTATCTGGTTACCATGGTTACCAGTTGGTGGTTGGCATATATTAGGCAGCCAATGAACATTTTGTCCTGAAGTTAATGAAAATTGGACATGATGAGCTGAGAGACTTTCACAAGGACTCATTTGTCATGACTGGAGAACTGGATCCCTAGTTGCACCTCATGTTGTTGGGAGTTCCCCATCTGCAGGGGTTTGTATCTATCAAAGGGATCTAAGGAAGGTGACTGAATTGCTAGTTCAGATATAAAGACATCACTGCCTGACATCACACCTTGCTGCATATGGGGCTGCACAGCCGCTCATTGGTCAGACTGTTCAGAGTGACCATGCTCACCTCTGTCCACTGCTGTGGATGCCTACATGGACACAGCCTAATAATTGGACTTCAGAACAACGGTAAAAGGATTCCTAAGCTGAGGAATCATGTTTTCTTTTTAATCTTCATTTTTATGGTTGGGTGTGCATTACTTAACTGGGGAAAGAGATGGTACCAGGATGCATTATGGTTGAAAGCTAGTGTGATGCATCTGTGTGACAAGATGTTGGGACACCTTGGGTCCCGATGACAGTGGCTTTTTCCAGAAGGATGATGCTCCCTGACATACGGCAGAAATGGTTCAGGAATGCTTTGAGGAACAAAGTGAGTTCAATATATTGACAGGGCTCCAAATTTCCAAGTTCACAATCTATCCCAGCATCTGTGGAATTTGCTGCACAACAGAGTCCAATTCAGGCCCCAAATTACATCCTCCAGGACTCAAAGGCTGCTCACATTTTGCTACCAGATACAGCACCTTCAGCGTTCTGGTGGAGTCCATGCCTCAACCGGTCAGATCTGATTTGGTGGAGAAAGCAATATTAAAACGATGGCATTTAAGTAATGGATGGCCAAAGTCTAATTGCTATGTTTAGAAGGTATGCCTTAATATATTAATTGTTGCATGTAATTTCACTGTTGTGCTGTAATGTTGAAGGATACAGTGACGTTGCAACCATTCCTGAAAAATGCCATTACCAAAAAAACATTTATTCAGTTTGACTCCATTGGAAACGATTGAGGAGAATGAATTTTTTCTCCTCAATCTTACTGAATTTTCTCCAAGAAAAAGAACCTCGTTATCGTTCGTTGCTGAGATAGTTGTCTGAGCTTCCATCTACGTGAGGTTCGACTTTGTGAGCCTCAAAGGTTCCATCAGGTGTGATCGCTGGGTTCAGGCTCTGTCACAGGGGGAGATTGATAATAGGCTATCATCTCCTCACTCCGCAGGAGAGATTCTTCACACTGTTTGTGGATTCAGAGAGAGAGTTCACGGAGGTGTGAAGCTACAAAGCATTCTTCTGCTTCAGGATTTTCATCTCAATAACTCTGTTAAAATGTTAAAGTATCACTGTAGTGGGTATGATCTAATTGTGGTTTGTCTTCATGAAAATATACTGGGATTACTTCAGTAATAGATTGTAAACACATTTTTAAAAAAAAAGACAAAATTAATTATTTTTAGAGAATCATGATTGGCTTTCACATTAACTATAATGTCATAAAGTAAGGCGTAATACTCATGGCTATTCTGCCACTCAAGTAGAGCGACATGAATAGAGTGAGAAGAGCGATGTCCAAGTTAGCTTTATGCATCTTAACTTTGTTCAAACGTTTATTTAAGATCTATGATGGGCTGTCTTCAGCATGTTATAGATGTCAACATTCAGCTGCAGATCTCATTTATACGTTCTGAATATCCGTCTTTGCACAGATATTTTTTATTGTAATCTCTGAATAGGCAGGGAAAGAGTCAAACCAGGTGCTCTTGGCGCTCTATTTGGTGTCCTTCCTTCATTATCATCTCACCCAACAGTTTAAAAGGCCTCATTGGCTTTTATCTCTTTTCTGGCCAAAAGAGTAATAAAGATGAAGTCACCGGTATCCCCCCTTAAAACCCATAGATTCGACATATTCTCTATTTTCTAGGATTACAGAAAATATGAATTTCACTGAGTTGCTCCGCTAATCCATCTGTTCAATTCATTAGAAAAATAGTTCCTCCACACACCCAGTTCCAAGTGATCCTGAATTAATTAATTTGTTGTTGTTGTTGTTGTTGTTTACCGTGAAATCAGTTTTGTGCTATCAGTTTGGTGCAGCGTGTGCAATGGCAATACTACTGTACTGCACTTTGAGATTTGATCCAAATGTAAAGTGCATTATAAATTAAATGTATTATTATTATTATTATTATTACTGTTTTAGTGTTTTCTACTGATATAACTATTTGTTGTTTGATGGGTTGTGTAGTTGAGTGGTTGAGTTGCAGTTTTATTTAACATTTCCTTAGATTGTTAAACTGTTCTGGTGCAGAACTAAATTTCAGTTGTCACTTTTCTACATTGTTTGGGTAAAAAGAAAGTTAGTCTTATGTAAAAAAAAATATATACATACAGTATATGTTTTTGTTATGCTCTGGTGACACAATTTTAGTCGTAATTGTGAAGATTAAAAAGTTTGTGGAAACTATTTGTTCGACAGCCTTCCCAGCTCGGTCATCAACAGGATTAACAAGGTCTGTGTCAGAAGTTTGAGGACCAGGATGTGGACAAGAACAATATTGGACTTCTGCTACACCAGCAGGCTTTTTCTGCTAAACTTTTACAGTGAATAGCATTTAAGGTCTATACAAAACAAACAATATAGTGAGTAGAGTGACACCAATAAAACAAGCAGTGTGACGCAAAAAGATTAGGAATATAACGGAAATTGAGTAAATGGAACACCATTAATAGAGCGCAAAAAACAAAAAGAATTGAATACTATGAGTAGAACTTCGCGAATAGGGCAAGTATGATGTGTAAATGGTGGGCAATTTACTTTATCGGAATTCTGACGTAGTAAATTTAGGTCAAAACCTTTTCTGTTCTCTTGACAGTTTTGTTCTGAAGCAACCAGTCACCCCTGTCTTGTGTGTTCAGGTGGGAGCAGGGCCCTTGGACCCAGTGTTCGGTGTCCTGTGGCGAAAGTGGGGGCTGGCAGGATCGCAGCGTGATGTGTGTGGAGGAGGGCAACCACGGACAGTTCTCCCAGGTGGAGGAGTGGAAGTGCACCCACTCCCCTCGACCAGTCATCCGGCAGATTTGCAACACCTTCGCCTGCCCCCAGTGGGTGGCAATGGAGTGGTCTCAGGTCAGGAAGACTGTTTGCTCCATAGCATCAGTGTACTTTATGAACATATGTCAAATACACCCATAAATGTGTTTTCTGGGGTATGTTTGACAGTCAGGGCCTAGGCCCCGCCCCCATTCCACCAGAAACTAGAGCCTAAATTCTGACCAAAAAAAAGTCATTTTTATGATTGTGTGAAAGACAAAGCAAGGGTGAGTGAAACATCGCCATTGATAAAGGAAAAAACCTTATCAACTCAGCAGGACAAGGATGGCCACAGTATAGTATGTAGTGCTCGGCACCCCTTTGGAGGAAAGAGGCCTTGAACTCCCTCACAGTTGGGGGACAGTTGCTGCTTCAAATGAAGGGGTTTAAGTTTCTTGGTCACAAATGATGGGAAAATGGAGCAAAAACATCTTGACATCGGGAAAAATTACGGTTTGATTTCAGACTTCTGGTCAAGAGAGACTGGGCAGAACTCTGGATTTACGAGTGGATGCATTTTCCAACCCTCACCAGGTTCATGTGCTCTGGGTAGTGACAAAAATAAATAGATCTGGGATACTAGGGTCTGAAATGAGGTTCCTTCATAGGGAGGGCTGGGCCGAGCTGTGGAAATAACGTTTAGAAGTGAGACCCAGCTGAGGTGTCTGTGACATTTAATTTGGACACATCCATGGTACCTCTTTTTGGATTTTTTCCCGGTTGTCCAACTAGGAGTTCATCCCTTAGTAGCCCCATAAATCGCTGAAGGGATGGTATATCTCACCTGGACTGGGAACGCCTTAGAATCCCCTGGGAGAAATTATTTTTTCATAACAAGACATCAGAGAACAAGAGGTCAGATGATAGTGAAGAGAGCTTAAATCACTTGAGCTGATTGAAATAAAATGTGAAGTTTGTAAGCATTTAACCATTCTCCCACAGTGTACCGTGACATGTGGCCATGGCTTGCGATACAGGGTGGTTCTGTGCATCGACCATCGCGGGCAGCACATTGGAGGCTGTGAGCAATCACTCAAACCTCACATTAAAGAAGACTGCCTGGTTCCCATTGCCTGCCACAAGCCCCGAGGTAGGAGACGGATAAATGACAGAGAGATGTGTGTCTGATAAAAGTCGTAGGAGCTCACGAATATAAATCCATGTTCTGCAACAGCTTATCCTGTTCAGGGTTTCAGGGGAGCTTGAGCCTACCCCAGCTGACACTTGGCGATAGGCAGGGTACACCAGTTCATAACAGGGTCAGCACATACAGACAAAGAACCATTCATACTCTAATTCACAGCTGAGGCAGCTGTGCTACTCACTATTCTACTGCTGCCTCCAAAAATCTATTCTTTCTTTAGGGTAAATGGCGCACCAGAAGGCTAACTCACACACAAGCTCACAAGTTGGGATACTAAACCGATGTCTCTCAAATGTGGCAACTCCTAGGGGCATTTTAACTACTGTAAACTGCATCAACAATTGTAACCACGTTCAGTGTCAGCAGGAATTTTGGGTGTAGAATACACAGTTAAGTGGTTTGTATTTGAATAAATCAGACATTGATGACACACTGCTATTGAGGCCATGCTTCCCTCTAATATATTTTTTGCAGTGATCGGGGTTAGTCAACTGAAAAAACTGATTCTAAAGGCGTACATTATTGAAATAAAATTGAGAACCCCTGTTTTAAACTACATGTGGAATGTTGAATTTAATAATAATATATAATAATAATACGTTTAATTTATAACGCACTTTACATTTGGATCAAATCTCAAATTGCTAAATTATTTGTAGTATTGGGGTTATATCATTATATTATTATTATAGTATTTAAGATGTTTCTAACTTCTATTTGTTAGTTCAATGCTGCTCAAAAAAGTACCATTGAAAAGTGTTTGAATTCAGTTCATAAATAATCATTGGTGTATTCCGGTTGTATCATAAACATAATGTTACACACAGTTGCCTCACAACTACAAGGTTACAGTGTCAGATCCACCTCGTTCCCATGGGGCTTTTTTGCAAACGTTGCATGTTCTATCTGTGTTTGCATCTTCACCCTGTGTTTGCGTGTTCTATCTGTGTTTGCATGTTCTAGCTGTGTTTGCATGTTCTAGCTGTGTTTGCATGTTCTAGCTGTGTTTGCATATTCAGCCTGTATTTGCATGTTCTATCTGTGTTTGCATGTTTTATCTGTGTTTGCATGTTCTAGCTGTGTTTGCATATTCAGCCTGTATTTGCATGTTCTATCTGTGTTTGCATGTTTTATCTGTGTTTGCATGTTCTAGCTGTGTTTGCATGTTCAAGCTGTGTTTGCATTTTCTATCTGTGTTTGCATATTCAGCCTGTGTTTGCATGTTCCATCTGTGTTTGCATGTTCTATCTGTGTTTGCATGTTCTCCCACTGTTAGCATGTGGTTCTGCTGGCTTCCTCCCACTGTAAAAACACATGCAATATAAATGTGATGATGTCACCAGCAGATTGGATGTTAGTTTAGAAGCCGCGCATGTAGGCACATCTGATGCGTCTTATAAATAACAGTTAAATCCGGCATCATAGACACCAGGTTTGCATTGGTCAATGGTTCTATGTTCTAATAACGCTCTTGACCACACCTCATTTACACACCAACACTCCCATCGGTGCACATATTAAACAATATGTGAACAAAGGTTTTTTCCAGACGCCTCAAGGCAATAATAGCTGAATATCTAGTTTCACAGCCTGATACAGCATCTCCTGCTACCGCCCACTACTGCAGCAGTTTGTTTTGTTTTTTCTAATCTTAGAGTCATGTGTTACATGGACATGCACTGAGTTTGACCCCGTCCTGTTCTCTTCTATTTATGGGTATCTCAGACCAAAGTCTGCCAGAATTTAAAACTAAATTTAACATCAACGACCTGAGTATGAAAAATACTAGTTTAAGTTAAATGATTTTATTATCTATGTATTGAGTTACTACTAACAGTGTACTAGTGGGTCTGTGTGACGAAAATCCAAAACCTACCAAATTGCATTAATAACTGGTTCCAGCTGGACGAGACACACCAAGACATGATCACTACCAGCCAGGTTCAATCATCATCACTTATATAGATCATATTCAGAAGCAGGAAGTTAGCTCCTAGTTTTAACCAGTTGCACACAATTTAAAAATCCAAAAAATTCCAGAAGATGATTGATATCTATAGTGAGATTTCTAACTAAAAATCTTAGAACAATAATGAACCTTCATAGAAATGGTAAAACTTCCAAATTCCTACAAAAACATGGCAGAGGATCATTCCAGAAGTCATGAAAGTATAAAAAAAAAAAAAACATCAAAGGAACTGTAGTCTTCTCTCACATCAGTAAAGGTCAGATTTCATGTCTCCATCATACAGAAGACACTGGCAGAAAATGCCTTCATTGGAAAGTGGTTAGAAGAAAACACTGACTACTTAGAGTAACATTAAGGCTCATTGGAATTTACCCAAAACACACCTTGATCTCCCCCAGAGATTATTAGAGAATATTTTATGGATTACAGAGTGGAGAGTTAAACTGTTTGAAGACGGGGGTCCCGTTCCACCTGGAGTTAACCAAATTCAGCATTCCACTAGCAGAACATTAGACCTACGCTAAAACATATAGGTGGCAGTGGAACGTTGTAGAGATTTGCTGCTTCAGGAGCAGGACAAGTCACCATAATTGAGTGAAACAGGAACCTGAAAATCCTGTAGGAGGATGTTGGGTCATCAGTCTGTGATTTAAAGGTCATAAAGAACTGGATTGTTCAGAGAGATGATGATCACATGCAGAAGATAAATTCCCTTCTGAATTGATAAAAAGGAATACAATTAAAGTTCTGGAGTGGTTTGGTCAAAGTCTGAAGCTGAACCCTACTGGGATACCATGGTGGGACCTGAAAAGGTCAGTTCTTGCTCACAAACCCACCCCAATGTGGCTGCAATAAACCTGTTCAGCAAAAAAGAATGGGCCAAAATTGGACCACAGTGATGTCAGAGAGTGTTATCCACTCATTGAAAGGGTAGTGTTGCAGTTGTTGCATGGCAATATAGTTTGAAAATCCCCCACAAATTCTACTGTTTTCAGAGTTTGGTATCAGATTGTTTTGACTATAATGATCTTAAATTCAGTTCTGGGCGGAACAGAAGGCCAGATCAGAGCAACTAGAACTGGAATAAACATCTCTGTCATTTTGTTTCTGCTTATTATCAAAAGATTTTTTTTTTATGGTGGCTAAATTCTTTTATGATCAAATGTTGGAATTATTTGAGTCTTTACTGCTCCAGCCGACACCTGTCATAATTTTTCATTTCAGATTAAAAGCATTATTCACCACTCTTTATTACTCTTTATTTATTAGCTGTTCATACCGCTATGTTCTAGTGCTGTTTTCATACCACCGTCATACCAAGCAATCAGCTTATTCTACACATTGCTTTATTAGTTCCCTACTATATTTACTGGTACATATCCGGCTCCCTGCCAACATTTTTTGGTGCCTGAATTCAGAACCTGCCTCTGTCTGAACCCTTGGTCTTTTCTTTGGTTCTGGATTAAATGTTTCTGCACTTCTTACATCTTTGCTCTGAGGTTCCTTAATTTATGACCTGTGACGTGATCACTTGTGGAGCGGAATGTTATGTCTAATCTTCTTCCTCTGTCAGACTCTTATCCGGCAGAGGCCAAAGTTCCGTGGTTAAAGCAAGCCCAAGAACTGGAGGAACGCCAAACGGCAACTGAGAATCCCACGTAAGTACACTCTCTCCCATGTTGACAGGCTACTCAGCCAATCAAATCTGCCCATTCTATTAAAAGCAATGTGAGTCAGACTTGTGATACACACAGATGAGAGATAGAAGGCATCAGTGGAAGACAAACAGAGGGTAAAGAAACAAAGCTTTTAATCAAGAGTTGGAAGGCTTTAAAATGTTCTTCCCACAGAGAGTTCAAAACACGTCTCATCTCCAAGACTATGGTGATTATTGAAAGCAGCAAAGTGAAGTACCGCTGCCAGACAAAGCACAAACCATCTTTGGAGTACACACACACACAAAGACACACACAGACACACATGCACACACACACTTTCAACCGAGAACACAGATTTATATCACACTAGATGTTATGATAACTAACTCCTCCTCAAACATTTTATTTAACTGGGATTAAAGGAACGTCAGGCCTACACCGATATGGATAGATGGATAATATGTACAGTATATATGTACCATACAGAATCAATCCCAACATTGTATGTATCATTGATTATCTCATTACCATAATAAAAAGCAAGTTAACATAAGTTGATGTTGGAAGCAGGGAAAAAGAACAAGCTTAAGGGTCTGAGCGACTTTTACAAGATCTAAATTATGATGGGAACAGGAATGGGTCGGAGCATCTCCAGAGCTGCAGATGTTATTGCGTGTTTTGGTTAGTACCTACCAAACCGGTCCAGGGCAGGACAACCAATTCCACCTAAGACACATTGATACAATTAGACAGTGACAACTAGCCCTTGATGTCCGATCCTACTGAAAACCTACTGAAAAACAAATTGTTGGAAAAGTTGAGTAAATGTTGGTTCTGATAGAAAGGTGTCTGAACATGCAGTGACATAACAGCTTGGTGCCACTGCTGGAGGTGGCTGCAATAGACTTCGGTATAACAAAAGCGGACCACAGAGCAGAAGATGGTAATTTTCTTTGCAAACACTTCATTGCTAACCTGGAGAAGAGATGGCACCAGGATTAACGGAAGAAATCAAAACCAGGGGGTGCCATGTGATGCTTTGGACATTTGCAGGGAAAAGATTGTGTCCTTGCAAAATGAGGATTCATACACACTGAAAAAAAAGTACATTTATTGCAACGATAGACCTCCATCAGGCAAATTACTTTTGACGATGAGAGGCCATCTTCAAGAGCGAGTGGCTGCAAATTTGCCGACGATCACATATTTCCTGTGACACAGAAAGCACAGAGGTGTCAGCTCATACCATACCTTCATTGCTTAACTACATTCCCCAATATCACAGGGTTCAAAAGATAATCTGTGAGGGTTTACATTGGTGACAAATGAAACCCTGTCTTACGCACCGAGACAAAAAAAGATGTACAAAGTATTTGTTTGTCAGTGACACATATTCGGATGTTCCTTTGACACTTACCACATACCTAAACATTGATGTAGACCAAAAATCCATTGAAACAATATTCCCTAATGGCAGTGGCCTTTTCCAGCAGGATGATGCTCCCAGACGCAGTGCAGAAATGGTTCAGGAACACAGCAATTCAAGGTGTTGACTTTACCTCCTAATAAATCGTAATGGAGACCCCACCTCACAACTGACAGGACTTCAAGCATCCTGGTGCCAGATACCTCGACTTACCTTAAAGGCCTTGTGGAGTCCATACCTTGAGGGGTCAGAGCTTTTTTGGTGGCAAGCAACTAGAGGACCTACTCAATATTAGGCATGTGATATGAATATATATGTATTACTACATAACATACACAAGAACCAACATTCCCATGCTTAATGTATATGAAGTTGTTATTAATAATAATTTAAAAAAATAATAATAATACCTTTATTTTGTAGGGCGCTTTTCATGTTTTCCCAAAGTCACTTTACAGATACAGAGTAAAATAACATGTTAAAACAGGAATTTATAGAAGACAAAAAATAAAAACACAGTTTTTTCAAATCACAGCAGGTAACAAATCAAACATTGATTACAAATTAAAAGCAGCAGTTATTCATGATTAATGAGTAGTTTCTTTCCAGTAAATAGTCCTCCAAATACAAACCTCCACCTTTCATTCCTGTTTCCTCTCTTTGCACTGATGATGATGATGTGCATGTGATGATGGCCTGCTGCTCCGGCCTGCTCAGCTCAGAAAGCCGCCCTGAGATCCATCAAGTCTCATAACTCACACACACCTCAAACGCTTTTCTAATACACAAACCCTTCAAACACACACACCATAGACACTCTGCTCACACACCGACAGTAGCTCCCAGTAAATCTTCATAACATACAGCAAAGCCATGTTAATTGGATGTGCAGAGATTTTATTGAGGCAAAACTCTGGTGTTTGAGTATCAAACACACATCTTGTTGTTGTAGTAGTTCCTCTGGAGTTCGTAGAATGATGCTTATCTTGAATTTTAGAGAGGCCAGAGAAACATACATACTTAAAAGATCAGATATGTCAGACCCCATCTGGAGGGGGTCACGCTGTACTCAGATCTGGTCCAGAGACGGCAACAGTACACACTCTTTACTCAAGTTCAAGATGAAAAGTATTGTGCCACAAGGTGGAAATTTGTCTTGGGAATATCCCCCACGCTGCAACCCAAAAATGCACATTACACACAGGCTAATCAAACATAAATTAACGTAGTGCAAGGACAGGCTCTGTCTGTAAATCACTCAATCAGTCGGTCCAGTTGCAAAGGGTAGAAGGCAGAGTTACTCTTGTAGAAATAGACTCAAAGTATTTTTTATGGGTGCGCTACATGTATTATTTATTTGCAGAGTGTTGCCATCAACTTGCACATCGTTTAAGCAACCGTTAAAACATTATCACAGTTGATATGTATTGTACGCCCTAAGGGGAAGAAAGAAGAAAAAAAAGGAAGGCATGCATCTCACGTTGGTGTGCTTTAATTCTAGAATATTTGCTTCAAAATTGTTGGTTTTCATTTTTCCATCTCATTGTGCCATTTCCCCATTGCTTGGCACAACAGGAAAATACCTGCTATTGTCTTTACTTTTTTGTAACAGGTCTATTGCTGTATAATAGAAACAGGAAAGACAATGGTTGTTCAAAATTGTTGTCTCAAATGTGTCAATTCCATTGTTATCCAAAATCCTAAAAAGAATCCTGAAAGTAAATGTTATCTGACAGTTATCACGACTGATGTTGGTTCAAAATCTTAATTATATTAAAGTGGGAAAGAAAATCTCATATGTTATGTCAGTTTAAAGAAGTAGACATTTCTGTCCTCAGAGAAGATCTAGGTAAAGCTTGATGAAGTGAAGCACAAGCCTTGTTAATCCATGATTCATCCGTGGTGCAAGGAACCAGGCTGTTCAACTTTGGGTGGACTTCTGAATTCAAGAGGTTAATACGGCCAACTGTTCTCCTTTCTTTGACACAGACAGAGTTGTCTGATATTTTCATCTTAGTTGCATATAGTTCATTAAGAGATGATTAAGAGATGAATCTTAACCTTTTTAATTTTCAGTACAGATATAGCTCATCATTTGTGACACACATTTGAATATATTAGTCGCTCCATAAGGCCATACCAACAATCATGTTAATATTTTTGCTGTGGGTTGTGAAGATCAATACATTTTGGAATAATAATACCTTTGTCTGGATTATTAGAACTTCAGGATTGGAGAGAGAGAGCCTGCTCAGTGAGTTTAGGAGAGAGAGACGTTGGGGTGACGGTGGCACAGTTGGTAGAGCGGTTGTCCACTTATCTGAAGGTTAGTGGTTCAAACCCCAGCCACTGCAATCCACATGTCAAAGTGATCTTGAGCAAGACACTGAACCATAAGTTGCTTGTTGCTTGTTAAGTTGGTTGTTCCATTGGTGTGTGAATGATGGCGTGAATGATTACCACTCCTGATGAGCCTGTGGCGTCTTGCATGGCAGTCACTATCATCACTGTGTGAATGGGTGAATGCTGACTTGTGTTTTACAAGCGCTTTGATTATCAAGAAGACTAGAAAAGGGCGGTATAAGTATAATTCATTTGCCACTTATCCGTGCATTTTGTGCTCTCTTTTCATCTTTTTTTTCTCAACAGTTGCCGTTTATTTCAGGGCGATATGAAGAAGTGACGTTAAGATTTACAGCTCTATATCTTGTCTTGTATGAATAATTTTATGGATTAATTTGACTCTTTTTAGGATCATAATCAAACTTCAACCACAGATCGTATCTAGATTTTATATCTAGAGACGATGTTTTCTCAATGTTGTTCAATCTCAATGAACAACATTGTGTTTTTCATTGAGAATAAAATTGATTTGGAACGTTCAATGGAAACCACATCTCAACATCTTCCTAAGTAAGATGGAGGATGGTGTCCTGAAAGATCTCCTACCAAAGCTGGATCAGATCATCAGTGAGCTCCTGTGCAGTCTGTGGTGCCACTTGGTGACCTCTGATTCAGTGATGTATTCCAGAGGCTCTGTCTAGGATTCGTGTCTGAGACTCGTGAGTACCAGTTAATGGTATCAAAACGTTTATCATCCAGAATGAGGCCGGGCATTGTCCTGGACCAGGAGAAACCCAGTGTCCACTACACCAGTGTAAGGTCCAGGGGGTCTGAGGATTTCATCTTGCTACCTAACACATAGAGGTCTATGAGACCCTTGAAATATCTGCCCCCCCAGACCACCACTACCAAACCGTTCTTGCTGGATGATGTATCAGGTATAATGATTTTCAACACCGCATCGGAACTTCATGTCTGTCGCATGAGCTCAGTGTGAACCTCCTCTCATCTGTGAAGAGAACGGATCATGATTGGTGAACCTGCCTATTCTGGTGTTTATTGGTGAACACCAGTGGAGATGAACAGTGCTGGGCTGTGACCTCAACCCGACCCCCATGGGGTCTATACAAGGATTTTAACTGACTTGGTTTTGTACTCTACTATTTTTTTCTTGAGAAGTGCACATTAGCAGCTCTGACATCTAATTAATCTGATTGAAAGTGCTGAAACACAATCACCACCAATCAGCCACAATATAAGTAATACAGTTACTGGTTTTTATGTTGTTGCTGATCACTGTGTGTTCCACAGAGTTAGAAACAGACATCATTCTGCAGATAGAAATGTATGTTCCGTTGTCCTAACAACAACGAATTGGTGTAGCTGTTCTCTCTACAGACTGACAGGTGCCACCAGACACACTTACTACATGATCCATTAATCCATCCATTAAAAATAATATGTATTGAAATATATTTCCTCTTGATCATAAAGGGTCGGCCAGCTAAACTAGAGAATGAACCCAGACCCACTGGGCCCACTAGGATTGCCTATAACGCCTGCTACGATCAGTGTTACTCTTTTAATCAGCTGATTGAAGAATCATGTTAGTTTACAACTTATGTTCTCGACCTCTGTGCTCAGATTGGTCCCCGGGCCCTGGTCTCCATGCAGCGCCACGTGTGGACCTGCCCAGCAGACCCGGGAAGTGAAGTGTCAGGTGCTGCTCTCCTTCACCAAGACTGAGGTGGACCTTCCAAAGGAGGAGTGTGACGAGGATAGACCTCAAACTGAGAGGCCCTGCAACCATGGGCCATGTTCTGAAGATCCAGGCATCTTTTCAGACCTCGAGAACCGTCAGGTGCCTTACATCCAGACAGAAGGACTCTACAGCTGGGCCTACAGGGGTTTCACATCCTGTTCAGCCACATGTGCTGCCGGTGAGTTGGATGTAGGTAGTTGAAATGTTCTCCCTGATGTTCTCTGATGTCAAATGTTCCCCTCTATCCGTTGCCTAGGTAAACAGAAGACAGTGGTGAAGTGTGTTAACATGAAGCAGGGTGAGGATGTCGAGGACCCTCTGTGTGAATCATCCAGCAGGCCACCAGTAACGATCCGCATCTGTAGTCCTGAGCCATGCCCCCCAAGGTGAGACTCTTCAAGGTCACTGAAGCCGACACTGGTCCAGTTGGGAACCTGTGGTCTTGTTGTGTATATCCCCAGTTTGTGGATAGCACCATGCTGGGAGAGGGACCGCAAACTCACACAATGGATGAAGCAGCTAAAAACACATGGAAAACTCAACAAGAACATGCATTTTGTTCCTTTAGATGTAGCAAACTAATTGCTAAACATAAGACACTGTTTAGGCATCACAGCAGAGAGGAGTGAGAGGAGAGGAGCAATGATAGGTGGCATGTGATAAGTAAATAAAGATCTTTTAAAATGAGGATTATCATCTGGATTCATTTGTGACATGATCGCCGAAAGGAGGAGAATCAATGGCGAGGTACGGAGCGCCAAACATAGGCTGAGAGATGAAGGCCGTGATGTGCTAGTGTTTGCACAGCGCCAAGAGTTAAATCTAACATCTTACGTATGGAAGACATTGGATTCTATTAGATGGATCGATAAAGTCCAGCAGTTAAGGTTATCGCGGTGTCCATAACCAATACATTGTATCGTCAGATACTTGTTACCTTACAGTATAGCTGAGAATGATGCTTTGTTACGTAATAAATGGGTCCGAACAGAGGTACAAGATATGGAGTAGGGAGGGTGTAACTGACCGATCTATGCTGATGACGTTTATAACAAAAGAACAAAGCAAGAAAAGCAATCACCTGGCAATGGTTGCAGGTCGATCCACCTGCATTAGATAAATGTCTTGAATTTATGAGAAAAATTCATGACATGGGAAGACTAACTATCAGGCTGTTTCTCGCCCTCCCTGTCTCTACTCAATCGGTCAAGGCACAAGGTCATTCAGCCTGAGTCGATATCTCCTCCCGGTTTCTGCCCGTTAAAAGGCACTTTTTTGTTGCCAACTGAATATTGTTGGGTCTCTGTAAAATAAGGAAAAAAGAATCTGGTCCAGACATGCTCTTTCTGTAAAGTGCCTTGATAACTAAAATGATAACATTTGGTGTGAATTTGCAGTTGAGAAAAAAATATACTTGATTTGAGATTGAGAAATGATTTATATGTTACAACACGGAGAAAATGTAATCACTTTGTGTTAAAATAAGATACAGAACATGGCTACTGGTTTGCATTGTTCCCCTCAAGGTTCCAAGACCCTTATCCGCGCTGTAATACTGTTTGTGATGTAAGAAGATGTTTCGGAGAGGTTCCAAAGGCAAAGTCTAGATGTAGAGTGTCATCATTCTACATCCAACATTGTGAAATACTCTCATGCTAAGGTCAGGAAACGTCTATATTTCTTACGAGTTACTCCTAAATCAGCAGGTGGGGAGCTTACCCCAGGTTTAGGATGGGACAGAGGGATTAACATTGAGTAAGATCATTTGGAACCACTGCCCAGTGGTGTTTTTTCTTCTCTGACTTATCTACCATATTTGGCCACCCATAACAGAGACCCTAATGAATGATTACAACACGACACACACTCAGGTCCGGGTTATAAAGAAACAGAAGAGCGGTCAGGAGGAGGATTTAGTAGTTATCAGCAACACACATGCATTTTTGGCATCTGTAGCAGTCTCAGCATTGTAACAGCATTGTTGGAAAATAAGAGATTTTTAAGTATTTAAAGGTGCAGCATGTAAAATATAGGTATATGTCTTTGGAATATAATATTCAAAACTTTTTTCATTAGTACAAATAAGATAAGCTAAAAATAAAAATGTTTTTTTGGATAATACTGAAAAAAAAATTGCTTGGAGACAGGTGCTCGTCCACAATGGCCACCATGTCGAGCTGCCATGTTAAATAAAGTGGACACTGGCTATAGGTTTTTTTTTAGGTCAAAGAGGCAGAAAGATGATGAAGAGATAATGTTGCCTGTAGAAACAAACGAACAAGAAGATTATGAAAACTTCGTTGCTGGGTAACTATTTTGTGTATGAAACTTTTGCCATCAAAGTAAATGTAACCCAACTTGTGCTGTCCAGTTCCAGTTTATCTTAAGTTATTTTTTCTATGTAGTCTTTTTTTCTTGTAGTTTCCGTAGTTTCAATTTCTTTATAGTTTTTTCAGCATATTCAGTTAAACATTCATTTCACTTTCACTTTGGTTTTCTGTTGTTGTAGTTTCTTTTTCTGTTGTTTCAGTTTCTCTATAGTTTATGATGTTTACGTTTTTGTGTAGTTTGGTTTCTCTGAAGTGTCTCGGTCTCTGTTGTTTCTCTTTCCCTATAGTTTAATTTTCATTTGTAAGTTTCTTTCTGTCTAGTTTCTGTATGAATTGTGTTTGCTGAATGTTCACATATTTCTTTGTCAACCGTTTTTGGTCTGCTAGATATCCAAGTACTTAAACATCAATGAAATGTGAGACTCACTCACTATTGTGCCAATTAAAATCACAACAGGTGAGATGTTCACAAGGCCGTAGCTGGATTTCCTCCTGAGTCTTTTGGAAATACTGTCAAAGTCTGAGCACAGATCTTAATCCCAGCAGCCTCTTATGCACCTGCGATACTGTGCAGGACACACACTTCTGTTCCTCCATAGAGTGTCAGACCCTACGTTAATGTTTATCTAAAACGGATCAATTATTAAAGATTTATTGGAATGTTCTTTCATTCAAGGAACGTGCATTCAGAAACCCATGCACACAAACTCAGCATATTGACATGATGGGAGACATGTGACCGACCAAAAGCAGGGTTAAATACCATATTGTGTAAAAACAAAGTATGTACAATAGTCTATATTTGTCATACCATTATAGTAGTGAGATAAGGTAATTTATGTGAAGGAAAACAAGAAAAGTTCCTGATAAGGGATCATGCCAAAAATATTTCCATCTACATTTTTTTTTATGTTTTGTGCATGATACCCCTCCTGTTGCAAATTTACTCATAATTATTATTATTATTATTATTATTATTATTATTATTATTATTATTATTATGATCATAATCAACAATAATAGTATCTTCTCAAGATATTTTAACGAGTGCCTGATGGTAAAAATTAAGTCACCTGTATGAACCTGGGCAGTTTCACGGTGTGAACCTGGAATATTAAACTGTATGGAAATGGCAACACAAAGCGGTGTTGCCAAGCGGTTGGAGGTCTTTATTCCGGGCAGCAAACAAATATTTGCCAATTTAGTCCAGCTGCTAATAGTAGGTCTGTCTGTGATTTAGCACGCTCTCCTCCTCTAAAGGACATTTACAGGAAGCAGCTGCAGAATCCAACACACACAGTAAGAACCCTTTCTTGTAAATCCCCCTTCCTCTCTTCTTCCCTGTGTCTGTGGTCTCTCTCTAAGTGACTGTGATACATCACTGTTCATGGATTTGTTTCCTGCTTTAGAATCCCCACCACGGACGGAGTGGAGGGGCATATGGATTCCATCCATCTGTCAATCCATCTATGTATAATTCCTTACCGGGGCATAACTGAAAGACTTTTCTTTTCTTTTTTTTTCTTTTTCAACAAAGCACTAACACGATACGTTTTCATACTTAGATCACTTCCAATTTTTTGGTTGGTTTTAGGACAAACTTACTGTGAGGTAGATCCGTTACATATGGTTTCTGGGGCAGTACTCCAAAGCTGTTCTATTTTTTATTTTATTATTTTGGATCAGAAAAATGTAACAATCATACTGGAGAGTTGCCTTAGACAGATGGACAGATAGAGAGACAGATATACAGACAGTGGTGGGTGGGTGGATGATGACTACTTTCAGATGGACGGTGGCTGGATGGATGCATGGATAGCTGAACGATGGTGGCTCACTATGTAGAGCGGTTGTGCACATATCTGAAGGTCGGTGGTTTGATCCCTGGCAAGTGCCGTCCACATGTTGAAGTGTCCTTGAGCAAGATACTGAACCCCAAGCTGCTTCCAATTGTTGTTCCATTGGTGTGTGAATGATGGTGTGAATGGTTACTGCTGCTGATGAGCATGTTGCGCCTTCTTGGCAGCCTCTATGATCACTGTATGAATGTTTGTGTGAACGGGTGAATGTGACTCATGTTGTAAAAGCGTTTTGAGTGGTTGAGCACACTAGAAAATTTAAAAGTACATTCCATTTACAATGGGTGGATGTTAGATATATAGATAGTAGCTTGAAGGATAGATGGATCCACCAATGTATTGACCAATGATAGATAGATAGATAGATAGATAGATAGATAGATAGATAGATAGATAGACAAATGGGTTGTTGACAGATGGATAAAATGAATAGTTAGATGGGTAGATAGATGGATAAGTCGGCAATAGGAGCAGCCAAAGACGCCAGAAAAAGTGGAAAAAATGAAGGTTGAGGGCTGTTTTTTTATTTGAACAATAAGAGGTTCAATCAAATCACAATGAAAAAGAACATCGGCTGTCAGGATATTGAACTGTTGGCAGTTCAATATATCCCACATTGAGAAGCCAGGCCTATGCTGTTGTCCCTGACCGAAAGGGTATAACCCTGAAAAGTCCCCAATCCCTTGCGTTTTACAAGCAAAAGCACTTGATTGAACTCATCAATTTAAATGTGAGGTTGTGCCCCCAATATTTAAAAGAAAAAAAAAAAAGGTCCACCAAGTGAGTAAAATATGAACTGTGAGAAGGAAATATTATATTTACTAGATATATTTCCTTGGCTCGATTCATATGCAGTATATTTGGACTTATTGGATCAAAAATATATTTATGTCTAAAAAACTGTGTTCTTCATGAAAAACTATCCCTAGTGAGTAAAATATGAACTATTAAAGTAAAACTAATTTCTTCAAGTCAATTCATAAGCACCAATTTAACATGAATGAATGAAATTTAATAATTTTTGAGTTATCGTGCTAACACGAAGGATTTGCAGCGGACGCAGAGATGATAATTCCATACTATCCCCAATTTTTCGGGGATATAATAAGACAATTCATCAGTTGTATGCTAATGTGAAGAGGGCTTACCCAGCTTCAGCTCTACCATAACTTGGTGCATCAGATCACAATCTGGTATTTCTTAAGTCCTCTTATGTACTTGTATGCTGAGGCAGGCTGTAACCACCCGCGCATTCAGAAAATGGACCCCGGAATCCAGAAAATTTCTAAGGGACTGTTTTGAGTGCATTGACTGGAATGGACCCGCAAAGGAGGCAATAACAGTTTGGGCATTGACAATAATTACACGATATTTGTCATCCTTCAAAAGTGTTTGTATTGTACTAGATCGCTCTTGTTACCAGGATATTAACTGTTGATTACTAATGATAATAGTGGAGACCTGCTTTCAACATATTAAATGAAAGCAGGTCTTATTTATTTCCTTCAAACTGAAGCAAATGTTATGAATCTAATCTAATCTTGATTAATGAAAATTTAACGAAGTTCACAATGGTTAAATAATAAGGATAACAATAATGATAATAGACTGGAGATGGGTAAATATTTGAGCTATCAAAAAATTAAACAAAGGTGTGTGTTGAACTGGCTTATTTGTAAGAAAATAAAAAATAATTCAGGATTCCACCCTGATTTCTGATGGTTGCCTGCACCTCAATGGCATAAAAACATAAATATTTCCCGCATACACCCAGGAACTACTGAACGCTTCTGACATACTGTCCCTTTCCCTGCTGTTACAACTCACCTAACTGGTCTCCCCTGCTGCCCCTCTCTCATAAAACATAAATGTTAATTTAACTTAATTATAATTAATTAATTGACTAACGTTTCATGATGAACCAACTTTTTCCTTGAAATAATTTAACTTTAGCAACAGTCATAGCGAGCAAACCGACCGCTTAGTAGGGCGGGAAAAAGGAGGACTCTTCAGAATTCTGTAAATTAGGGCTAGCAATGCGGACAAAATCAAATATCACATAATTTTGCACCAAATACCTTTATATTATCACAATATTAAAACTTTTATTCAAGCTCGCCAAAAACTCCATTTTACAAGATTACATTTGAGCACATCTTGATGACGTTCGCCAGAAACTGTATTTTACTGAATGGACATTGAACACATCATCCAGTGTAACGTGCAACGTGCCGCTGACACAGCGACGTTAACAAGCTCTCCCTTCCGATAACACTTGTAAACATTTTTTTCATTTTCTTTGTTGTTCACACTTAAGCACTATCAGAGGCGCTAGTCATCTTTTAGGAATGGAATAAGTAAAAAATAATGAGAAAGACTGAAAGTATTGTATATTTGTGTCTGTGTCCACGAATGTGTGGATGCTTGCTCATCGTTAAACAAAAATCAAGATATTATCGTAGACGATACATATCGCAAACCCCCAACTACAGTACAGACTAAATTCATTTCTGTATGAGGACTACAGACACTCACCGTTCCAAATGTCTCCCTTACATTTATACATACAGTATGTATTCTGTCCTGCGCAACTGACCTACATTCCTCTTCTCTCCAGCACATACCTCCGCCTCTCCAGGTTTTCACTCCAAAAGCTGCCCTGCTCCTGCTTTAGATCACAATGTCATCGGCGAACATCATAGTGCACAGCGACTCTTGCTTTCCTCATGCCTGTCCTTTGGCATAGTAAAATAAAAAGGGCTCAGAGATGATCCTCGATGCACATTGTTTCCACCTTTAATTCTTCTGTCACTTCTACGGCACCCCTCCCCACTGTTATCACCAATGCAATAGCATAATTCCCCATATTATTACATGATTACTTTTAATAATTCATTTTAAAAATAAAACAGCATATTTGGGAAGTTCCTAAAAATTGTCACTTTATATTTGGTGATATTGGAAAAAAATCGTCTCTCTGCAGATGGGAGGTGACTGCGTGGACCAGCTGCTCTGCATCCTGCGGTGTGGGCATACAGTCCAGGAGTGTGTTTTGCATGCGTCTGCTGTCCGTTGACCAGCAGGATATCCTGACTGTATCTGAGGACAAGTGCCGGGAATTCAGACCTGCCATCCTGCAACCCTGCAACCAGGTGGACTGTCCTCCAGCCTGGGAGGCCGAACCCTGGCACCAGGTATGAACTCAGCATGTTAGGAATTTGAATTGATTCATTCCACCCATCCTACCTCTGTCTTCTTCTTCTCTTGCCGTCCCCAGTGCTCTCTGTCCTGTGGTGTGGGTGTCCAGGTACGGGAGGTCTACTGTAAGCAGCTCCTGTCCAGTGGAGCCTGTAAAAGGCTAGGAGACAAGGGCTGTGATGGAGCAAAACCAGCGTCCAGCAGAAGCTGCAGCGTTACAGACTGTCTTCCCTACTTGGCTGGAGGAGAATGGAGCACGGTGAGCCGGTCAAAAAAAGGATTTAAACAGAATCATGTTAACTTGAACTAAACCTGGTTTATAACTGTAAGTGTATTATCATTTTAACAATATTAGCTTTTCATTACAGCGGCGCCTATTTTCACACATTTATGAAACCCTGAAAAAATGCTCTTAAAGGCCATTACTTCTTAAGCCATAATAGTAAAACCACCTGCCTAATATTTAGAAAATCTGATTTTGCTTGAGTATCATGGGTTGCTACTTTCCCATTGGCCATTTTATGGATGTTCCTTCAATTAAAGATCTTATTCTGTTCAAAATATATCTTTTGGTTATACCAATATATTCCATTTATCCATCCATTGTCTCAGT
This sequence comes from Lophius americanus, assembly GCA_037951165.1. Taxonomy (NCBI): domain Eukaryota; kingdom Metazoa; phylum Chordata; class Actinopteri; order Lophiiformes; family Lophiidae; genus Lophius; species Lophius americanus. Next base: position 6,339,185 of record JBBDHG010000014.1, read on the forward strand.
TTACATTAATAATACTTTACATTGCTATTTAATACGAAACTTTTTTCACATGAATCAAAACAAACCTGCTGTTTTTCATAATCCCCCGGCATCAATCGTCGTATAACGCAAGCCGTGTTGGGATTGGTATGTCGGGATAAAAAATGTTGTGTTCTACTCTGTAGTGCTCCATTTCCTGTGGTTTGGGTATCCAGCGGAGGGAGCCACTGTGTCGCCAGCTGACATCTATTGGGCAGCAGGTGACACTGGCCCGAGAGCAGTGCTCAGGTTTGCCTTTGCCACCCCTCGTACGAACCTGTCGTATGATGGCCTGTCCTAGTAAGAACACACACAAACACTCACACGCATCTCCTTATACTGGATTTACTGGTCAAATCCCAAACAGGTTAAGCTGAAATAAACTTACCATTCAGAAAATGGTTCTGATTTGCTGTTATAAATGGATAAAAGATAACTACTGGGATGTGCGCTGTGATCTGTACCCAATGAACAAGCAAACTAGGCCCATGCTGTCTCTCCCGACAGTAAGGCTATATTCCCGAAAAGTCCCCGATCCTTTAGGTTGTACAAGCAATCCCTCTGATTGAACTCCTCAAATTTAATGTGAAGTTATGTCCACATTCTTTTTCATTTAAAAGCTCCTTTTCATGTTTAAAATATTAACATGTAGAGTAAAATCCAAATAGGGTTATTAGGGTGATATATGATCCGAACAAGATTGATCTCCTGGAGTTGAGTCAAATTAACCAAATTTGGACTAACTGGACCGGACTGGATTATACCGACCTTTCCTACAATTGTTCCAGTTCTTCCTCACACTAAAGTCTATGTGGGTTCTAAACTTGAAAATGATCATTAACATGATTTTTTTTTAAATAACATTTTTATTTATTTTTAATACAAGCTTAAAAATAAGTCCTTTATATATCCGGAGGGGGCGGGTGCTCTAGCATACAGGCCGCCATGTTGTGCTGCCATGTTTGTGCAGTAACCTAAAATCTACTGAGCACGGACTCTACAGAGGGCTTTCGGCTTCTAAATGGAATTGGCAGAAAGATGGTGAAGAAACACGTCACTTCTAAAAACCAACAAAGAGGATGATGATGATGATGATGACTATGCTGTTGCTGGAAAACTGTTTAATTTTGTAGAGAAGTTTCTGAATTTAGATTTTTCATCAAATGGAGGATTATACTTATTATTTAGCTGAAGAAAAAAAACATACGGAGCGTGAAAGAGGAAGAAGGGAAAAGCAGAGAAAACATGAACACCCAACTCGTGAAACCATTGAAGAGGTAAACAGTCAGTCCAGGGGATCCAACTGGGCCAGGGAGGGGACTACAGCGTTTTGAATAATTTTTCAGATCCTGAGAAAAGATGATCGTTTGTGTATGATTTCATTGTCACTAAATGGCGGTCTGAATTAAACCCTGATCCAAATAACAATGAGTTCACACCATCAAAATGGCTTCCTTTCGGAAATTTTATTGAAATATATATATCCACCTCGACCTGGTTTCATGCTAATCCGTCACGTACTGTAAGTGTAATTGACAAAAATGATATGAATGTTTAATCAATCCATTTATCTGGAATTCTACTCATCATGATCCCAACCCTCCTACCAAGTTTCATTCAAAGCTGTGTAGGAGTTCATGTTCTCAGAAAGACAAACTGATGCCACTGAAAATATAACCTTACAGAACTATAAAACTGAGATTAGCAGTTTTAAATTTGCATCACAGATTGTATAATAAAATAGACAAAAATAAAAGAACAGAAATGAATATGAATTTGCTTTCCATTATTGAGCACTTAAAAGTAGGAATGTTTTGGTCCAATGTTAAATTTAAGATCAATATAAGGCATAAAACCTCCTTCCCTATCAACAACAGTCAATGAAAAAACACCCTTTGTCCAAATCTATATAAAGCGCGACAATAAAGCTAAACTGACTAGCTCTAATAATTTCAGACCCTTTTTTAAAATGACGATGATGTCATCATTGTCTGGAGACAATTCAGGTATCATTGTGCATTTATTGCTTCTAATTATATGTAGTGACTTATATTATAATTAGACCTCCAGCTTCTCCTTGCTGGAATTCTTGTCAAACCTGCAACCTACTGTACATATGATAAATTTATAAGTTTTATATATTTATATTAGGGACTATCATATCAGGGCTCTCTTGTAGGGGGCCTGTCCTCAGCAGCAATCTTATTCATACTGTGTTCCCCATCAGTTACTCAACCACTTTCACCGTATTTTTAAAGCCTTGTTTTCCACAACAGATTATTTATTTTATGTTTGTTTTACCTTTACTTAACCAGGATGTTGAGATCAAAACTCCCTTCAAAAACAACAACAACCTTCAAAACACCCAAAACCCAAATTAAAGTCTCATATGCAGCTATAGACTTCCGTTGTTCTGATTCTGATTTCATGCCACGGTGAGACTCCCGGTTCTCACACATCAGGGTTATATCGCTTCAGTCATCGGTATATTTCAAAATCTGTATGAGATTTTAATGATGCGGGAGCTAGTGTGACGATATATCTACTTGCACGGGTTGGTTTTTGTTAGTGCCACCATTTTATTCCTACTTTTATGATCTTTACATGTTTTGGTTGAGCACAACGTACTAGAAGAAGACGTGTGAACTGGTTTCACTGGAATGTTTTCACACTATTGGAGTTGATTGATGATTGATGATTATGATTTGGAAGGGATCCATGGAGCCAATCCGAACACAGATCCTCCACGGTCCTTTGCACCACCAGCGTATGGGCAAAAAGTAATTATTAAACATAACATTTAAATATTTAAATGAATATATTTTGCAAACAGAAAAAATAGCCGAGCTACACAAACAACATTTTGATGGTGAGACTACCGGGTCAGAAGCCCTCCAGAACTGCAGTGATCTAAGGAAGGACAACCAGGATCATTGGCACTCAGGGCTCATTAATGCATGTGGGGAGCAAGAGCTTTCCAGCCGTGTTGATCGGCCGCATTGGCCGATCCCACAGAAAGAGATAATCTGGCAAAATTGCTGGAAAAGTTCTGAAATAAAGGTTTCAGAGCACACAGTAGCCACAGACTGCTCAGATTGACCACACTGACCCTTGTCCCTTGCAGAGACCTCCGGAAATGGGTACATCAGCATCGAACTGGATGACAGAGCAAAGGAAGGAAGTGTCCTGGTCTGATGAGATGTGTTATCTTTTCCATCATGTGGACAGCTGGGTTTGTGCATATCACTTAAATGGGGAAGAGATGGCACTGGATGCATTATGGAAGGGAGACAAACTGGGTTAGACAGTGTGATACTTCGGTAAATGTTCTTTTTGGAAACGCTGGGTCCTACCATTCATGTGGAAATGACTTTGACTCGTTCGACCTACATTTTTGCAGACCAACTACCCCACTTCATGGAAATGGTATTCCTAGATGGCTGTGGCCTCTTTGAGCAGGAAAGTTTTTCCTGGCAAAATAAAAAATGGTTCAGGAATTCATTGAGAGAGAAAAAACCCCCAATCAGTTCAAGATCCTGACTTGGACCCCAAATATTCTCCAGATCTCAATCCAATCAAGCATCTTCGGGAAATGAACAAGTGCAATACAAAGAGGCCCCACCTCACAACTTCCAGTGCTTAAGGTGTATATAAGTGTGTCCCAACCGTGGGAAGAACACCAGAAAGACACGGAGCTCAGAAACTGTTTGGTGAATGTTTATAAGTTCACATGAAGGCTATGGCCACCCTGCGGGAGAGGACTCCTCTACTGTTTTTGCATTTATATAGACTGTGTGCATTCTGAGTGAAAATGCACCGAGCACTTTTCCAACTGGCAGAGACCCACTATTTTAATGAGATGGTATAACTCAGTGACTCCCACCAACTCACCTCAGCTGGGAAACAGACTGTAAAACATATGAATGACTGCCGAACTAAAGTCAGACTTAGTCCAACTTCCAACTTTTCTTGGCAGCTGCTGCTATGCTCGCCATACAAGCTATCAGACTTAATTATCCCTCATCCCCAACTCACTTCCAGCATTGAATTCTGTATTTTTCTTTTGCTGTATGGATCGTTTGGGTCCAGATTTTTGCACTTTTTTCCACAAGGGAAACAATACAACTAATTTCCGGGTTCAGAAACATCCTGTAAATACCCGATGGCCCTCTATTCTCTATTCTGCGCTATCAGTCCACTCTGCCAGAAAGGAAAGACACCCTTCCTGTCTTAACTCTGCTCAATTTTTTCTGGCTGTGGAAAAGTGTGGACTTCTATTTACTGGATATTGAGGACTCAGCAGAGGTTTCTTTTCTGGACCCTGGTTTACAACATCAGTGCTACTTGAAAAAGCCTTTATTACCACAATGTGGTAATTTAGACCAATGGATTACAAACTCAGCATCAAATCTTCTTCTAGGATTCAAACATAAAGGGAAGAACTTTTATAGTCAATCAAAAGACACCCATCTAAAAAACAAATATAACTGTTAGAACATTCCCTTGGAATTAAAGAGTCCATCTAGATCCTGCTTTAGACCTGATTTTAATCCAGAAGGCTTTTCTGCGGTCATCCTCTCTCTTGGAAAATGGGATGGTATCAACACCATAGAATTATAATGTGGCTGTTTGCGGTTATGGAAGTCCACATTCTGGCACTTCAAGCGGTCAATAAAACGTCATGCGTTAGCTAACATTCTGCTATCCTGCCCTGGAATATCTTTCAGCTCATCTTGGACATTCTAGGCTGTAGATCACAGATGTCTACATCTGCTGGGTCAGGTTTGAACCAGACCGGTCATGGCAGTAGTCCGTCCACCCTGAGTCTTGGATCTGCTCGAGGTTTCTGCCCGTTAAAAGGCAGTTTTTTCTCGCCACTGTCGCCAAGTGCTCGCTCACAGAGGAATTTGTTGGGTCTCTGTAGATAATTATATACAGAGTTTGTTCCAAACCTGCTCTTTCTGGAAAACACCTTGAGACAACTGTTGTTGTGAATTGGCGCTATATAAATAAAGATTGATTGATTGAGATAAGATATGATAAACCTTTATTAGTCCCACAACGGGGAAATTGCAGTGTTACAGCAGCAAGAGCATATTAAAGAATAACATTATGTAAAATTAAATTAAAGTTAGTAGAAATGTGGACATGTTCAGTGGTATATTGTCCCATAGTGAAATGTTGAACTCCCTTCTGAGATTTGAAATCCATAAATGTCCTCTTCTGTTGTATATTTCTCTAGGGACTATGTTCCTGTACCTCAATACAGTTGCAGTGGGGGCCCTAGGAAAGGGACAAGAATCCAAGTTTTGATAGATGGGGGATCATACTAATAATTTAGCACATGAAAAAGCAACTGCGGATGAACTCTCTCCATCAAGAAGATAAACATGAAGACCTTGCTCGTGAAAAAATTGAAAGATAATTTAACTAGGTGTTAAATTGACGATCACATGGTGCGGGAGTGCTCATTCCCCCAGAAAGAATAGGGCCATGGCCCTGGGAAGTAATGCCAGCCTGTAGTTTCTCCAGAGGTTACTGTGGCAGGGCAACATGGCGTCTCTTTTTACAGCCTTCGACCATGCTCGCCATGGTTCCTGCCAACAGGAATCCTTTCCGACTTAGTTCTTGCACCAACATTGCTCAGCAGCTGTGCTGCTCTGGGCAAAGCAACAGTGCAGAACATCTGATAATTAAAGGTGCCAAGACACAAAAGAGAGAATGAATAGAGTGAATTCCCATGGACCAGATTGCCCCGTATTACCCGACCAGCCCTTCAGGTCTGCTGTACCCTTTAATTCCTTTTTACTTTAATATAATGGAATACCGTGGTTTCCAGTTTAAACCCTCCCACAAGCAAAATTACATCAACACAGAAAAGATAAACACAATACTTACTAGTACTTACTAAAGAGATGTGAAAATAATGAAATGGGGAAAGGTCGCCCTCAAATGAGTTTCACTGTTTCACCTACATTAAATAGAATTTTGGGTAATGACTAAAGAAAATAAATTGATTAAAGTTTAAAAAAAAACAACAACAGTATGTAGACCATCAGAAGTATAACTTGCTAAAAGTTAATCATGTTATCTGTGACACATTTTAAACATTTTAATCAGTTTATTTAAAAATACACACCATACATGGAAAGAATAATAAATATTTTGTTTTTCCAACACATTGAAAAAAAGATTCTTATATTCATTAGATTACACACTAATAAATACATAGTTATGAATATGTTATTCCACTTAATCAAAGACATACTGCTAAAGAGCACAGACTAAACCTTTAAGTGTGAAGTAATAATCAAGTTAAGCATTATGTGAGCATGATGGATTCTCTTGGCATGGTGATAAAGGCATATGTATTCTTGAAACACAATTTGGAACGACTTTTATGAAAATTGTTTGTCTTAAGAAAAAAAAAAACTCTTTCCTTTTACTTATTTACAACAACAGAGCAGAAGAAAGAGATGCGACCCAAATTCAACATGAAGATTCCAGTAAAAAAACGAGTTAAGCAGGCCGGGCAACGTCCAACAAAAGCAGGCTATGTGGATGGGGTTAAACGGTGTCCACAGCTCACAGGTATCCACCGTATCTACATCCAGACCCGAAAAGAGAAACGTCTCCACCTGACTGTTGGTGGCCATGCTTACCTCCTGCCCAACACTTCTTTGCTCATCAAATGTCCTGTCAGACGGTTTCCCAAAGTCTACATCCGCTGGCTCAAAAATGGGCACTCCCTTCCTAGCTCCAAACGTCTGGTTGTCACCAAATCTGGATCTCTGAAGATCCACTCGCTGAGGGAAGAGGACATCGGGGTGTATAAGTGTGTTGCTGGACCTGCTTCCGACATCTTCACAATTCATCTGATAGGTAGCAGTAAGTCATCTGTAAGACCGCCAATTGTCGGTCCTACCACTAAATGGGAGGAGATGTTGCCAAGCTGCCAAAGTCACTACACAGACCTCGAACTGTTTGGGCCTGGAGTTAGTGTGACTCTGCTGCCCCCTGATGTCCAGGAGGCTTGGCTCCAGCCACAGGTGAAGGAGAGGCTGATTAATATCAGCCTGCAGGCAGACAGAAGAGAGATCCCACAAGAGAAGGCTTCAGAACTCATCTCATTATTGCTGACACATGTGCTGGCTGCCCAGTCCTGGTCCAGGACCACAGATGGGGGAGGACAAAAAACTGAAGGTAGTTACAACCCAAGACTCTTTATCAGATACCTGAGAGACACTCTTATATCTATCAAGCATTTTTTTTGCCAAAACTCCTAATAAATATTCACAGTTAGCAACTGTAGTACAATGTTATCAATGGTATTTTATTATATAATACTAGATAAAAGTTGTTCATATGCAATTTATTATATAAAATTCCAAAACACTTCTCTTCTGTATGTTGTCTACATCTCTTTCATTCCATAGAATTACTTTCCAATTCATCGGTGCCCATTTTTTTGGACACAATAATGTGCAGACCGGTGATCGTGAGACAGCAGCAGGCGTCACTGCTGATTTTTCAGAGGAATATCAACATCAGCATCGGAATGAGTGCCCTCCTCACCAATGTTACCCAATCGCTGACCATACTTTGTCCTGCAGAGGGCTACCCTCCCTGCAAAATCAGCTGGAGCAAGGATGGCGTTCTGCTGCAGCACACTGAAAGGTAACACACTGGAGACATCTTAACAAGTGTTTTGTGTTCAACATCTCTTTATGGAGTTTTCATCACATGGTTCGAACATGATACAAATAACCGTGAAAAAGACAGAGTAGAAAACTGTCCTCAACATCATGGTTCACGGAAGGGAAAAGGCTGGTAATGTGACCAAACTGCTGCCTAACTGAATCTGGATGGAGACAGCAAAAACCCATATATTTACAGAATGTCAAAGAGAGAGAGAGAGAGAGAGAGAGAGAGAGAGAGAGAGAGAGAGAGAGAGAGAGAGAGAGAGAGAGAGAGAGAGAGAGAGAGAGAGAGAGAGAGAGAGAGAGAGAGAGAGAGAGAGAGAGAGAGAGAGAGAGAGAGAGAGAGAAAGAAAGAAAGAAAGAAAGGCCAACCAGAGTCGGACTGAGTCTTGATTGACATTTACAGGACATTTGGGCTGTGGACTGATACCCAATGTTCAACATTTTCCCCTTGATTCTACCAAAGTTCTGTCACTGCCCAGTAAACTGATCATGATAAGAATGACCTTTTGAAGAAGCATTGTCAGTTTCCATTGGTTCTGTTCTTTCCATTCATTTTCAGAACAATTTGCAGTGCTTTCTGTAATTTATCCAATGTCTGTTTGGATGGAAACTTCTCAGCTAACATAGCTAAAGAGATCCATGTACCAGTGCATGACTTTACCAGCCCAGACCTGATTCAAGATCATTATAATCCATTTATTCAGTATTTCCAGCTGATATATCTCGATGTGGTCTAATTCCATCGTGATGTGTGTGTTTGCACTGTTAGCATGTCACACAGCACTGCTGTAGAAAGGCTGTTTAATGATCTCATTTTGCGGCCTGCTGATGCAACGTTCTTGGTAGCTCCTCCTCTGCTGCTGAGTAAAAACATCGTGGTCCTGGTCTACCTGCAGGGTCTCCTGGGATACTTCCGGATCACTGCTCATACATCAGCCCCATGCTCTTGACAGAGGACTGTACATGTGCACAGCCACCAACACATGTGGCTCAGACTCAGAGACATCTCAGCTGCTGATGGCAGGTGTGTCCTTTATTTTTAAATATACCAGTATCAATATTATTTTCATCTGTATGTGTCTCCTGCCATTTAGCAGCTTAAGAAATTAAAGATCTGTCAACATTTTGTTTCTCTGTAGAATTGCATTTCATGCAATGAATGAAAACGTATTTATTGTAGCGGGTTATCTACGTTTTACCATAAAAATAATTGAATAGGGGCACCACCCAAAGTTAAGTTGGGAAATTATGAAACTCAGAATTAATCAATTCTTAATTTCATTAAATTTAAAATTCGCACTTCTGAAAGTACTGAACTCTTTTACAAAGTACTCTCATTTCTCTTCAAGAAGGAAAGACAGGACACCTGTTATTCTTAAATATGAATATGTTTATTCAACTACACACTAAACAAAACAAGATAAATATGGATAACTGTGGACTGATGGTTCACAAGCTAAGAGTTGGGGAAATAGGTAATGGCGATAGAGAGGAATTATTGACGGTTTTGAATTTTCTGGAACTTAATCATTGCTAAAGGGCAAGATAAAATTTAAAGGGACTTTTTTAGATCAACCCCAGATCATGAATAAGCGCGATAGAACAATCTTACTTGTGCTGGTCACAATCACGTCCGTGGATCGGGTGCTGCAGTCAATCGGGCAGTTTCATCTCGCTGGGAAAAGGCACGTTCCAAAGGGTCAGGTGAAAATTCTCTACATGTTACTCTATCGTCACTTCGATATGGAGACTGGTGGTTGCTGCATACACACGTCCGGCTGGGCATGAGATGAACCTGGCACCGATCGTCCTTGTTGCATGATGCAAAAATGGGAGCAGGAACTTGGTCCCTTTTACTCAAGCATGCAAAATTGATTTTCAGGGAGAGTCGCAGGCCTCACGAAACTCCTTCAGGAAAATCAACCTTTTGCAGGGTTGACAGTCTTAGAATGAAAAGGGATAAAAAAGTGACTCTTAGGAGCAGGTTCAAACAAAAGTAAAATAGGTTGCATGCCGTTACTAAGCTCAGGGTTCTGAGGCTCAATAAACCATCAGTTCATAATACGAAGTATAACTGAACGCTGAAAAATCTACCAAAGTGGAAAAGTAAATGACTTAGAGAAAAAAAACGAGTAAAGGTCAGATTGAAGTTAAAAGGAATGACATTAAGCAGAAGTAACGTAAAGAAGTAAATGTAAAAAATGGAGGAGAGGGAAATAGCGAAGAGGCGATGAGAGGTGCCGAAGTACGAAGAAAAGAGAGAGAAGAGAAGAGGGAAGTAAAAAAGAGAAGAGTGGGAAACGGAGTGCGTCATCCCCTTTTTATACCTGTCCGGTTGTCCAGGTAACTTATAAAACAGTAATCAATATATAAACAAATCTAGCTTAACTATAATGACATCTGCGTGTATAAGGCACATCTATCAGATTTGTAGCAGACAGGCTCAGTCCATGTATACAATCAATGATTAGCAACATTTCTAAGAATTAAGTTGTTACAAGTACTATGCATTCATCTTATTTAAAATGGATTAGGTAAGACATACATGTTCACGAATTTGAGAGTAGTGAAATTAAAACATATTTCCGAAGTTATGTTTGTATTAATGACCGCTAGATGGTAAAGTGTTACTGCAGAACCGTCCAAGACGGACAAGTTAAAAATACTAAGGTTGCTTATTTGAACAGATTACGATAAAATGTTTTATATCGTTGGAAAGATAATTTAGCGCAGTTTCTAACTGTGTAAGTTGTAAAAGGAAATAAGGGGAATTTTACATAACTTTACTAAACTTTAGCATCAGTCCTTTTGTTGATGAGGTTCCAATTTATGCTGTTCTTCTTGATTTTTATTTTTTTTAACATTCCAATGTTATCTGGCATGGTCATAAAACAGGAGGAGTTGGGGTGAGGTGTTGATCTTCAATGTTTTATTACACCTCAGATTCTAACACCGGGCTTTTCCATCACAAAGCAAGTCTCCCTTGTCGATTGATTGCTAGACGAGAACCGTATCACTTTTGTCCCTTTGGAGAGCGAATATTGAGATAAGCCTCTCCTTCTCTTGCTGTGAAGAACCAGATGTGGAGATGTCTCGCTACATTATCCACCAATTTATCAAGTGTAACAGTCAATATATCGAGTTAAGTTCCTTTAATCAGACAACTTTGTTATATACATGATCATCTATAATATTATAAGCAATGATTATTTTGTTATCGTGGAACCTGTCAGTGGGTGAGATATATTAGAATATCATATTTAGAAAGCAGGAAAACAGGTGTGATTATCTGAGTACCTTTGAACAAGAACAGATTGTGACAGGTAAATGACTGGATCAGAGCATCTCCATAGCTGCATAACGGTCAGAGTGACCAAACTGATCCCCGTCCACTTCTGGCACCGACTACAACTTGCATGTCAGCGTCAGAACTAGACCAAATAGCAATGTAATAAGGTGTTTTGGTCTAACAAATCACTATTTTTTTTTTACCTCTAATGGATGGCCGGGTGGGTGTGTGGTCCATTTAGGGAAACCTTGGCTCATACTATTCATTTGGATGTTACTTTGACATGTAGCACTTTCTAAAATGGCTGCAGACCAAGAACCCCCCCCCCCCCCCCCCCCCCCCCCCCATGGAAACTGTTTTCCCTGGTGGAAGTGGCCTTGTTCAGCAGGATGTTGGTCCCTGACACACTGAAAAAATGTTTCAGGAGTAGTCACATACAATTCAAGGGGTTGACTTGACCTCCAAATTCCCCAGATCACAGTCCAATCCAGTATCTTTAGGATGTGCTGGACAAACAAGCTTGATCCATGGAGGGCCCACAACCCCACAACTTCCACGACTTAAAGGATATGCTGCTAATATCTTGATAACACTTACCACAGCACACCTTAAGAGGTCTGGTGGGCTCCATGTCTTGACAGTACAGAGTTGTTTGGTGTCAAAAGGGCGCCCAAATAATATAAGGTAGGTGGTTATAATGTTATTGATAAATATGTTTACTGCTTTGTGTTTCTGGACACAATATGAGCACAAATGACACAACCTTGTCATTTTAAAATCCTGTACTGCTTGAATGACTCCTCTGTATCCTCTATCTTCAGAAACACCAGCCATAGCAACATCATGGCAGAATATTTTAGACCACCGGATGGCGTTAAGCAACAACTTAACAGTCAAAGTTGGAGGGAGGGTCATTGTACGCCAGGGTTCCAGTCTTACTCTGTCCTGCTCTGTCACAGGTAAGTCACATATGACATAATATATGGTGATCCCACCTTTGGAACTCAAACTACAGACTGATTTTATGTAATACATCATTGCGGAATCTACATAGATGTCCTACATCTACGTAGATTATAGATTTAGACCTTGCTACCTTAACCAGACCACACCACAACCACTTGAGGAAGCAGGGATATATATTTCCACTGAATAAAGCTGTATAAAGCTGTATAAAGTACTACCACTGAGCATTGCTGCTAATGTAGTCCAGCATATGCACTGTAATAAAAACAAAATCTTCTAGAGGGTCAAAGGTTTGCACATCTTTGGTCAGTAGACTCTATACTTATAGCTGGGGTAGCATAATGGCACAGTGGGTGGCGCTAACAGCAAGAAGGTTGTGGGTTCATTTCAACCTCTGGCTTTCGAGTGTCGAATTTGCAGGGGTATCCTTCTGGTTTTCCAGCTTCCTCCCACATTCCGAATATATATATATGTTGTTGTAGGCCCAGCTACAACAACAACCAGCGTAGCTTTTGCAGTTAAAATAACAGCCTGTATTTAGTTTATTTTTATTATATAAATAAAGATTTTCCTTTTTTCTATATTTTGTTAATCAATTAATAATATCAACAGAAGAGGCACAACAAGAAAGCACCATAAATTCAGTATACATGGAGAATACAAAATTTTGCATCGCTAGTCAACAGCATGCCCCTGCCATCAACCCTGGGCTCATAATTGGTCAGTGAAGAACTCCTGAACCAGCTCCGGTCATCTCCAACCTGCCCCACTTATAGATACAACCAATTTTAAAATAGAAAACAATGATCCATGGCTTGTTTGTTAATCCCATGAGTGTACTGACTAATGATGTCACTGTGACCTGATGTTGTTCTCATTCTGTCAGGCGTTCCTCAGCCCACAGTGACATGGCACAGGGCGAATGGACAGCTAAACGCTGGTGCTGTTTTGTTGCCATCTGGCTTGCTGTGGATCAGAAATGTTTCTCTGCACGAGCAAGGTGTTTACTCCTGCACCGCCGCAAACGCTCTGGGAAGGTCGACTGCCTCTACCACCCTGCAGCTCTCTGGTGGGCTCACACACAATTTTTCTAACTATATGGCTCAAATATCAACACAAATACTCTGATAATGAATTAACATATTTTTAAGAAAGTGTGTGTTTGTTTATTTGCAGTCCCATATGCTGCTGGAGGAAGCAGGTTTGGTCCAGTCTCCCAAGAGCTAAACAGGAGAAGGGTCCTTATGGCGTCACGTCATGGAACAAGTGTCTTCATCAAACCTGGAGGCAATCTCCGTATAGGTATGCCACAAAGACAAGCATCCATACTGTACATTTACTCAGGAGGGGATAAACTATATCACATAAACATCCATTGTCCTCCTGTGGTGACAGAAGATCTTAAAAACCAGGAGGGACATAGAACCAAAACCATCCATATGGAGAGGTAGTACCAGAGAGAGTTTGAAGATGGACACCAACCAGAAATGACCTTAAAACCACCTGCCTAATATTGTGTAAGTTCGCCTTTACCACCAAAACAGCTCTGACTCGTCAAATCATGGATCCCACGAGACCTCTGAAGGTGTGATGTGGTATCTGGTAACAAGTCATTAGCAGGAGATCCTTAAACTCCTGGAAATCTGAGGTTAGACTTCCATGGATCAGACCCGGCCGTCAATATGATGTAAAGAAAATATGATTCATCGGACAAATTCTTCCATTGAAGAAGACAGTTCAGTTCTGATGCTTACTGGACCATTGTAGGTGACCGCTGACAGCAATGATATCAGCTATGGTAATCGTCTTTCTTCCGCTTCTCCAGGGTTGGCCTGTGGCGGCAGCAGGCATCCCAGGTAGATAATAACAGTTATAGTAATATGATTACATTTAGCAAGAGCTTATGCAAAAGTACTATACTTTAATAATAATAATAATAACAACAACAATAATTCTAATCATAACATGATCATATTGTAATCAGTGGACATCGAGCAGGTCCAAAGCAGCAGATGCAGTCACCAACCATGTGACCCTGCAGGTCGACAAAGCACAAAGACTCCGGGGAAGAAGTCAAGTTAATTACATGCAATAATCCATAAAAGTGAGAGGGATGTATATAGAGGGAGAGTGAGAGAGGAAGAGAGAAAAGTGCAGTGCCGCATGAGTGATCCCCTAGCAGTTTAAACCTATAGCAGCATAACTTAAAGCTTATAATTATGGTTGATATAAGCTAGCTCTATCATAAAGGAAAGTTTCAAGTCTAATTTTAAATGAAGAGAGGGTTTCTGCCCCCCGAACCAAGATTGGGAGAGGGTTTCATAGGAGAGGAGCCTGATAGCTGAAACTCTCATTCTACTTCTGTAGACGCTAGGGACTACAAGTAACCCTGCATGCTGGGAGTGCAGTGTTCTGGTTGGAAAATATGGAACTATGAGCTCTTTCAGGTATGTTGGTTCTGACCGTTTGTCTGTAAGCAGAAAGATTTGAATTTGACTGGAAGGAAGCTGATACAGGAGAGATATGTTCTCTTAACCTGGTTCTGTTCAGCACACGTGCAGCAGCATTTTGGATCAGATGTAGGGGCTTCAGATACTAATTGGGACTACCTGTTAGTAGGGCATTAAAGTAATCCAGCCTGAAAGTGACAAATGCATGAACTGACTTTTCTGCAGCTTTTTGCGACAGAATGTGTCTTATTTTAGAAATATTGCGCAGATGAAAAAAAGCAGTCCTAGAAATCTGTTTTATGTGGGAGTCAAAGGAAATATCCTCATCAAAGATAAATCCGAGGTTCATCAGAGTGGTGCTGGAGGCCAAGTTTATACCATCCAGAGTAGTTATATTATCAGATAAATTGTTTCTAAGGTGTTTGGGTCAAAGCAAAATAACTTCAGTTTTATCTGAATTTAATAATAAAAAGTTGCAGGTCATCCAGGTCTTAATGTCTTTGAGACACGCCTCTAAATTGGATCTTTGATTAGATTCACATGGTTTCCTTGATAAGTACAATTGTGTGTCATCTGCATAAAAGTGAAAGTTTATGGAGTGTTTCCTGATAATGTTGCCTAAAGGGAGCAAATGTGATGTGAATAATATTGTTACAGGCACATCCCTGGGGAACTCCATGGGTACTTTACTATGCATGGAGGATTCATTAACAAATACAAACTGAAACCTGTCAAATAAATATGACTTAAACCTATTTAATGCAGGTTCTTTGATGCCAATTAAGTTTTCAAGTCTTTGTATTAGAATTTGGTGGTCAGTATTATCAAATGCAGCACTAAGATATAACAAGACCATTGAAGAAACTCATGATGTCATTGCTACTAAGGATTCTAGGAATATTGGCCTAATTAGAACTCTGACTCTCAGTCATCCTTGAATTTTGCAAATTCAAAATTTATAAAACCGTGGTTCGATAGCAGTGGGTTCTGTGGACAGACTATTAATTTTTCAATGTCAATGGCGTAAGTCAGGACTAAATCCAGAGTGTGATTGAGCTGGAATCATTGTTTTAATCACAATGATGTACACACTGACTGAAACCAACACAGTCTAAAGTGAATGAAGTAAAAAGACCATCATTACTTTTATCTACATGAATGTCAAAGTCACCTACAATAATTGTTTTATCTGTCATATGTACTAGGTTTGATAAAGAAATCAGAAAAACTAATTTAAAAATTAGGAGGATGGGCCAGGAGCCGGATACACCATGACTAATAAGATTGGCAGTTGATCCTTCCAGGTTGGATTTGTAAGACTGAGAGTAAGGCTTTCAAATGAGTTACAGTCAGGTTTGGGTTTAGGATTTAATAGTAAACTGGAGTTTAATATGGCTGTAACTCATAGCGTCTTAGCCTGTGCGAGGAGGAGGATGTCTGCAATATGTTAGTATTAATATGAGTTGTGGGGCTGTATTCATTTTGTCTAATATATTCCTCCTCACACAGCCAGGTGTCCGTTAGACAGAATAAATCAATATGATGATCTAAAATGAGATAATTTACTAAAGCTGTTTTAGATATTAGAGATCTAATATTACTTTTCCAAATTTTTTTTTTTTTTTTTTTAATTTTTAACTACATTCTAGGACCTAGAATGTGGGCCACCTAGAATCCAGATGGTCGGGGGACAGACTCTAAAGGAGGCGCAGGGAGGCGTGTTAGACTGCAACTCTGTTCGCCATCTCATGTTGGATATATACCGTCTCTCCTAATCAGACCAGGCTTTCCCCAAAAAGTTTGCCAATTGTTTACCAGACCCACAATGTTTGCTGAACACCACCTCAAGAGCCAGCGGTTGAACGATGAAATGCAGCTGAACGTGTCATCTCTGTTTAGATTGGGTTGGGGTCGAGAAATAACTACAGACTCCGACATAATCTTGGTAAACAAAAAAATGGTAATTAAATAACATGAAACAAATCAGTCAAATCCAATACATTTAATTAAAACTAGATAATATCCTGGTGAAGGGGATTCAAAACTATTTAAAGAATGGAACAGAATGCATTTTTATGCGGGGAAACTAATAGGATTAGGATTGGGGCGGCTGTAACTCAGAGAGATGGATTATTCGATATATAGACAGATAAATATTTTATTCATCCCATTGGGGAAGCTCAGTTGTCCTGCAGCTCACAATAATACACAGTCAATAGTGCAAGAAATCCGGCTATTCAAATGATGAATAAATAAATAAATAGATGAAGATAAGTAAATAGTTCAATGTCTTGTCACAATGCCTGCGAGCTGTACGGACAAAGGACCTCATGAAGCTCTCAGTCCTGCAATATAGGGCATTCTAAAAGGGTCTCACATGGTATCTGAATCACACACACACACACACACATGCACATACACACACACACAGACACACAGATCTCAACTATGACATCATGATTCATTCATTAAATAGAGAATATGTCCATCCATCCATCACATGTTTTTTCTGTCACTTCTCATCCTGTTCAGGGTCTGAAGCCATTTCCAACTGACATTGATCCACAGGTGGGGTATTCCCCATAAAAGTCGCCAGTACATCACAGGGTCAACTCATGAATTCTAATGAAAGCTCATTCAGGAACTATATCCCCTTGCACATTTGGGCTACAGTTTATTCCTCATACCACTCAGTTTCATTTACCTGCTTCATGGTCTGGGGCATCTTTTGATATATATGTCATCAAACATCAAAGTGAAATACCTTCATCATTAGCCTACCATCTTACTGCTGTCTTTTTAAATAGAATTATCTCCCCTCATCCAATTATTCCATGTTGCTGGTACCTACTCCGTATCTCCACCCAGTCATCACAGATTCATCAACCTCAGCCACATCAGCCACCTGAGGTGGCTGATTAACCTCAGGTAGGTGTAATCAGCCACCACCACCAGTATCTACACTCAAAAGGGAGCTACAACTACTGTTTGTCAGGGCTGATATCCTATCCAGAGTCTGGAGCTAAAGACTTTCTGACAGACGGATTATCACAGATCATCTGTTGTGATAAACATTAATAAACATCTTTTCTTCATACTCTGTCTCTCCTGACATACAGTAGTTACATAGAACTATTAACACTCACATCCACACCTACAAACATTAGTACAGTCAACCACTCACCTATATGATGTTTTTTGACTCTGGGAGGAAGCTGGAGTACCCGAAGGCAACCACCACTAAGAGAGGGCACATGACATCTTAACAATATAAATAGCTTTAGCTGGATTTGAACCCTGAATCCTCTTGCTATTGAGCCACATTATTTGAAAGTGCTGCACTGAGAATTAATCTAAAATTTGTTGTCTTACAATGCTAAAGGCTGAATACCAAAACACTGACGTCCCTGACATGCAATCCTTTCGACGACTGCAAGGTAATGTTTTTACAGTTTTATTTAAAGCCGCACCACATTTTATTAGAGAGTACACATTAAAGCACAGAGAAATTCCTGAATCCACCTCTATCTAAATCAACACCTGAACAACACCTAAAAGTATTTGACTTTCCAAATGGTTGCAATGATCCTCCCTGAACAAAAAAACAAACAAATCTTTGGAGTTCCTGTTCAGTGAGATGCTCTGGAGATTCTCTGGAGATTCTCTGGTGGAGTAACTGTTCAGTGAGATTCGTGAGACAAATGTTAACTGTTCCCATCTTCTGACAGGTTGTCCAGTGGTTCCTGACCACACAATCTCAGTGCGCTGGGACTACAACAATCAGACCCTGAAGGTTTCACAAGCCACCCCGACTCTTGGTCGGCATTACAGGATGCTGGTGGGAGGCCGGGTTCTTGAGGTCAACACACACCATGGGAAGTTCACTGGCCGGTATCGATGCCAGACCCTCAACCGTACCAGACAAATATTGTCTGCTTGGATTTACGTCCACACTGAAGGTTGGTGCTGCAGCGGTCTGCGTGTATGTCTCTCAGTAAACCTGTCATACCAAGATACACAGTCACTTCATAATCAAAACTAGAAAAATATTATAACAAACAATAAACAGGAAAATATAAGACACCTTACAGATAAAGAACACACCAATAATATGTATTGTGTTACATATTATTGTTATTGTTATATTATTGTTATATATATATATATAGTGTTGTGTTACACACAACACAATACATATGTATTGTGTTGTGTGTTCTGATATCTCTATCAAAACCATGTGGAACCAACACGCTACCCTTCACTGCCCACGTGCATCTGTGAGCGTTATCCACCCAGGAAAGTGTATCTGTTCTTAGACCACTGTCATAGGTTCTAACCACAGCAGACCAGGAACATCCAACAAGACCTGCAGCTCCAGAGATATTCTGACCACATGTTCTAGACCAATGTTTCTCAGAAGGAAGTATGCTTACCTCTAGGAGTACTATGGGTTACTGCTGGCTGCTTGTCTAGGGTGTAACCACCTCTTGCCCAATGTCAGTACCGAATAAGCGGTTACAGATAATGGATGGACAAAGTAAGTGCTTGTTTTATAGTTACAATTTCATAGAAAATGTAATTTCATCAATATAATTGTTTTAGGCAGATGACAGCTGAAAAAATAAGTTATTTTAATCAATGGCTATATAATAATTTTGAGAGGAAATCTTGACATTGTTAGAATTCATGTTTGGGTACAACAGATCTGTGCACATTTCATGACAATTCAATAAACCCTAGTGCGTACATGTAAACCTCATTGGATGTTGCCCTATATGACTCATACTAAGAATTCTTTAAATGTTCACTCAAAATCCATAAGAAAAAATACCATATGCAGGAAAAATGGAATGAAAGTCTAAAAGAAGAAGAAATACGTTAAATTAACAAATAAAGGCTTACAGGTGGCTCTCGATCTCATTGACTTAATTTAAGTCGATTTAATTTAAGACCTAGAATATCTGACGTGATATTTTTTCCTCCCATAGGAATAGGTTGAGTCTCTGCACAGATTTCGAGATCGAGAATCGAGAATATCCGTATCAGCCTGAAGGCCGTGATGTAAAACTCAACTTGTATGCTAGAGGGCCAGTATGGTTCATCTGTTGGGGAACTGGAGAGAACCCTCCTGAAGTGAAATGGCAAATGGACTGTAATTATATAGAGCTCTTCTAGTCTGCTTGACCACTCAAAGCGCTTTACATTGTGAGTCAGCATTCACCCATTCCCACAAACATTCATACAGTGATGATAGAGGCTGCCATGCAACGGGGCCACATGCTCATCAGGTGCAGAGTTTATAACACTTGAAATGGAGAACAAAGAATATGAGGGAAAGTGCAAAAGAGAAAAGGCTAAGTGGCTGAAGCTGGAAGAGCAGAGGAGCGCAGAAAGCCATGGAAACTAATACCAACTGAAGGTAGTGAGACTCCAGTGGGAAATAGTGATTATTGTTAATGAAAACAGATCAAGAGCAGATGCTGACCTTTGCTCTATACCAAAGCTGTTGAAAAACAGTGCTAAAACAGTCTCAGGTCATTGACCACTTCCTTCTAATAGTGCAATGACTGCGGTCGACGAAGGCCAGGTCCCACTGAGCACTGCAAAATTACACACTGATAATGAGAGTTTCACCAGCTCCTCTTGTCACAAAGTCAAAGACTTGCTATAGGTGTGTGCAGGTGTGTGCGTAATATCTGCAGGGTGGATTGGATGATAGACGAACAAAAAAAAAAGGCTCTATGTAACTAAGTTCACTTTAAGAACTTGGACAGTTTTACTGGGGCGACTGTTGGTAGAGCGGTTGTCCACTTATCTGAAGGTCGGTGGATCGATCCCCGGCCACTGCAGTCCATGAATGAAAGTGTCTTTGAGCCAGATTCTGAACCCCAAGTTAATCCCAATGGTTGTTCCTTTGGTGTGTGAATGATGGCGTGAATGGTTACCGCTCCTGCTGAGCATGTGGTGCCTTTCATTGCGGCCTCTACTATCACTGTATGAATGTTTGTGTGAATGATGGCTCACAATGTAAAGCGCTTTGAGTGGTCAAGCAGACTAGAAGTGCGCTATATAAGTAGAGTCCATTTACCATTTCTGACACTTGTTCCTCCTCAGCCTCTCCATCCTCATCGTCATCATCATCTCCCCTGTCAACTCTCCATGCTTGTCTGGAGGAGATAAAAGTGTGGATTAAAAACTACTTTCTCCAGTTAAATAGCTCCAAAACCGAAACAATTTTAATTTGCCCCCCACATCAGACCCAGTCTTCCTCCATAACCAGTATTACCTTCTCTAGTCACGACATTCCCCTCTCTTCATCAGTCACCAACCTCGGCGTAAGATTTGACCAAATCAGAATAAACCAAGAATAACAGTCATGACACCTTCTGCAAAAGAAACCTCTTTTGAATTGTCACTAAAACGAATGGAGCACCATTCCTGATCAAGTTGCACATTCTGATATACATTTTGCATATTTGCTCAAAATGCTATGAGACTAGATACACAATCAACAATATTATAAATAAGTGATAACTCCATGCCCAATGCTCTATTTGGGATCTGAAATCTATGATCCATTACTTACTGACATGAGAACCTTAATATATTGGACACACTCTATAGCATCACAGATATATTTCATTTTTTTCTTAAAAAGTAATACAAGAGAAATTTAGTATGGGATACAAGCATTACCCAACACAATGATTTGAAAATGGATGGATGGATGGACGGACGAATGGATGAATGCATGAATGGATTGATGGACTGATGTATGTATGAATGCATGGATGGATGGATGGATGATGGGTTAAACTTTCCACAGAAGTTTGCACCAGACCCCTACTGTGAACCTTTCAATATTTGAAATTAAAAACTATGAATCTGTGGAGAATTCACGGGCCTGAAAAAAGAATGAATGAATGTCAAAAACATTTTAAAATAACTAAAATTATTTCAAAATGGGAAAGGGAAAAGGTGATTTGATTTGAGGCGTTCCAATTTTCCGCAATCTACACATTTCCCAGAAATGTCCCACTTTCCAAAATTCCTACAAGAGAAAAGTGAAAGTTTATTCAGGAAGTCAGAAAAGATCGAAAGAGAACATCCAAGGAACTGCAGGCCTCTATCGCCTTAATAAAGTTTGGATTTCATGGCTCCAGTATTCCAAAGGCACTGGGCAAAAATGGCCTCATTGGAGAGTGATGAGGAGAAAGCCACTGCTGATCCTGGAGACAATTTGGGCTCATGGGAATTTACCTAGA
Source organism: Lophius americanus (assembly GCA_037951165.1). Classification (NCBI taxonomy): domain Eukaryota; kingdom Metazoa; phylum Chordata; class Actinopteri; order Lophiiformes; family Lophiidae; genus Lophius; species Lophius americanus. Next base: position 6,360,876 of record JBBDHG010000014.1, read on the forward strand.
ACATAGCTTGATGACCCTCAGACCTTTCAGGAGATTTTTTTTAGGGTGGGTGAGTGGAAAATTGAACTGTTTGAAGAAGGGGGTCGCGTGGTAGTAAACCAACCAGCCTTCCACTAGAAGAGAACCGGGAGGTGGCAGTGGAATGTTTTGAGATGTTTTGCTGCTTCAGAACCAGAATAACTCGAGGAAAACATAAATTTCCCTCTCTACCACAAGTTTCTGGAAAGGAATGTTTGATCATCAGTCCATTAGTTTAAGCTCATGAACAACTGGACCATCCAGCAAGATGATAGTCCTAAGCAAAAGAGTGAGTAAACCTCTGAATGGATCGGAAGGAATAAAATTAATCTTTTGGAAAGTTCTAGTCAAAGTCTGGTCCTCAACCTTATTGAGAAGCTGGGGTGGAACCTGAAAAGATCAGTTCATGATCAAAAACTCTCCTATGTGCAGTATCTGTGCAGAATCCTTGTGGGCACATATTTTAACAAATGCATTGCTAGGAGGGTTTTTAAAGCTTGTTGCTTACTAAAATATTCTGAAAACTTTTTTTTACATTCTGTTCCACAGTGTATAGCTGGCGTCTTGGAGGCTGGACAGCGTGCAGTGCTTCCTGCGGGAACAAAGGAACTTGGTTTCGGAGGATTCGTTGCGTCGCTCTAGATGGAAAGGTTGTTCAACCTGACAAGTGTCAGCACATGCCAAAACCAATCACCTCAGCGGCCCCCTGCAACAGACATGACTGCCCCCCCAGGTACACACAGGAAGACATCCAAATTTTACGCATGCATTATAGAAACAAAAAAAAAGTGCAGTTTATAAAGTCTTGGTATCTGTTATAGAAATTAAATATAATATACATAATTATAGTTGTATTGCCGTATTCTCTGATTAAAATAAGATGTTTTCTAGAAAGAGCCCATTATATCTCCAGAGGGTTTGAGTCCTCTTCAATGGAATTCATCATTTTACACCAGCTTTGTACAGTAGCCTAGAATGAAAAAACCCAACACCGGCTTCACGACTATGACGGTCAAAAGGAGTTGTACTAAAGTAAAAAAAAGTGTGAATGTTAATAAATATTAAAGTGAAAAGTTATATGAAAGTGAAAAAAAAGTGAAAAAGTAAAAGAGTATGAAGGTTAAACGGAGTGATGTGAAATGTAAAAAAAAAAAAATTCAAATTAAAAAGTAGTAGTATTAAATTAATAAAATATAAACCTAAAAAGTATGAAGGTAATAAGTAGCATTGCAGTGAACTTTAAGCTTTGTCCAAACTTTTGACTGGTTCTGCTTGTTCCTATTTACTTACACAGTTTGCGGAGACGCCAGCAAACCAACAATGATTCAAAATAATCAAATTTGGACTAAATTAACGAGTCTGTTTTGAAAAGTAAGGAGTAAAAAGTACAGCTATTCATGTAAAAATGTGAGTAAAAATATAATGTTGTCAGAAAATAAATACACAAGTAAAGTACAGATACTTGTATACTCTGCTTAAGTGCCTTCACCAAGAATTTGTACTTTGTTACTTCCCACTTCTGCTCTAATGCGAGAGGGTGTGTTTATTCCATCTCATCATCTCAGATGGTTAGCAACTGATTGGTCGAAGTGCTCGGCCTCGTGTGGCGTCGGATGGAAGCAGAGGCAGGTCTCCTGTCAGCAGCTGGATGCCAGAGGTGATGTGAAGGTTCTGAGAGCAGCTTCCTGTGATTGGATTAGCCGACCAGCAGACGCAGAACAGTGCAGTGCTAACAACTGTCCAGTCTGGGTCACCAGTCCATGGGGAAAGGTACACTGAACTCAACATATGAGCATTCTATATACCAGAGTGTAGAATGTATAGTGTTACTCCAAATTCTGTGTCTTAATATTCAGTGTTCAGGGAGGTGTTTAGGTCCCACCAGCACTGTACAGAAGAGATCTGTCATCTGCCAACATGCCAATGGCTCCTCATTCACAGACTGTGCAATCAGAAACAGGTAAAAACACAAACACTGTCACAATAACAACATACTCTACTATGGGAGAGGCAACAGATCACAAAACTCTGGAAGGAAAAACAGACATGACTTTTATTCATTATGCATGAACGCTGACCGTCAAAGCTGTCAAAACTGTCGGGAGGTAAATGGTATTCGCTTGGAGGATTCAACTCAGCAGGCGATGGTCGGCTGTACAGAGAGGAGTACACACTCCTCTGCTGGTTGAATCCCTCTTCCCCATGACCCTGTCACCGGTTCACCTTTTGTTGTTCATCAGACAACTTTGATAGTTGCTTACAACTGCAGACCATGAACACAAAACAAGAGATATAGTAGTAATTAAAGGTGAGATAGTTTTTACTGATAATAAAGCTTGGATGGAGCCCAAAATTAACTCACTAAGCCTGGTTTGACGGGAAAATTGAGTTATTATGTGGGGGAAAAAACAAGTAAAACCCAAAGCGGACCTTTCTCACTCAGTTCTCATTTCTGGTTTATTAGGATCCAGGCATCAGTCTCCGGTTTTCCAGTTAAAACAAAAAATCTGTGTTGTGAAGCAATGACAAAGCTGAAAACTCCTCTTTTACAGGCCTCAGTCTGTACGCAACTGTTCTTCGGACCTGTGTGATGTCCAGTGGCGTCCCGGTGCATGGCGGGAATGCACAGTGGTGTGTGGGAGTGGCTTTCAGTCCCGACGGGTGGATTGTGTTCACCGCAGGAGCGGCAGGACTCTGGCTGACCAGCATTGTGCCTTGCTTCAGCGACCCTCCAACTGGCAGCACTGCAACACCACTGCCTGTGGGAGTAAGAGTGTTTACCTGTGACTTCAATACAATGAGCCTCAAACCGTGTTGTCAACTGAATTACTCTAACCGACAATTTCTCTTGATTCATTCAATATCCAAATTTCTGGCTCATAGTGACCATTACCATGTTTTATTTGCAGCTTACAACACTTCAAATAGGAATAGTGGATATAACATTGTATTTACTAGACCTTATTTGCGTAATGCATTGCCAAATATGTTTTAAAAAAAATCACCTTTGTATGATGTATAACCAATTCTAAAGTAATTAGTATTAAAAAAAATGTAATTTTCCATGCATTACCCGAAAGTACAACTAGGTTTGTGTATTTTCAAATATTAGTTTAGGGATTACATGTGTTTTTACAATTAGATTATTAACTCATTGAAAATTCACTCATTATCTACTCAGCCCAAATGTTGACTAAGAGTTTGGTGACTAGAGCAACAATATTATGTCACAGAGGCACTAGAGCCTTAGCATCGTCACACTAGAGCCGTACCATTAAGTCAAAGAGGCACTAGAGCCACAATATTATCTGTACCTAAATCAGTCATTCATCATCACAAACATGACCTATACTGTTTATTAAAAGAATGAAAATTCAAAACAACCACTACTTCTCATTGCAATTTTACAACTATTCAGATTCACAGAAACCAATCATACATACAATTTTTATCACAAAGTGAACCAGGTGCTAGTTCCAAGCTGGTGCTAGAACCAGAAGCCTTGAAGAGCAGCTACAAGAAGAACTACTGTGAGAGTGTTTGCTCCCTAAATGCATCAATGACCCTTGGGTACCCATTACCCAAGTCACTGGGCCACCAGTTTTCCTACTGTAAACCATTTGGGAAATAATATTCGAACCAGGAAGAACCAACAAAATGTTCAGTTTTGGACCCCGTCATCCAGCCCTGGCCCTCATTCAGTTCCTTAAATATGTCCATGTTTCCTGCTTCCAATACATGAAAACTAAGGAGAAAATCTGCCTAATACATCCCACCGACTGACAGGTGCCACCTTGTTGTGACTTTACCTGTGAGAGGAGTACATGAGCATATGATTGTGTTCATCTTTTTTCAAAGGAGATGCTTTGTTTTGTTCTCATGCAGGTGAATGCAAAGACACCACCCAGTACTGCAGCGTGGTGAAGAGACTGAAGCTGTGCCATGTGGATATGTACAAACAGAGATGCTGTGGGTCATGTCCGCGTGATACCGATGCCACCTAGTGGTCATGAGCAATTATAAGCACCCTAAACTTTATAACAGACTCGCCACATTACACTGAACAGACATCATCTGAATGGATGCTTCATGAACTTCAAGGTAAACATCAGCGAGACAAACCTTAGAGGAAAGACCCCCTCTCTGAAAGGTAACTCAGTAGAGCCTCAGAGGGATGAAAGGATTGGGGGAGGGGTCTCTACTCAGATTTTTACGACATTTCTTAATCTGAGGTGTTTACTATGTCGTTCAGGTGGAGTACATGTAGTCTTCAGTGACATTCGATGAACGCATAAATTAGGATAATGATGTTGTCTACTGTAGGATACCACTGTTTTCATGTAAGATGGAGGTACAGGTCTGCCAGTGTTGACATTATGAAAGCTTATCAGCTCATCATCGCATCAGCAGCCACAGCCTGGAAAGCCCCAAATCATTATTTTTTCTCTTTGATTATTCTTTATTTATTTGTATAATTGTTCATTGTTGTAAAATGGTTGAGCAAAACAGGTGTATATCTGTAATAGTTCTGACCATCTTCGTCCATCTGAGATGAGCAACCAGTAATGTTAAAAGTGATGGCCAAAACTTCAGAAAGATCCAATTTGTAATAAAGCTATCATTCACTTGAGGAAATTGGCCTACCATTAAAATATAGAAGCATAGTCTCCCATGACCATGTTTTCCATTACAAGGCTTTTCCATTTGTTTGATAGAGACACTGTATTTTTCTTCCGCTGTCCTGAAATGTTGACCCAAAAACATCACCACATAACCAATCACACTGTCAATTTTACTTTATTTTTCAGAGAATGTCAGAAAATTGGTTGTCTCATCATTTTCAAAGCGAAATTCAGTTTTAACAGCTTTTTTGGGGGGAAGATTTTTTTTGTTAAGTGTACTTATCATAATTTACAGCGTATTGGTGCTCAGCCTTTAAAAACCCTGTATCCGCAACACCATAATTCTGTTAAAAAGTATTAGAACCTTCTTGATTTTCTTCTTTCTGTGTTTGTGTCCTAGCAAATCAAACTAAGTCATATCAAGTTTTGAAAACGGGACGATCATTCTTATTTTTAGAGCAAGAAAAGGCGATGGAGTGGTAAACCCTGCTGTCAAAGAAGGGAGAAGTATGGAGACAGGAATCTTGAAACCGTTAAGGGTTACCTGGTGGAGTTTTAGTAGTCTCAACTGACGATGGGCTGCTAGGTGCAGGACCTTTACCCGACATTGAAAGGTTGAGGAATCAATGGTGGTTTTACACCACCCATTCACCCAGACATTACTGCTAAGGTTCTGGAACTCCACAGATCCACATTCAGACACATTCTCTAGAAATGGAGATTTGCAACAAAAGTGAGCCTTCACAGAAGTTGGCCTCCCTCCAGAATTCCTCCAAGAGCATGGAAAAGGCTCATTCAGGGAGTCTCAAAAGGTCATGCCTTTTGTATTTTTGTGTTTACTCAGTAAAGATCTGGGCCCAGTTGGATCTGAGATATACAGAAAAATAGAGGAAACCAGGAAGTGTTCTAATACTTCTGACATCACTCTCTGTCTGATGTCTGATGTTATATTGATGTCAGACAGTTAATGAAATCCCAATATAATTGTTTTTTTTCTATTTATTTCTTCCTTCAGTATTTATAAATGATAGGGTGGATTTGGTCGAAAGAAAAATATTGGTCGTGGCAATTGAGCAAAGGCTAAAAAAAAAACCTATTAAATACTTGAGACTATGATTTAGGATTAATTAAAAACTCAACCAAAAATGCACATTTAGTGTTTATCTGCTTGACCCTGATCCAATAGAAAGTGGCATCATCCTACAAAAGAACTCAAGCAGAGGGGGACTACTTTTAAAATGTATGAACAAAAACGTCTGCTTAATGAGTCCATATCACAAACTGACTATGGATTTTAAAAGACCGACATATTAATTATGGTTCGTAGTAGAAAAAAGCTGTAAGCCCATCATTCTGCCAATGTTATCCTTCAACATCCCATCCCATAAAATAGATGAATCTGGGTAACTGCTCAACCAAACGTCTTAATTCAGATTAGAGATACCAAAAGAAAATTCCGATTCCTGAGCGTCGAACTCAAAGTGATCAATAAATATATTTGAAACTTTGGAGCTTTTATTTTGCTCAAAGGAACAAATAACTATTGAGATGTTCACCATTGTTGGTCTGCTAGTGGGGTCATGGGAATTCTCTCATCCTGTCTCCATGTGGCTAATGACTCCGGCTGATTGGTTATCCAATGGGGAGTTGGGGGTACCGGGGCCATTGCTAAGAGCCATTCGTACCCTGTGAGACCAAACTGATGGTGAATCCTCAGTAGAAAGTCGGACACGTGGTCAGTAGGCTTTCTCTGCTAAGGTTTTTTTTTTGTCTCCAATTCTGATCTTTATATTCATGGCAAGAATCTCAAAGCACAGTCCAGATCAGGAGGGCTTCTGGTTTGGGGAGCTTAACAATGTATCTCTGCTGTTTGCAGATGATGTGGTTCTGTTGGCTTCATCAGTCCGTAATCTGCAGCGTGCACTGAAGCGGCTGAATTTGCAGCAGCTGACATGAAGGTCAGAACCTCCAAATCTGAGGTCATGGTTCTCTGCCCAAAATGAATGGATTACCATCTCTGGACTGGGGGACAGTTTCTTACTCAAATTAAGTATTTTAAGTATTTTAGTGTCTTGGCAGGCGGATTGTTGTGACTTCATCAGTAATGCAGGTATTGTATCGGTTAGACATGCTGAGGAGAGAGCTAAGTTTTAAGGCAAAGCTCTCAATATACCAGTTTATCTAAGTTCCAACCGTCACCTACGGTTATGAGCTCTGGGTTGTGACCCAAAGAATGAGGTCAAGGATACAAGCAGCTGAAATGAGCTTCAGGTCTGATGGCCTTGATGAGATTTTTGAGGCATATGATTAGAATGCCTGCTTTTGAAAGTTTTCCAGAAATTTCTAAATGGGAGGAGACTGTATGGTAAACCCAGAGCCAATTGAACAGATTACGTATCTCACATGGCCTGCGAGCACCTCAAGATCCCCTGGGATGAGCTGGAGAGCATAGCTGAGGAGAGAAACGTTTGAATACTGTGCTGGATGGATGGATTGAAGTTGGCTATTGGTTGTTTTTTGTGCTCAGTTTATCCAGATACTTTTTGAAAGCATTGTATTGGTGTTAGATTAATCCGTACTTCATACAACTACTCAGAAGATTACTCAAAGTCTCCAGAAGATTATTTACACTCTTTTCAATTCAAAATAATCACCGTAGCCTCTCAGACATGTCTAGTTTGAGCTCTGATTTATTTTTATTTTTTTGCTTTTTGTAATATTTTAAAACTAATATGATAATGATGATAGTAAACTTTATTTTTTATAGCATCACAAGATACGGGATGCTATACAAATTAAGCTTATGTTATACTGTAAATTTTATTTGTAGTACACCTCTCAAAAACAGATTTACTAAGTGCTTTACAATTAAACAAACAATAAAAGAATAAAATGGTTGAAATAGTTACAACAATTTGCAGTAATGTCAGAAAAGTGATTCAATAGAAATGAGTCTTGAAGGAGAATAATGAGTTTGACTGATTTTGGATGAAGGAGTAAAGCCCCTGAAGGAAGATCCCAATCATTGAACGGGCTAAAAAGGATTTTGCAGGTCAGATATAAGATTAAAATTGATTTATAGCAGCGCTTTGAACCAGTGGCAGGCATCGGATGTTTTTACCATTCTCTACATCTGCAAAGAAAAACTCTTGGTTTGGTCTCTCGGAAACTAGTCCTCATCTACAGGTGTTTAGAAGGAACAACGTTTCACTGTGAAGCTTCAGAGATGTTTTCTTTAGCTTAGCTTTGCTTTCCAGATATTAGATACTAAATTTTAATTTTTTGGTGACCCATTCTTTTAAGTCCTTTGGATACTTGGCATCTGGAACCCACAGACTGAAGCCGTATTTACTTTATTAGAGCACCGTGAGTTGATATAAAGCCAGGATTGGAGTCACTGAAGACCATTCACCTGCGTGAAAGTACTGGAAATGCAGTCAAATGATGAGACCAGAACTGCTGCTGGCTCATTGGGAACCAGCACAACATTGATGGGTTCATGTTACGTAGGCTGCATTGGAAAAGTCTTGTACATACTGTGTTCTAAGTGCAATATCGTATACGGAGTCTATGTAGATTGTGTGAAACTCTTATTTTCTTAATAATTCATGCTTATTTTAAACCTTTAGCATCGTAGGATACAAAGCATGTGTATACTCCGTAGCTGATTTGGTTTTTCATGTGTTTTAAGTCCAATGTTTTCTATCCTCCGTTCAGCATTATACATTCTTCAGTGTTTCCCTGCTGCTGGTACCAGTACAGTTTATCTGATACGGGGACATCACACCGCTCCTGAAGGAAAATGATGCAGTTTTACAACGTATTGTACATTACCACAACCCAACATACTTTAGATCACGATGCAAAGAAATAAAGGCAGTTTGATTACTTCCTAAATTTGGTTCAAGTTTTTAACGTTGTGTTTAATATGCAGTGTGTAAAATTTGGTGGCATCTTTACGGGCAGGATGAACTTTGAAACTTCATGGATCTTAGTTTCTACATTCATAAATGGGTTTCATTTAGAATAAAGCAATTATGTTGACCCAATTTCATGTACATACACTTCATATACTATTTTACTCCCTACATTTTAACACAGATATATAAATGTCCACCTTACATTTCTAACAGGCTTGTTACTTTAGCAGATTATTATTTTTTGCAATAATATGTCTGCGTAAGACACGCTCAACAGAAAAAATAAGACGACAGATGCAAATAATGAGAGCAGATGAGAAGACTAAAGAAGTAAGAAACATATAAACGGCCTCAACCAACTAGAAAAGACATAATGTCATTGTTGGTTTTATAGAAGTAGGCCTCCTTGTGTTCTACATAGGCTAATTATCATTCGTACTGAATTTATTCTGCATCTGTGAATATTAGTGATAGAACTTGGTATATGGTTCTAATCTTTACATTAATATTATATTAATCTACCATGAAGTTAAGAGGAAATGTCCTTCAAACTTTGCATTGCAGAGACTCTAGTATTTCACTTCTACTCCATCACAAAAATGAATGTGAGAATACTATGCCACTTCTGTTTCATTATTATCATAATGAAACAATGTTATCAATGTATTATTTTAAATACATAATAATAATTATACCGCTTAAAAGAAAAAAAAAAAATATATATATATATATATATATATATATATATATATAATTGTATTTCACTTATAAACGTTGTAGGTTTTAGTTAACAATCCTCCGAATGTTGGGTCACCCTTGTAACCTAGCAACGATAGGCGTCATATCAATGAGCAATAAGGTGTATTTAGGGTTTCAAGACACAATGAATTGATGGAATTTAGTCTTATTTCAATGGTCCCCATATAACTTCAGTAGTCAATATTTTTTTTCCCGCTAGAGATATCTCCTGTTGCACCAAAGATGTATACTATATTTCAAAAATGGAGACTGAATGTGTCATTTCGAGTTAAATTTGGCATGCAGTTAATGAGAGTTGTATATATTCCAATCTGTCCTTGAAGGCAGCACCAATGTTAGCGAACGGGCGTGGCTAACATGGCAACTCAACTTCCGGGAAAACAACGTGAGGTAAGCAAGTACTCATGTCTTTAGAATATAGGTTTTTTTCTCACGGTTCTGAGTAGTTTAACTGGACTCCATCGGGTCCTGGTGTTTACGAGAGCCTTTGGAAGTGGAAGAACTCTTTTTATTCATGTGATACGTTTGTTTGAAGCTAACTGCACTATTTTCAGAAATCAGCTGCTGGCAACACAGCCTTGCTCCTCATTTAGTGTAACTTTCTGTGATTAAATGATCAATGTTCACATGTTGAAATCTCACATATTCGCTGGTTCCGTACGACGAAACTAGTCCAGTGACGTCAGCCGACGGTTGTAGCCGATATCGGTCATGTCTACTGGAGCTAGCTGTTTCGATAGATAAGTTCAAGACCCGTCGGAAATAGACCGTCAAATTTAGATAAATATATCATAACTCCTGGTCAGGTTTGATTATTTGCTACCTTACATCATAAATATGTCGTCTTCCTCCGTGACCGGTGGCAGTTAAATTAGAAAAGTGTTTCGTCTGATTTGAAACAAGTTGTTTTCAAATTGGATGAGATACCGTGTGTTTTTATAGGAATTACCGGGTATTTACTGTGACATCATTACTAACTAGGTCAACAAAAAGCAAAGCTGTCAAGCATGGATTGGAAATAATACTCGTTTGAGAAAAGGTTGAATAAGCCAAATATTTCGAAATCTTCGATTCAACAATTTGTGCTGAGGTAGACGTTCTGTTGGATGGTGGTTGCCCATGAACACGTAACCAGGCTCACCGGGTGTCCTCCCTTATACCACTTTGAAAGTTCTTGAGATGCTCTGAACCTCACGTATAGCCATCACATCTGGCCTTGTCAAAGTCCCTCTGATTATGGCGCCTGTCCATTTTTCCTGCTTGCAACACATCCACTTCAGGAGTTTATCTTAACGTGTTGCCTAATAGGTACTTGTATGTTTTGGTGTTTCCTTTTTCGTTTCAGAAACGAATATTGAAAAACTAAAAACCAGATGTAATTTTTTGATTTTTCGCCTTGAGATACAAGACTCAAAATCGAAAGATAAGCATTTTAAATTTTCGAGATCAAATAGGGTTGATAGAAAAAAAAGAGAAAAGATTTTGAATTCTAATTTGATTGACTTTAACAAGATGATCAATGTTATCCACCTCACCTGTCTATGGTTATATTGTTATCGCTGATTTGTGATAATGTCTTTCAAATGAATGTACATTTGTGAAATAATGCATAGGTAAATAAATACAGTAGCAAACTAATAGAGATGTATGTATGTGCAGGTCACATTTTGTAGATAAGTTCTTTGTGTATGTCCTTATAGATTTCTAATTGGGGCAGAGTCGGCCCTCTGTAGAGAATGCATTTTAATTAGATGTCTGAAATTCCCAAATTGAGATGAGCAAGTTTATTGTCTCAACCCTACAGAGCTCTCCTTCAGGTTATTAAGATAGATAAACCTTTATTAGTCCCACAACGGGGAAATTGCAGGGTTACAGCAGAAAAGAGCATATTACAGAATAATGTATGATGTATTATTCTGTAATATGCTCTTTGCTGCTGTAACCCTGCAATTTCCCCGTTGTGGGACTAATAAAGGTTTATCTTATCTTATCTTATCTTATTACTCTTACTGCTACTGTCACTGGTCTCAGGTGCTGACCATGGGACTGGCGAGCCTGGAGAAGATAATTGCACTGCAGAGAAACCCTGCCAACATCAGGAACCTGTGCATCTTGGCGCACGTAGATCATGGTATGGTTATTCAGCTTCTGTCCTACAACATAAAATGTGTGTTGGAGTCAAAGTTACTTCTGTCATTTTGTAATTGTCCCATACTGATGAAAAGTCGAGTGCAGTTTCTTCTTCCAAAAAATGTTTACAGCAGAAAATGTTTGTTGCGTTCTCTTAAGTAACAGAAGAAGATTGAGGCTAGTTTTAAAACTTAAAAACAACCCAAAAAAAGCCACATAATAATAATTATAATACACAAAATCAGTCTATACAAATTTGAAGCCACGGTTCTCTGCTGGAAGTTGGTGGATTGACCCATCCAGGTTTGGGGTGAGTTGCCGTCTAAAGGGAAGTACCTCTGAGGCTTGTTCTGGAGTGATTGGAAAATTGACCGTGAGATTTGGAGCAGCATTAGCAGCAATACAGTTGTTGTATTGGTTCTTTTAGGTGAAAAGAGAGGTGAGTTTCAAGGCAAAGTAAAATTTACCAATCCATCTATGTTCCAACCCTCACATATGCTCATCAGCTCTGGCTAGTGACCGAAAGAATGATGTCAAGGACATGTGGCTGAAGTTAACTTCCTTTAAAGAGCTGGGCTCAGCCTCAGAGATAATGATGTGGAGCTCACCAATCCAGAGGAAGCTCAGGGTTGAGCCGTTGCCCCCTTCACTTTGAAAAGGAGCCAGTAGAGGTGGTTTAAGCGTCTGAGTCACCTGCATAGATAGATAGATAGATAGATATAAAGTTAGATAGGTGCTTTATTAATCCTGAGGGAAATTCAGGACACGTATCCTTTGAGGTTTTCCAGGCACGCCCAGCTGGGAGGAGACCCGGGGGTGTTCCCCCTAACTTGCTATAGGGAAATTATATCCTATCTGGCCTGGGAATGCCTTGGAATCCCCTGGGATGACCTGAATAGCGTCGCTGGGAGAGGGATATGAGGAATAACCTGATTACACTCCATTTCAGTCAGGTTTCCTTCTTAAGCTTTAAAATGCTTCATATTAGATTTGTTTCATCAATTTCCTCCCACACCTGACTTATTCTTGTTGACCTTACTGGGACATAACTCAATAGCACCACCTAGTGGACTGAAAAGAATAACCGATTTGTATCATTCTAGTACTTAATACTTTGCTAAAAACATGCATTATAGGTGAAATGAAAGCCCTAAATTTCCCGTAGGTGTGAATGTAAGTCTGATTTGTTGTCTGTCTCAATGTTTTGGCCCTGTGATAAACTAGTGACTCATCCAGGGAGTACTCTGCCGCTCGCCCAATGTCAGCTTGGATAGGCTCAAGCACGCAACCCTGATCTGGATAAATGATACAGAAATTAAATGAATATCAATTCTTGGCATTCGTCTAGCAATAACATGTCAGCTCGTAATATAATGAGACATTTTTCTGTATCAAATCTTTTCTCACCCATGCTGCTGTATGATAAGGGACAGACATGTCAGATTGAATGATTGAGGTTAATGGTCAACTTTAGGCAGACATGTTTCACTGTGACATACTTTGTTAAAAATGTTTTTTGATTGATTGATTTATTGTATCCATGTTACCTTATTTCGGGTACTGGACAGTCTAAGGCAAATTAAAATTTAGTGAGTCGACTCTTGATGAATACTCACCATTAGCTCTCACTGTCTGTATGATTATAGGTAAAACGACTCTGGCTGACTGCTTAGTGGCGAGTAATGGCATCATCTCCAGTCGACTGGCTGGGAAGGTAGGTGACCTTTATTCTAACGTGTAGTAGAGACTTCAGTTTGAGACCTGCCATCATGATTTGTGATGTTTTCATATTCCAGCTGAGGTATCTGGACAGCAGGGAGGATGAACAGCTCCGAGGAATCACCATGAAGTCCAGCGCCATCTCTCTGCACTACACACACAGTAAGAGTTCCTCCGTGGTAGTCCCATTGTAGGATGAGATTTGTGATCCCCTCCTTCTGTAACTATAAGCTTTTAGGAAATACGCACAAAACCTATGAAACGAGCACTGGGTACGGAAGAAAGGCTGTATCATTATCTGTCAATTACGTTGCGGATAAATTAGCCTTTAGTCTCCTCTTGTGGTGGAATTTGTTTCAGATGAGTGTTTCCTGGTTATAACCTAAAAACTATTCATCCCTCAGATGCTGAAAAGGTGTAGAAAAAAAATACAGATTCGTTTTTTGTAATTAATAGGGACAACTTAATATCATTTCTGATTTTGTTGTTGTGGCAGTGGATCCTGAGGATTTCAAACTTATTGAACTTTCTCTTCATTCCAGTTTAAACTATGTCGTCGCTTTAATGGGACATTTCACCTCTGCAGCTACAACTATCACTGTGCTGAAGGAAGCACACATCTACTCATGGATCAGAGGCTCATACTTTTGACAGGGCTAGATGTAAAATTAATGGTGTCCTCCTCTACTGAGCTATATTCTAGCCAGCTGAGTAAGTTAGACTGCCATCTATGGGTAGGTTCAAGCTTCAGACTGAGATGTGGAGAGAAAGAAGTCCCTACATGAACCCAGCTACAGCAAGCTCGGTTCATCCTGAGACATCAGGGGCCACATTTATAAAACCGTCCAAAGGATTTGTGTCATGCAGTATACGAATAAAACACAGAGGGCGTAGTTTGTGCAAACTTTATGAAACGCCCGTCGATGCCTGTAGAAAAAGAGCACTACAGAAGGGGTATAGCAGAAAGCAGTTTTAGTGAAAACTGAGAGTCATTTGATATAAGGTGAGGAATTTCTGGGTCCCCATTCCAGAAATAGAGGCCGACTTTCCTCAACAAACCTTTAGTTTGTTCCTGACTCCTCCCCCTTCTGTGCCTCAAGCAGAACTGTCATGACAACTTTATCTTCTCATACTCATCTAGTGAGATTTCAATATCTATTTTTGTGTTCGATTTTTTGACCAAAATGTCTGGTAAAAAAATAAAGCATCTTAATTTGAATGCTGGAGTGTATGAAATTTGGGTAAAACAGGAGTAACTTTGGTGTGACCTCTGGTTAAATTTTGAAAATTACCGACTGTTAACGAAATTTTCCGAACGTACCAGTTTTTTGGAAACACAAAACAATACGAATTTCCTTGTAGGTTGTATAGGTTAAAACGGGTATACAATTTTTTTGCGCAACCCTGATAATATGTATGGGGAACTGTCCCTGTCAAATTTCATGAATAATTGATGAGAAACATAATTATTGATGAACATCCTTATAATTAAGAGTTTGAGCTTTATTTATTTTGAGTCTGACCTGTTAAAGATATGAAAGCTAATGAATGAATGAATTAAGCTATGAATCCTCTGCAGGCCTTTTGAGAAATGGCGTCTCTCCTCTCCTCTCCTCTCCTCAGGGGATCAGAATTACTTATTGAATCTCATCGACTCTCCTGGTCACGTCGACTTCTCCTCTGAAGTCTCCACGGCTGTCAGGCTGTGTGACGGCGCCATCATAGTGGTTGATGCCGTGGAGGGAGTTTGTCCACAGGTAAACATCAGTACAGGGATCGCCAAAAGGTTTTTACATAAAGCTGAGGAAAAAGTAAGATAAGACTTCCATTGTTGCTGACCAGCCATATTTCTACTTTTTTCTACAACTGTCTTGTGGACGAAAATATTTCCGGTAAATAATGTATTTTGATGAAACGCAGACGCAGGCCGTGCTGCGCCAGGCGTGGCTGGAGAACATCAGGCCAGTTCTGGTCATCAATAAGATAGACCGACTTATCGTGGAGCTGAAGCTGACGTCTCAGGAAGCGTACACCCACCTGCAGAAGATCCTTGAACAGGTGAGGAGCACTGGTGTGATCTGACACTGGCCCAATACTTCACTTCAAGTCAGAAAAGTCTCATATACTAATAGGTTGGTGTGCGTTTTCCTACAGGTGAATGCCGTGACAGCGACGTTGTTCACATCCAAAGTGCTGGAGGAGCGAGCAGAGAAGGAGAAAGAGGGGGACAAGGAAAACGAGATACTGAGTGGAGAACATTTTTACGACTGGAGCTCTGGGCTCGATGAGGCTGACGACTCCCTCCTCTACTTTTCTCCAGACCAAGGAAATGTGGTTTTCGCCAGCGCCATAGATGGGTGGGGTTTCAGGTGAGGCTGGTTCCAGGAAGTCTCACAGAACTTAATAATTAATAATTAAGTTCCCAGCATACTTAGTCACAACAGATCCACCTGAATGCAGTAAGAATGACCAATAGGTGATGCTTAGCTCAGCTTAGCTCTAAGCAAGGATTTAAGAACGATCATAGGGGTTCCTCTAACCTTTGAGGTCGGAGAACACTTTCTATTCGTATAAATCTTTGTAAAATCACTCTTTTAGCTTCTTGCATACAAAACAATCCACAAATTTTCTATATCAAAACTTAGAGCAAAATCTCCGCTCCTTTCCAAATGAGCCCCTCATATGTCCTTCAGCCATATTGAGAGTGAACATTTGTCGTTTCCCTTTAATTCTAATTCGTGTTTGAAATTTGTTTCTGGGTGACAGAAGCAGTGTAATATATGAGTAAAAAGTACATAAAGAATAAATGTCTGAAAAATTACATTTATTTACAGTTGTTTTTGATGAACTGGACGGAATAAAGACGTCATGCTACAGATGAAGCTTCATGGGATTTATGTAATATTTTTATTTTCAAATCAAATATTTCATATATATAAAATTCCGCAAAAGATAAATGAAGAAATCAAAAAAGCTGGAAATCAAAACCTGCTTAACAGTGATGAGTGATTTGGTCTGGAATCGGCTAGGTCCAAGATACTCTTGTGTTAGTAGAAAATAGTCTAGACTCTACAACGCCCTGACGAAGGCTACTGTGCCGAACCACATTGGCGAAATCTCTTTCTCTCTTCTTTGCTTGCCAAAGTTTTCTTCTATTTTTATTAATATGGAAACTTATAGTGACATACTGTGGAAAATTCCCAGAGAAAGTAACAACAGTGAACAATCTTTTTTTATTAAAGATGGTAGAAGCGATGACAATCAAACACCCTTGAACAGATTGGATTTCTTGTGGCCCCAGTGTCTTGTTGATGTTCCTCGGTCACCTGTGCCATCTTGTTTACCACATCCTGTTGGTAGATTTTGATACTCTATAGATTAAGCTGATTCAAAGCAAGATTCTGGCATCCTTGTGAAATTTCTCTTGGAAAGCCAAGCATTGTCCAAAACAGAAGATTTTCTGCTGTCCCATAGCCGTTAAACATTAAACTGAAAGAGAATGTAGGTGCAAGGTACAATGGAAGATGGTGGCCTGGCCTGGTCTGATGACTCAAATTGTGCGTTCATACTCAACTTTACGAGAAAATCCCCTCATTCAATTATACATACAGGAACTTACTGTTAAGTTCCTGTTATATGCAACACTGTTATTTTATTGTTTGACAGTCCAAGATTAAGTCGTTACCCAGACTTGTTCTGAGTCTGGACATGTTCTTGTTATCAAACCAATAGATGTTCTTCCAATCTAACCCAAAACTCCCCATTTACTCTCTCTAACAAGGGAGGCTTGGATCCAGATGGGTGTTCTATTGTTTGTCAGTGAATTTTAATAAAAAGTTTGATTTGTCTTTTGTAGCATCCAGCAGTTCGCCCACATCTACAGTCAGAAAATGGGGATCAAGGAGGAGGTGCTGCTCAAAACACTGTGGGGAGATTACTACCTCAATACCAAAGCGAAGAGGATCATGAAAGGAGCTCAGGTAATAGAACTACATCTTGCTGTAGGGGCTTTTACCATGACAGACTCACCAATGATATTTGTCTGGATAGGAAATTCATAGAAGGTATATTCATCACGTACTATGAACTGATACTGCTAAGACTTGGGTGGTGACTGATGTTACATTGCCAATGAACCTTACTTCTGTGCTACCATTGCTGAATTCCATAGGAGAAAGTGCCAGTGATTGAAAAAAATGATTCTGGGTATGTTGACCCGAGGCCACATGCAGACTCGGGGGGCCACCCGAGCACCCA
Organism: Lophius americanus; assembly: GCA_037951165.1. Classification (NCBI taxonomy): domain Eukaryota; kingdom Metazoa; phylum Chordata; class Actinopteri; order Lophiiformes; family Lophiidae; genus Lophius; species Lophius americanus. The sequence continues at coordinate 6,378,301 of JBBDHG010000014.1, forward strand.
CCGCCAGGGCCCAGCAGGAGACAGGAGACTGAATGGCCCAGGCCCGGTGGGAGGTGGACCGCCCCCAAGTACAAGTAGGGCCCACGTCCCCGAGAGCCGAAGGTCACGAGACCCACACAGCCCCTTAACACAGAGCCTGCCGTATGCCGGAGAGGCCAGAATCCCCCCCCCCCCCGCTTAGCGTGTACATTATGTTGTATTGAATTGTGCTGTGATTAAAATTGGAGGTAATTGGGGAAAGGAGCCCCCCCCCTGCTGGCAGATGATGGAGCTCCTCACCATATCTCACCTGTCCCCTAAGCCCTCATTTTCTATGGTGTGGTTAAAATGTAGAGCAATCAGGCCAGCAGGAGATGGTGGATGGCGAAGCCTCAATGAAGTAGCCAGACCCTCAAAAGCCCTGGGTTGTATGTGGTGAGAGACAGCAGGACAGGGAGGGTGCAGACGCCACAAAGAGCGAAGTAGAAGCTGCCCATTTCCAGGGTGCCATCTTCTCTACCTATAGATTTTGCTTGTGCCATGTCTCTACTGGTAGCATGATGTTGTACCTGTAGCCCATTCAGGCTGCACAGGTAGTCCAGCTTTTTCAGGATTTCAAATCCATACCTGCAATATCAGGAGGGTATGCTGTGTCTCGCAGCATAGTCTTAATTGTGTGGAGGAGATACAGAGGAGACGGGCCATTACACGAGGAGAGCTGGACAGGTCTGTTGAAGGGCAGTATTCTAGCCGCAGGACCGGTATGTGTGAGACCTGCCAGAGTCCTCGAAATGACCTCCTGTAGCCACTGGTGAACATGTTTCTGCCGAGAATGTCAGAAACAGACTCAATTAGGGTGGCATGAGGTACCGGATATGGGCAGGTTCACATTGGTGCCCCATTCTCTTCACAGATGACAGCAGGTTTACACTGAGCTCATGTGATCAATGTGAAAGAGTCTGGAGTACGCTGTGGTGAACGTTATGCTCCCTGAAACATCATGCAGCAGGACTGGTTTAGTGGGGGGTCAGCGATGGTCGGGGGAGGCACGTCCTTGAAAGGTCTCACAGACCTCAACAGGCTAGCCAACGGTACCCTAACAGATGTTTATGGCATTCAGTAATTCATTATTCGTAACCGTTTATAGTTATATATAATATTCTTTAGAGATGTGTATATGATTGCATAAATAAGTAATTATAGTAAAATGAAAACATGTCTGGTACTGAATGATCGGAACAAATGTTAGTATGTTAAGAAAGCGTGAGGGAATTCTTTCAGAAGAATCCACTAATTTTGCCAGTCATTGCTGAAGGTAAAATATAATAAGAATGTTTTCACATATTTAAGTCCAATATAAGGTCAGAACAAAGGTTTGTTTTTTTTGGTCAATTGCTTTAGTTTTAGCCTTTTCTTTTTGATTGTAGTACACTAAAGTCTTTGTCATCGACGTGATGATATACCTACTTCCTGTTGCCATTGTCTATGCGATGACATTCTTTTGTCATTATTGTTATTATACCATTGCTATAACATATAATTTCTTTTTATAAAACAAAAACGTTAACACCTGGACCAAACAAGGCAGGTGTGAAAGAATGCCTTGACATTGTGTACCTAGTTTATGACATCAGTACTATGGAATTACTGTCTGTTGTAAAACACTTGGTCAGAAAGACCACGCCTGTCCCTTGTTGGATATGCTGTCAATGGACATTTCAGCATCAGAACTGGACCATGCAACAATTGTGGCCTTGTCTGATGAACCAAACCACAGTTTGTTCATGATGTAATGCCAACAGCTGGTTACGTGCGCATTGCTTCCCTTCGTAAGCGGTTGCTTCTGGATGCGTTATGGGAAAAGGCAAGGTGGTGGAGGCAGTGTGTTGCTTTGGACAATGTTCTGCTGGGAAACCTTGAGTCCTGCAATTCTTGTGGATTTTACTTTGACATGTATGTCCTTCAGCAGGATAATGTGCCCTCCCACACTGAAAATGTGGTTCAGGAATATAATGGGGAACACAACAACAAACTCAAGGTTATGACTTGGACCCCCAGATCTCAATTCAATCCAGCGTCAGTGTGATGTGATGGACAGACAAGTCTAATCAATTGAGTCCTCAACTCCTACTTTCAGGACTTAAACGATTTGCTTGGTACCAGATACCGCAGCACACCTTCAGAGGTCTGGTGTAGTCCATGTCTCAATGGGTCAGAGCTGTTTTGACCATACATTATTCATCCGTTGGTTATAATATTATGACTAGTTAGTATAAAACCGATTGAGACAAGACAACCCGGTTTGCAAGAGCCACAACCCCCTGCTTGTTATGGAAAGGAGGGTGGTGGTAGTGGTGGAAGCAGTGGTTAACCTTTAAAGTCAATAAAATGTAATATCTACGGTGGGTATTGTTAACTCAACTTTAGTTCTTTAGTTGGTTTTTGCCTGTCGACAGACTATCCGGAACGGGAATCCACAGATCTCCCATGTTTAATGACAGCTGAGTCGGATCAGTGCATACACGATAAGTATTTTAAAGAGCCCTCATGTGACAATTTAAGACCGGCTGTGCTCTTTTATGTTAATGGTGAGTATTTGTTTGCGGAATCATGTTGTAGCCAGAAAAATAGAAAATAAATAAAAATAGAAAATAAAACCAAATGTTTGTCAAAGCTGCGTGTTCAACCGGCTCCCTAGCATTGATCTTAGCCAGCAATTGCAACCCTAGACATGTGGAATCTTCTCTGTTCTAACTTAAAGGGAAACTTATTTATACGTCTGTAGAATTGGATCATGGTTGATGCTATCAGATGGTCAAAATTTGATCTCCCCTGCTTCCTGTCAGTCTGCAATCACTCAGTTCTTAACAGACATCAGTTCCACATGGTGGGCAGATGGTATAAAGGCATTGTCCCCTCTCTCTCGCTCTCTCTCTCCAAGGTAGGGTCGGTTGAGGAGGAGGATTATCATCACTGAAATAAGAAAGCCATAGCCTTTAAACAGGAAGTTGTTATATCTCTGCAGTCCATGGTCCCAACCTGAAAATGTCCACATGTCTTTATGACACTAAAGACATGGCACCACCAGCTGTTAGCAGGAAGAAAGTTTTTTGTGACAATTTAGTTGAAATTTTCATGAACTGATCTTCACATTATTTATTAGAGGAAGACGTACAATTACTGGGTGTTACCTAGCACCTCATTGTGGACACAGGCCGTAATATCAGTCTTCTTGCACCGGTTGGATAACACATTCAAATTCAGAGTTGTGTTTAAGTGCAGGTCTCGGGTAGTAGGGCCGTGGCTGGAGCACGCCCTGATGGTCATGGGGTCTTGGGCACGTTACACCTTTGTTTTTTTTTTACCAACCCCTGCAAGAACTATCATGTATCATCAGAGATCATGTATTCAATGCTGTTTGTTTCTCTTTTGAGTGGGATGTCAGAAGAATAACAAATAAAGTTAAGCAAATATTTCAATAAGATTTTAGGAGAGGTGGTCCCTTGGGAGGGGAAAGGGTGATTACATTTTTTTTTTTTACATTTTTATTTCATGATTAGATGTTGAGGATTATCCAGAGGGGGGGTTTCTTACAACGTCCAGGTTCTTTGAGTGAGATCCAACATGAGAGATGTCCATGTCAAACCAAGCAAAATAGATTTATTGTAGGGTGAATGATGGCATTGCTACAGGGGAATTTGTATATGCACTGGGCTGAGGTATGCACTGTCCACGTACCCTTTAGTTGGAAATGCATGATGCTGAAAATTCAGAAGAAATGTATATGTACGCAAATCAATGATGCTGGTGAGGCCAAACATTAATTACCTTGTTTTTGTACTAATTTCTGTTGAGTAGATGTCAAAAAGCGTATTTACACCTCGTTCCAACATTTTTATTCAGGGTCATGCATGATATCCCTTTGAAATGTAGTCTCATTTAGTCAATTTAATACCCTTAAATCAAGGTAATTGATTATCCTTGAAAAAATGAAAATGCAACAAAACTGGCGTGCTCAGTGTGTGATGAGTCTCAATTTGTGTACAAACTGCTCTATTGGATGGGAATAATAGAGTTGGCTGGGTCCAAGGCAATGTTGTGATGAAGGCAACAGTAGGAAAATTGAATTGAGAGAGAGAAATATTTTGCCTATGCGTTTGGGCACGGTGGCCTTCGTCCGGGCATTTCGGAGTTGGCTGTGTCGGTGAATTGTGGTTAAATGAGTTTGCTTCCTGTGTTGTCACTTGGTCACGTGACAGTCAGATGTTTTACACAAATTTGGAAAGATGTGTATTTTAAATTTAAGAATTTTAAATAGTGCAGCAATGAAAGTTTTTGCAAAAATATTTTGAAGTTTATTTGTTTTTTCGCGCCATGAAAAATGAGGCTTCAGTTTAAAAATACATAAATCTCACAGCGTGAGTTATTTTAGGGAAAACACTCCCTCGTGTAGTAAATTTGGTGTATGGTGTATGAAATGTTAGAAACAAAAAATGATCTGCAAGGTGTTTACAAAAGGGTTCGTTGTCGATTTCTTCATTTAGTTATTGTAACCCTAGCCATGGAATCCAGTTTAAAAATTCAAAAGGTGCGCAAATCATTCGCCAGACATAGCATAAGTAAAGGCTTCAGAAACAAGTGGGCAGAGCGAATACTTTCATTTCCCTATTCATTTTTCTGCAGATTTTTTACTGTTTCTTATTCATTGTGATTTGTCTCTGTTTCCCTCTTTTCTGCCAGGCCAAAGGAAAGAAGCAATTGTTTGTGCAGTTTGTGCTGGATAACATTTGGAGTTTGTATGACGCCGTCATCACTCGGAGGTGGGTGAAGGATAAAGCCTTGCGAAGATATAAAGGAAGGAGATACATAATAATACCACAATATCTAAGTTACAGAGAAATAATCACACATTCACTGGAATAGAAAAATGCACATGCCGTCTACACCCTATTCTGTTTCTGTAAAGATTGTGTTTCTCTGACTAGAGACAAGGAGAAGGTCGAGAAGGTGGTGACATCTCTTGGAGTTAAAGTGATGGCAAGGGACTCTCGTCATTCTGACCCTAAAGTCCTCCTATCTGCCATCTGCAGCCAGTGGTTACCCGTGTCCAAGGCTATCCTCGGTATCCTTTCTTTAGTGTCTTCAAATCTTACAGAACCTGGTCTTCTATGGGTTGGAGGTTGTGTCTGGGCTTGAGTTTCTAGTGTCTAGTTTTCTTGAACACAGACTGTAGCGATGGTGTGTGACAAGCTCCCCAGTCCGTTGGACATAGCGTCAGAGAGGGTGGAGAAACTGATGAGTGTCGGAGCACGACAATTTGACTCATTGCCTGAACAGACGCAGCAACTAAAAACAGGTACGATCACAAACGCACACACAAATTACACACACATATACTCACACACACACATACAAACCATTGCTCGGAAGCATTGAATTAAGATATCTATTTGTGACGAGTGTTAATCCATTTGTCATAGTACCAAGAAGACAACTTTTTGCTCCTTTTTCAACATCCAGTGAACATCCAGTTAAGTCCAGTCTATTGAAGATCTTGGTCATCTTTTGAGATTAGTCCTTTGAGCTTAGCAGTATTATTTTAGGTGGTAGCGAGCTGATGTTGTGACTGATTTGATGACTCAGCTTATATCAGAGTCTAGTGTAACACCAAGGTTCCTTTCTTGGCTGTTTGTTGATAAACACGCATAGTTCAGATGAGAGCTGGTGGTCTGTCTTTTATATTGGGATCCACTCGACTTTATTTAGCTGGAAAGATTTCATCCAGGCATTGATATAATATAAGGACAGATTAAAAAGGGTCACTGTGTGAGTGAAATATGTTTGAGTCTGTGTGATTGTGATACACCACTATATTTTTTGTAAATTTTGAAAAGTCGAAGCATCCTAATTTTAAATAGAAGATGCGACCCCACAGGATACCCGTCTTAAACATTCAATTACCTACATAAAGTATCATTAATAATTTTCCGCCTTGCTATTAAAACTTGAACCACTTAATATAATAGCTGTTTGCTTGTGTGTCAAACAATATGTACTGTCATTTTGAAAAGTCTGTTTTCAAGGTGTTAAACTGACCTGATGCAAAAATTAAAGCTTCACTTCATTAATACTCGGACACAGGTCCCACGAAATCCTGCGTGAAATTAGGAAAAGGTCTAATTTTTTTTTGCCGTCTAGGAATTAAGGTTTCAGATAAAAAAAATTGTTACGGCTCAAGTCAACTTCTTTTATTTCCAAATCTCAATTGTTCCACAGCATATGGTATATTGGGCCATTTTTTGTATCACTTTTGTGGAAGTTCAAGACAATCTGAGCTGCTATTAAGAGGGGAAGGGATGTCACTTCAGATTACTAGATGCTGGTGTGATTGACGGGTCTGCAGCGATTTCCCTCTGTATGAGAATAGAGTATTTGTGTTAGTGTTTTGATTGAATGGCCATTGGCTTCCAGAAAGTGTCGTTCAATGCGAACAAAGGAAAAGATTAAAAGCAGTAAAATAGAAATCAGTAAAGGTAAAGTTTAGGGTTGGAAATACCCAGAGGCCCATCTATATAATATTATCACGATATACACATATAAAATATGCTGTGCAGTGGGTGGGCGTGCATTTTCCACGTGGGGCCTTCAGTGCTATACTCCCGCAATTAAGCTTCACCGTGTCAACACGACATGCTGTTGTCTGACAACGTGACCATCCTGTATTCAAACAGACCATAATATTTATCCAGTGGAATAAAGTGGTTAAAATTGGGTTCAACACCTATGAGGGATATAAACTAATTGCATAGACACACTGAAACCATCAGAGATGTACCACTATCACACACAATGACATTGTGATGCATCACAAGTAGATCTCAAATAGAATAGTATATCTCATTACTAAATATTAAACTCTCAACATCAAGTCACATTTACTCACACGACCACCAAGAAAGAAAGCAAAAATGTCATAAGCACATGATTAAAAATGGTTTCCTCCCAGACTCAGAGAAGTCACAGTGAAGTGGCTGGGCATAAACATATGTGCCCTGAGAATCTGGTCATCATTCACAACACAACGGCAGCAACCATTTTACAACAACGGCTATTTAAGATCCATCAAAGTCTATTAAACTTACCAAAGCTGTTCATCATTTGAAGAGAAAGTCCATACTTCTTTCTTTAAAAATTGCACAATGACGCAGTTGTATAGGACACCGGTGCATTTAAGTTCCATTATAAGCACTTTTTTAAGTTCACATGATGGCCGTTGCTGACCGTCTTAGCTGACCGTCTTAGCTGCCCAAGACTGTCACCGCTGGCCTTTGGGCAACCGCGTTCTATTTCTCCAATAATTTTAATCTGTTTTAGGGCTGAAACCTACCGCTCTACAGGGGTTGTGGATACTAGAATGAACAGCCTTCTGTATATGAAATACTGACGTAGAGCTAGTGAGTTGGAATCCCCTAGTGTCTCAAAGACCGCGGCCAGCACGATGTATTAAAAATCTGATTGTTTGAAAAACATGACTATCAACAAGAATCAGAAGTATTCACTTAACACTCTGAGAGCCTCAGCGTAGATTTTTTTTAAACCAGAGACAGCAGTCGAGAAATCTGATTGGATAAAACATTTGTAATTTATATGAGCTCGCTGGAAGCAGCCAGAGAGAAAAAGCAAATAAATGACCTCAATAGACTGATAGAAATAAACTCATAAAATACATCTCAATTAAAATGTTTATTGGTTTATGAAAATATAATTTTTCCAATTATGACAATGTCGAGGCCAGTCAGGTAGGTCATGCTGGCCCTAACGGCCTTCAGGCCCCGAAGGAAAACTTTCACACCAATGCGTTTTATCCAATCAGATAAAGTTCTCGTTTCATTCCTCCAGCCAAATGTATTGGTTTGGGCTGGATAATAAAGCAGACAGACTGACCAATATGCCATAAAAACCTGTCGGGACATTAATGTTGCTGCTCCTGACAGAGAGAGACTTCTTTGGGCTCTTTCTCTTATATTATTATAATTTTTTATATATTTTTTTTAAATGGGTTGCAACAGCGGATCGTCTCATTCCGCATATAGATTTGGCATAAGTTTAATGTCAGATGCGCTTCCTGACACAACCCTCCGATTAATCCAGGCATGGGACCGGCACATGTGGTAGGCTGGTAGCACTAAGGACCTAAGGTAGCACTAAGGAGCTAAGGGTCCTAAGGTGGCCTAAGGGTCCACAATGGATTTAGATATGACTCCTTATTTCCCAATCTGCAGAGATGAGGTGTTCTGTGACCATCACACAGGAATGAAATGACTTCTAGGCATGGCCCGACCCCCTTAAACCTTGAATACTAATGATCAACTGTCTCAGAAATCTAAATTTATTTACTTTTATTTGTCAAAAAGCTGAATCCATTTCAGAATAACCCATTCAAGGTACTTTATAATTTTAACATTATTTCCATCATATAATTTGCACTAAAAAAATAAACTCTTTGAATTAAAAAAAATAGAAAAGTATATCCAAGTGATGTTTCTGTCAGTGTCAAGCAATTATGTTGCTCCAACTTTATACACCAACTCAGTGTAATGTGTTAGGATAGATTCATCTACTTTCCTGGGATTAGGTCCAACCTAATTTTTTATGGTTCTTTCAGGTTTGTTACTTTTAATTCTTCCAACTTTATTTTTATAGTCTTGGCCCAAAAAAGTTTTCAGTAGTAAAATTATCTTCATAAATGGAATTGATGTAACTCAATTAAACTTAAGTTGACCAAAGAGAATTGCTTAATACTGAAAGAAACCAATTTAATGAAGTGGAAATACTACATAATAAATCATTGGATTAAAGTAATGCAAAGACTACCTGTTGAGTGCAAATAATGTAAACAGTAACAGATATTAAAGTTTCCATTCAGTTTGCAACAAGGGTAGACGCAAATCAATAATCCAAAAGCATGTAATGATATTTGGATGCTTCTCTCGCTCCACCGAACACCTGGAGTATTATAGAAAGAATATCTGCTGATTTTGGATCAGCAGATATTCGGTATCTGCTCTTCCAGCACAGTATAATTGTCTTGCTCAAGATAAATTAAGCATTGCAAAATAAATCCTGTTCTTTGAAACCACTATTGTAGCTGCGGCCTGTTGCATGTGTAGTCAATGATTCCTTATGATGACGACCCCATACCTATGAGCGAAGCTTTTAGAATATGATACTGTGACCTATTTTTTTCTGTTTATGACCTAAGCACATGCTTATGTTTACGGTTGCTGCATAATGTATTGTATAAACTCTTATTTCGAAGGATCGCGGAAGTAACGTTTACAGGCATTGATTATGTGTTCTGGCTTGATTAAATTAAAATTGGCTCCATCCTCCATGCTGTGTGTTTTTTTTAAACATATTGTATGACATTTTGAAGTGAAAATAAACAAACTTTGTAAGCCCATTATTTATTATATGGTGGCTTTGTCCATCAAAATATGCATATGGATTAACAGCAAATCAAATTGTTTGTAAAATTTACTATCTTGTGCGCACAAGATAATATTTTCTTTATTTAAGGGACTTCAGGATAGGGTCCAGACCTAAACAAGAAATTATTTTATAAATTATATTTGTCATCAGCCAGCATCTGGGGATGACCTACTGCATCTGACCTTCTCCTCCTCTTTACTCCAGCCTTTCTTCAGTGCTCCAGCAGTGAAGATGCTCCGACCATCGTCTTTGTGTCCAAGATGTTTGCAGTGGATGCCAAGGTGTTGCCTCAGAACAGACAGAGGTAAGGTAAGAGGTTCATGTCAGCAGATGGTGCTGCAGACCTGTTGTTCCCCTTACACTGTAGACATGCTTTTTCTGTTTGTTTGGGATGTAGAGGAAGGAGACTTTGGCTTTACACACAACTATTTTGGAACAAGCTCATAAATACCACTGAATGCATCAAAACATGTTCACCTATTTAGTGTTAAATCACTGATTTCATTATTATGGATCAGTTGTTTTGGTCAATTACCGGAGATCAGAATCTCTCACTTCTCTCCATGTAAATAGAGGGTTTTCACAGACTTGAAAAAGTCTTTCTCAGGGAGGGGGAAGGAAACGTTGTCTTCTTTGAGGGTGCGGTTTCAGCTCAGGAGGTAGGACGGTCATCCCATAATCGGAGGATTCAGGGTTCGATTTTGGGTTTGATCTAAGCAATTGATGCCGTTTGCTGTGGGTCCTTAAGCAAGACCATTCACCGGGGCTTCTCTTCAGAGATCGGTCAGAAAATAGTTTTTCCTAGTGTTGTACTGTTTATACTGTTTATTACTGTGTACTGTTTATTATTTTGGATGCTGTAAGCACGTGTTTAAGAGGGCTGTCCTGACCAATGGGGAGAACGCATAGACTGACAGTTTTTTTATTTCACTCATATTTGCAGTTTTCCCTGTATGTACTCCCTGAGTTTTCAACATACCAAGTTCATTTTGATTAACTGATTATGTAAAAATAATGCAACAAACAAATAGATGAAAATTAATTGTGCCGTGTGATGACCCTTCAACTCATACATTACTTGAATTGTTACATTCACAGTAACCTTAACACAATGAATAACCAAGTCTTACTAAATGGTGATTACTCTGGTCCACAGTTCAACAGTAGATGGCGGTAATGCACCTTAAACTTGTATCTACCTGTGATAAAATGGAAAAAAAAGTAGAAGACAAAGCGTTTCTTGGCTCAGTTATTGGAAATTTATCCTTTGCAAAACGCCCAGATGAAACTGTTCATAGGAGAACTGTTGAGAGAGCATTTGATAGAACATTTAATAGTTAAACTGTTGAGAACATAATAGAATTGTTGATAGGAAAAAAACATTTGATAGAATAGTTGATAGGAAAACATTTGATAGAACTGTTGGTAGGAGAAAGTGTGGCCTGACGTATGGTAGTTATCGTATTTGTATGATAATTATTGTATTTAAAATTGTCTTTCGAGGCAATCAAAGTGCTGCTATGATAATTGAGTGATTCACAACGTCGCGCACAACGCATCATTTAATAATGAGTGCGGACCTTGAGGATGAGGAGTCCCATTGCAGAGAGGCAAAGAGGGGGAAGACATTAAAGTAAAGAAAATCAACTTCATCGTCTCCAGGCTTACAGACAAAAGTGGGAAAATTACCCCTAACATTACTGGCTGGCTACAAACTGTTATTGGCTGCGACAACAAAGCTTTTTGTCGCTGTCGCAACATGCAGATGGTGGGTGAGATCAACGTTCTAAAAAATCACAAGTCCAAAAAACATCAGGAAAAAAGAAACCTTGTTCCCTTCACAGAATTAAAAAAACGGACTGCTTTCAGAGAACATATGTAAAAGGACCAACTTGACACATATGTAAAAAAAGCAGGGTTAAAGTCATATTTGAAAAGACATATGGATTCAAAACCCTTTACAAAACATCCGTCTTTGTAAGTAGCGGTGTCCTCGTAAGTAATAATTAAGGCTGTTTCATTGATGTTTGTTGCAGATTGGGCGTCTTTATAACATGTTCTAACAATATATTTATAAGTCTGAAACCTCTCATGGACCTAAGTCTAATTGACACCTGTTCATTTGGGACGGAGCTCCGCCTGTACTCCAGTAACAGAGAGAGACGTTCCTGCATCTCCGACAGCTCCAACCTTATGGGAAGGTCAATCTGTGATATACAGCAAAGAATTAGTAGGATAACACAACAGTTACAGGATGTCAACAAGCTCTAACAGGATTTTCGAGGCAAATTCGAGGCGTACGATAATTTTGAGTCCCTGCTACGATAATATTACAACTCCCATCTGGCAACGCTGATGAACATTTGACAAAACTATTGATAGGAGAACATTTGAGAGGACAATAGTGGGTAGTAAAAAACAGTCAAAACATTGATAGCAGAACTGTTGAGAAGAGATGGGAGAACCTTTGATAGAGCTGTTGGTAGGATAAGTGTTGACAGAAGAACTGGTGATACAACTTTTTGTATCTATGGAACTGTTGGACCTGCCGATAAGTGAAAATTTAATTGAATAACATTTGATAAAACTGTTGATATGAGAAATGTTGATAGAACTGTTGATGAGACTGTTTATAGAACTGTTAATAGAAGAAATGTTGATAGGACTGTTAGCAGGTGAAATGTTGATTGAAGGATTATTGATAGGACACAGTTGATGGGTGAACAGTTGATTGGAGAACTGTTCACAGTTCAGAACGGCATTTTGGTACCATTCAGGAGGTTTTACACATTATGTCATCTTGACACCACAACAACCAACAACAAATACAATCAGATTCAGAATCAGCTTTATTGGCCATATATATGTATACAAGGAATTTGAATTCGCTTAACTGAGCTGTCACAGTACGAACGTCATATAAATAATTTTCAATTAAATGTACAAGGCAATAAACAATGACAAATGTATACGTATTAATATGTATATATAAATATATACGACAGTGCAAAGTTGTCAGACAGTTGGCGTAATTATTGTGTAATGGGGTGAACAAGGTTATTGAACAACACTAACACAGGTTTGATTGTTCGTCAGGTTGATGCCCTGTGGGTAGAAACTGTTCTTGTGTCTGGTAGTTTTGGCGAACAGTGTTCTGTAGCGCCTGCCAGAGGGGAGAAGTTCAAACAGGTTGTGATGGGTCTGCAGTGATCTTTCCTGCCCGTTTGTCCGTTGTAGTCTGATCCTGTCCTGTTTGGCAACAGATCCAAACCAGTACAGTGATGGATGTGCAGAGAACAGACTGGATTTCTTCAGTGTAAAACTGGATCAGCAGCACCTGAGGTAGGTTGAGCTTCCTAAGCTGGCGTAGGAAGTACATCCTCTGCTGGGCCTTTTTGATGATTTAGTCTATGTTGGATGTCCACTTAAGGTTGTGAGAGATTGTAGTTCCCAGGAACCTGTAGGATTCCACAGCAGACAAAGTGCTGTTCAGTACAGCAAGTGGGGCAGTGACAGTGAGTTCCTCCGGAAGTCCACTCTCATCGCTACAGTTTTGAGCTTGTTCAGCTCCAGGTTGTTGTGACCACACCAGACGGCCACCCGTTCAACCTCCCGTCTGTATGCAGACTCGTTGTGTTCTGGATGAAGCCGATGACTGCTGTGTCGTCTGCAAACTTCAGGAGTTTGACAGATGGGTCGTCAGAAGTGCAGTCATTTGTGTAGAGTGAGAAGAGTAGAGGTGACATCACTCAGCCCTGTGGGGCCCCCGTGCTGATTGTCCTGGTGGAGGATGAGATTTTACCCAGCCTCACCTGCTGTTTCTGGTCTGTCATGGTGTTTGATCAGCTGACAGGTGGAGGCTTGTACAGCGAGCTGCAGGAGTTTGGAGCAGAGTATTCCTGATATGATTCTATTGAACGCCGAACTGAAATCCACAAACTGGATGCTTGTGTATGTCCCTGGAGAGTCAAGATGTTGTAGGATGAAGTGCAGTTCTGTGTTGACTGAATAATCCACTGACCTGTTTGCCCGGTAGGAAAACTGCAGAGGGTCCAGCAGGAGGCCTGCCATGTCCTTCAGGTGGGACAATACCATTCTCTCAAAGGATTTCATGACCACAGGCGTCGGGGCGACTGGTCTGTAGTCATTTAATCCTGTGATGGAGGATTTCTTTGGGACTGGGATGAGGGTGGAGTGTTTGAAGCATGAGGGGACTTCACACAGCTCCAGTGATCTGTTAAAAATCTGTGTGAAGTGGGGGGCAGCTGATCAGCACAGGCTTTCAGGCGGGAGGGGGACACGCCGTCTGGGCCTGGAGCCTTTCTGATCTTTTGTCTCTGAAACAGCTTCCTCACCTCCATCTTACAGGTTCTAAGCTTGGGGTCAGTGGGGAGGGGTGTTGATAGTTCAGAGCGGGTGTCGAACCTGCAATAAAACTTATTCAGCTCCTAAACCAGTTGAAAGCACTCCACATACGTCACACGTAGTTTGTGACCTTTCGCTGGCCTCTCCTCACCGATGCTGGGTCGTAGGCAGAAAACTTGTTTTTCAGCTTTTCAGAGTAGCACTTCTGCGCTGCTCTGACCTCCCTGGTCAGTGTGTTTCTGGCCTGCTTGTACTCTGTCACCACTCCTGTAAGCTTCCTCATTGTTCTGACGAAGCTGCCTGAGTTTGGCAGTAAACCAGGGTTTATTGTTATTGTATGTGCAGAAGGTTTTTGTTGGCACACAAATGTACCCGCAAAAACTGATGTAAGCCCTCACAATGTCAGTCAACTCATCCAGGTCTGAAGCGGCATCCTCAAAGATACTCCAATCAGTGCAGTCAAAGCAGGCCTGTAGCTCCAACTTTGCCTCGTGGGTCCACCTCTTGACAGTCTTGACTACAGTCTTAGCAGATTTAAATTTCTGCCTGTAGGACGGGATGAGATGGACCATACAATGATCAGAGAGTCCCAGAGCTGCATGGGGGACGGGGCGATAGGCACCCTTTATTGTGGTGTAGCAGTGGTCCAGTGTGTTAGTGTTCCTGGTGGGACACGTGATGTGTTGTCTATATTTTGGCAGTTTGTGGCTGAGGTTTGCACTGTTAAAGTCCCCGAGAATGAGTAGAGAGTCTGGGTGTTCATGCTCCAGATTAGAAATCTGGTCAGCGAGGTGTTGTAACGCCTCACTAACGCAGGCCTGAGGTGAGATGTAAACTCCAGCCAGTATGAAGGAGGAAAATTCCCGCGGAGAATAGAACGGCTTGCAGTTGATGAATAAAGTTTCTAAATGAGGACTGCATGATGTCTGCACTGTGAAATCTGTGAACCAACCTTCATTAATATAGAAGCAGACAGCGCCTCCCTTCGTTTTCTCCGAGAGCGCCGTTAAGCGGTCCGCTCGGGGCAGCTAGAAGCCCGGCAGGTGAACCGCGTTGTCCGGGATGTGCTCACTGAGCCGGGTTTCAGTGAAGCACAGGGTGGCGTATCTGCGAAAGTCCGGGTTGGTTCAATTGAGCAGCAGCAGCTCCTCCATCTTATTTGCCAGAGAGCGGACATTCGCAAGGTGAATCGGGGAGAGCACCGTTCGGAATCCCCGCTGACGCAGTATAACGAGCGCACCGGCTCGCTTCCCCCTCCAACGTCTCCGGTAGGTCCCACAGAGAGCTGCTGCTCCTCCAACTAGAATTTGACCCAGGTTAACCAGTTGTTCGGGGAATTGTGAAAAAGTATTCCCAGTTGATTGGCGGATATTTAAAAATTCCACTCTGGAGTATGTGATCACAGAGGGATCTCTGTAAACAGGACAAATAAACAAAAACAGACAAAGTACTATAGAGCCCAGCACCGAGGCTACCTTCCGCGGCGCTATCATGAAAATCAATAGTGTGCAAAATCCATCAGCTGTATAAAGTCGAAAAGTGTGCAAGAATATCATTCATTGGTGGAAGCTGAACATATTGACCTCTGACCTCGCTAACCAATCACAGTTATCTTGATGTGACTGCACACATCATGATTGAGTTAAAACCAATCTCTCATATGTTCCAACTTCTCTATCATTAGCTCCCCTGTCAACTGTTCTCCATTTAGTGTAAAACTAAATTAATGCACAATTAATCAAAACCAAAAATAAACAAGATAAACATACAAAAAAGCAATAGTTGCTAACCTGCCCTACTAAGTATTAATTTACCATCTCGTTTTTGGACATTTTTAGACTCAACCTTGAGAGACTTGGAGTTCATACTCTCTTATTGCAATCAGCCCCTGAATACAGATCAGGAGGAAATTATTTAGTGTCTTGCAGATCATCAGTGAAGTGTTGAAATTTAATTTTTTTTATTAGATTTTCAGATATTACATTTGATTTTTTTTCATAAATGTTTGATAGAGTCACAATTCAAATTGCTTTCTTCTGCATACCATTTTGTTTTACCAGTATTTATGGGGGCTTTCCGATGTAATTTATGAACTTTCATCGCACCCAGAAATGTATTTTCAAATACCTTATTTTTAACTCGATTTTTCCATGCATCCATATACCTAACCCACCCACTCAACTTCTTAGTAATTACTAATAAAGCGTTTTTCTATTCTGCTCGACCACTCAAAGCGCTTTACATTGTGAGCCTGCATTCACCCATTCACACTAACATTCATACAGTGATGATAGAGACTGCCATGCAAGGTGCCAACTGCACATCAGGAGCAGTAACCATTCACGCCATCATTCACACACCAATAAAACAGCCATTGGGAGCAGCTTAGGGCTCAGTATCTAGCTTAATGACACTTTGACGTGTACTGCAGGGGATCGAAACCAAAACCTTCAGATAAGTGGTGAACAAACTCCAAGTGAGCCACCATCATCCCACTGTGAGACAACAATGATAAAATTCTTAGGGACAACTTAGAAAGTTGTTCCAATCAGAAAAGTGACGTCTGAATTGTCCAGTGCAAAAGGCAGCAACATGTGATCATCACAAAATCCACACCCAGTGTTTTCTCTCAAGTCATCTGGATGAACCGTGTCCTACTTCCGAAGCAAAGCAACACTTATCACATCCATCATATCACACAGAACCATATCTGTGGCAATTTAAAAACCCCAAAACACTCACCCCATCCCTCTGTAGAGGATGAAATCTCAGACAATCTGAGATTAATAAACCAATAAACCAGATTTTGATTGCTAAAGTAGATATTCAAGGGAAACCCAATCACAGAACTCTTTTGAAACAAGCAACCATCCTAAACATTTTCTAAGTCTAATATCAACAGACACGTGTGGAAGAAAATACTTCATGGAGGTTTTACAATCATACATGGATGTTTGTGTTGAAAGATGCAGAAATTAAGTTTGTCATAGTTCCTCTAAGCATGAGCTGTCTCCGCAAATATCATGCGTATATTTCTCAGTATTGCGGGTGCCTTTCCTTCTTCATACTCTCTACCCGAGGAGCTTTTTGGTTCTTTCTCCCTGAGTGGGATGCTGTTAGACATCCCTGACTGTATCCCTGTTGGAGGTGAATTGAGGTTTGGAACACAGTCCCTGACTCCCCCATAGTGAATCATAGATGGACTCAGCCTTGCCTGTCTGAAAGCACTCAAACATCAGTGTCTGGTGCACTGATCTAAACCCTGTGTCAGATTCTGTCATCAAGGCCTTTCAGGAATTTGGGGGAAGGGGTATACAAGTTCCTCAAGTGAGATGAGGCGAAGCTGTCCTCACACTTAAAGGCCGGGATGACACATCATGGCAGAGTGGACTCGAGCCGCTTTTCATTAAGAACAGATGCTTGCAGGAGACTGGGATTCATGTTAGGGAGCTATTAGAGAGTTGGTACCAGCGTTGGGGTAATGGCTTGGCCTGTGGAACATGTGTATGATCTAGTAATGGATCAGCTCATTGTCTCACTCTGCCTCATAGTTCTCTGTGGGGGGATCTGCATTTGCTAAAATGTGCTGAAGCAGCGGATGCTCCACTGCAATATAATAAACTCCTACAAAACCTCTATACCTGTCCTCCAGAAATAATCATTGCATAGATGGTTCTGCAGCAACTGTACATTTTTCTGGAGGAATATGTAGAACAAACAAAACTTCATAGTCTGAAGCTAAATTTGTAATAGCACACACTGCTGTAGAAGTTACTCCCAGTTCCGATAGAAAGGTTTCAGAATGCACAGTTACATCACAGAGCTGTGTTGGTGGCAAATGGGGATTAATACAGTATTAGGCGGTTGATTTTATTGCTCTGGCTGATTCGTTTATATGTAAATATATTTAAGTACTGACCACAAGACTCATCCCGGAGGGCCTTATTCAACCAGAAAATGTTGGTTAATGATATAGACTTTGCAGCTTATTTTGTTGTGTCTGGAGGTCATACGGTTTTATTTGGACAGATGATGCATTTTTTTAATCAAATACACTTTTCAAGTTGGTGTGCGATGAGCTTCAGCCCAGCTCCCTTCTTTTCTGTTTTTAGCTGCTTGATCTCCAATGTATCTGATGCTGGTTGACTTCAGACCTCTGGCTGGTGTAATCCCTGCTCTCGTCGTCCTACTGTAACTGCACCAGATTCTAATTGCACACTCACGTCTAGCCAAACAGATCAGCAAGCAGAGGGGATATAGACAGGCTGTCAGAGGATACAGGATTGGGAATAAGAGATCCAGTTAGGTAAAAGACAGAGAGAGAAGAAAGGCTTTTTGTAATGAAGGACGGGGAGGAAAGGTCATCTCCGGCTGTGTGCCAGGAAGGAAAAAGCTCCTGCACTAATGAGTCGACAGAGCTTCCATTCTGTTTTCCAACCAACTGCAGCGTGACACTAGTGACACCTTGTCTGTGGCAGACAAGTGGTTCCTAAACATACACTATACCACCATGGCCTAACAGTCTTCATTTAACTGTTCAACTGTTAATGTTTTAAAGGTTAAATTGTGTCAGGTTTGCTGACAGGGCTAAAATTCTACAAGCTACCGCTGTGGGAGATATCAATGGCTGCCAGCCTGTTTTATTCTCACAAAAATTAACACAATAAATTTCAAGAATTAAATTATTCTTACACTGATTTTCCTGTTAAAAATGAAGGATACACCTTCTGAAAGTAAACGCACATGAGTTTAATGTCCTGTTAACTCAAACTGAGCAGAATTTCAGCAACCGCATTAGTAAGTCTTTCCACTGTTTTCCAACAATCATTTACAAATGTGAAAATATTCTGGCTCTTTGTCCTGTTTTTACAGCTGTGCCTCTCTGACAATCTGGCTACTGCGTTAGCTCATAGTCTGTGAGCCGTCCTCACTTGCTCCTCTGAGGAAGATAATTAAATCAGCAAAAATAAAAAACATTGCAATGGATTCAGCAAATGAATGTGTTTGTTCAATGATCCCAATGCTACACAGATACCTTCAACCCAAGAACCAGATCAGGCGGTCCTCATGGTTTGTGGCGGCTTTAGCTCAGTAGGTAGAGTAGTCATCCCTAAGCCTAACCTGACGCAACATGCCGTGGGTCCATGAGTAAGACCCTGAACGACAGCTCCCCTGGTGCTTCACAGGGGCCGCCCACCTCATGGATGGGTCATATGCAGAGATAGATTTCACGACGTTGTACTGTATGTATGTACTGTGTAACATGGGATAAGGAAAGATTATTATTATTATTAATATTATTTAAAATGAACAACTCACTGATTAAAATATTCAAGAGTTCATTCACAACAATGGTTTAAGATTATCAATCTTCCATGTCATGGTAGTCCTTGAAAATTGAATCTGAACCAACAGGGCTTCTTTTTTAATGTTGAAAATGTTTCTCCTATATGCCAAGAGCCTTCCTCAGTTGTAACTGAGTGACGAGGGATCAGGTATTTCACTTCTAGAGAAGAGTTCGATATATGAGAGTTTTAAAGTTACAAGTATACAGCTGACCAGGCATCAGTAATGTGGGTGGATAGGGGGTCCTTGGGAATACACCGTTGTTTTGATTGTCAAACGTGTGGCCCAACGCAGGAGAACCAGCTCATAGGGACAGGACTGGAAGACAAGGGACACTCACTTGAAGATAAAGTTTACATTTTTGACAGAGAGAAATAGATGGTTTGAGAGAGGGTTGAATGAAGTCTTCTTAAACTGTTAGGGCCATCTTTAAAGATGGAATACCCAGCATCCAAGGCTACAGTCTGCATGTCATTTAAGTTATTTTAGTTGTTCCTCTTAATTGTAATTCATGTTATTGTATACCTGAGAAATATTTCAGCTTTCAAAAAAAAAAAGGTCTTAAAATTCTTGAAATTCCTAAAATATTAAAAGATACCTCTCCAGAACATTAGCAAAGTTTTCATGTGAACAGTTCGGCCATGGAAACCTTTATATGAGACAGATCCCAACACAAGAATGAGCCAATATTCACTCCCCAACCTGGTAAAAGTTCCCAAATAGCAAAAGGCGCTACTTCAGTACTTTGCTGTTGTTGTTAAACTGTTTTCTCATATGCTCCGGGAACAGAGTGTGACACATAGAACCCATTCTTTTTTTTTCACTTGGTTCATGGAGGAGGAAAATAATCAAAAAAGTTTTTGTGTTGTCATCTTATTTGGCATGAGGTTTGGGATAACCTGGAAGCACATGTTCACTCAGGGATTGGACTTAGAGTCTAGATTCCTGTATCTTTATTTAGGATTTAAGGATAAGGGAAGTATAGTTTTAATAAATCAGTGCTGGGTAACAGAAAGCTAAGGTCTCTTCATGAAACCAGAGGTTTTCTGGATCCAGTACAGAAATTAGCACTATATCCTGCACTTCATTGCATAATCCTCTGGCGAGAGCTCCGAATGTCAACATATTTTCAATAAGATGAGTATTTTCCATCGGGGCCACTAAAAAGCTGCTCAGAGCATTGCTCATAACATTGAAAAGGCTTTAGGTAGCTGTTTTCTAAACATGTGGGTGAAGTGTCGCTACTCACGTCCATTTTCATCCACTGGACACATAATTAAAAACCTCTTCAATGAAAGTCCTTCAGGAGTGAAAATTGATGAACTGACTTTTTACAGACATCTTTAATATCAATATATTGTTTAATTTTCCAGCACATATTTTCCTCTCTTCACAACGTTAAAAGGTCTGTTTGTGGTTGTGATCATCCGACTCCAATGTTTGGAAGCCATTACCTCATAACCGCAGCAGGCGAGGCCAGAAACCAAGACCTGTTATTCCTATTATTACCGATGAGTGACTGACCTCTGGAGTCATAACTGAGCTGAGGTTTGATGTAGGCATAGAGGTTCCCATGTGCCACATGGTGGTGTGTTTATCTGATGTTCTAGCAGATCTCCGCTTTGATAAACAAACTGATAACATTAATGTGGAGAACCGGAGCTGCTCCACACTCTGAGTTGAAGCTGCTTGTTGAGGCCAGGCCGTCAACCTGTGGGTTTTGCTCTTTTGTGGTTTTCTGTGAGAATCCTTAGTCTTGGCTATGGCACTATTAAAATCCAAATTATGCAAAAGATAGGTGTAATTATTCTCAAAGACTTGACGGGGCTAGTGCTGTAGTCGAGAGAAAATTACAGGCTGTTTAAAGCGGTTTGTCAGCAGTCACTCAGTCCTAATGTGAACAGCTGTGTTGCTTTAGTCTTTGTGGTCCTTTTGAAAAGAGTACAAAAAATGTTAACTGTCCTACCAGACCAGAATTCAGAACTAGATTCCAGTTGGCTAATATTTTTTCTTTTTATATAAATAACAATTTCTAACTGACAAAGTACAGTGGTAGCAACAAAACAGTGACATGATACTCCCAAGACTGATGTACAGACGATAATAGAAAAGCAACTTTGGTGATGTGTTCGTTAATAAATAAGAGTGTGTAATGTGGAAGAGTATGGCATATATGCCATCGAGAGAAAATAGTGCTGTTATTATAGAGTGTTGATAAAGGATGGTGCCGTAATATAAACAGCATAATTAATTAATTAACTCTTTAATACCTAATATGTTTATTAATACTTAATATATTACTATTTATTAGAGCTTTCGCCAAAGGAGCACATAATGTAGGTACCATCGATCTAATCCATATCCCTGAAAAATACCACTGGAGAGAACTCATGTAATTTCACACATACTGTATATCTCTGGGACGCACCAGTGGTCCCAAAATCTGATATTATCTGGATAATTAAGTCAAGATTCAATATCATTGCAATATGAAACATTTTATCATAGATGATGTATTGTATATCAGGATATAGTGCAATTTTTTACATTTCTTTCCAACTACAAATAAAAAAAAAAGTTTGTCATCATCTGTCAGCGTGTGTTTTTTCCAGTTACAAACAGTTCTCTGTCTTTTCATCACTGCAATCAGTGTATTGGTTTGAGCTGGATAATCAAGCAGACTGACCAACACATCTTAAAAAACTTGTCCGGACATAAATGTTGCTGCCTCTGATGTACTGTTTGTATTGCAGTCTTGTCCAACGCCTCTGAATTTGAACATGTGTGGACTACTGTACTATTTCCTGTATGTAGACCAGCTGTATTTTGGAAAACGTGAGACAGCCTTCTCCAATGACTATGGATTTACTCCAATATTGTGTTAATCCATCACCTTTGACGTCAGCATGTCTCAAGTTAACCCTTTCTGCTGGACCCAAACTATCCTGAAATTTTGTTTCATTTTTCTGATGAGGTTATGTAGGGCTGTATCACTGTTAGAAAATGTTTCCGAGTCACATTACTCACTTCAAGTTTCTTCATGAGATAGCGAAAGCCATAATTTTTCACTAGGTTGTTTGCTCGTAGGTCTTTGCGGAGCATTTGGGAAATCAACTGTTAGGATGTCTTTTACTCCATGGGTGTAGGGGTGGTGTCCTATATTAGCGCGGTGTTAATGTAGTCCTAGATTTGTTTTCCTTGACTGTTGTTTTCCTCGACTAACGTATCTCCTAATTAGGCCGTATGAACCTTCATGTTTGTAGTATCCCCAGAGTATTTCATACAGCATGCCTCCGTTTCCCATCAATTTATATGATGGTATCTCCTGAGGTCAAAAAGACTTCTATATACCTACTTGGCTTTAGAGTTTTGACTGGGAGGTACCATGGCTGATCCTTTGGCTACAAAGAATCAAAAGCCTTTAACTGGCAAATACCAAAGTCAACAGACAACTCCAAGTCACATCCCCTGTCTACAATGCAACAGATAGTTAAGAGCAAGGGCTGGGTTTAGGACCCATTTTAGCCATCATGGATATCTATCCTGTGAAGGATGTACATCACTGTTCAAAGTTAGGCTGTTTGCGTTGTTGATGAATAAAGGGATCCCTGATAGTTACAAACTGATTTTGTGAACCTTCACAGAGTGTTTAGTCTCTGCAGGTCTACCTTGCAGCACAGTTCTGAGTCAGACAGCTTTGTGATTTAGCACAAACTTTGTTGGTTACTGCCTTCATAATAACAGCATTAAAAAACGGGGCTGCTGGTAGAGTCCTTACATGGACAGCTCAGGCCAAATACCTAGTTTTGTCACCACCAAACTCATGGCTCGGTTGCTCAACCTGGACTTGCTTGATCATACTCTGCTCAAAATATAACATACTCAAGAGATAAAATCATCAACACAGAGTTCACTTCCTCCAGCTCTGGTTTATGGTTTCCACTTGCAACATCCTTGTCACTCTGGTCTCCAGGAGGTCACTCCTATCTGAAAGCCCTATGGAAATGTGACCTGTGTCTACGTGTTTGTGTTCAGGCCGTTGACTCAGGAGGAGATTGCCCAGCGCAGGGAGCTAGCTCTGCAGAGACATGCAGACAGGATGACAGCTGAACAGACAGCAGCGGAGGGCCACAAGGAGCTCACTTACTCAGGGAGAATGCCACAGGGAAACCAGCCTTTGGTACTCGGTGCCGGTAAGCTTAACCTGCCATATTTTTCATCGCCTCATTTTTTTAGACACAACACTTTGACAGAATGGCAATACCCATAAATTCCAACAGCTCTGAATTTGACTTGATACTCTACATAAAGTTCAGTATGTACTCCATGGGTTTAGTGGTGGTCCAATGAATTTGAAGATGATATAACATTGCAATGACAACAACAGCCTGGAGCCTCAGAGTCAGGATTTGTCGCTTGTTTTCCTTAAGCCAGATGTACACTGTATGATTTGAGCCCGATTTACCTTTGCTAATGAGTCTTAGGACGAACATCTGACAGTGTTCGTCCAATGTCGTTTGCCATGCAGTTTACAGTGGGTTAAGAAGGCCTATCACCATCTCCCGTAAAGCCGTCCGACAATCGGAAGATTTTCAGATTTTCTGTATGTATGTACAGTTTATCACATGTACAGTGTAACATGTGATAAACAAAGGAAATATTATTATTTTTATTTTTATTAGCGGAGTCCAGTTCGACACGATCGGCTGGCATCAGCGCTGTCTCACTGCGCCTGTGCGTCTGAGTTGCCATGGCGATATGATGCATCGTTAGGATGATAAATGATAAGTAGTCACAAAGTAGATAGTGCATTTTGTTACTGGTAACTGAACAGTGGGAACGAATGAGAAAGGTTCGCAGCCGTCAGTCATCACTATGTTTTTAACACCTCTGAGTCCAGATTCCGGGGCTTATTTTCTTTAAAGAGGTTTTGACACAGAATCAATCAGCTCGTTGTCATCTTCTTATAATGTTGCTAGCAAACAAACTCTTTTCAAACAGGTCGTACAGCGTGAGCATTCATGTTGTGCATGAGCACCTGAACATAGAGTGTGAGCACACAAATCATGAGATTCGACAGATGTTTGATCCGTAGAGTGTGATTTAAAATTAAACACCCATGACTCTAAAGTTGTAAAAAGTAAGCCCAGCTTTACTTGACTGAGAGAATCTAGAGAGAATGTTTACTAGCTCAAGTCTCTGCTGCTTCCCTCTGTTCCCCCGATGCCACCTTTTAACTGTCTCATCCAGCTAATAAAACTCTGTACACAGCTTCCAGGCTTGCATTGTATCGCTATGCGATCCAGCTTTTAATGTGACATCCTTTGGAAAATTTTTAGAATCCAAAACCTTGTAACCACTTTCATGTTATGTGGATAACATTGATTTTACTGTTTTTTTGTATGATATAAATAAGGCAGGAAGTAAACATTTCGTCCTGAAGTTGATATTTTGGAAAAACAGGACAATGAACAACGCAAGAACTTGCCGTGGTACCAAGATAATAATTTTTTTTCACTTCATCTGTTAGTGGTTATAAAGTTAGGGGTGTAAAGTTTTACCTACTTACCATATATTTTTCTTTCTTGTGCTTCTCTGTCATTTAAAATAGAGAGTCTCACACTTAAAGACTCAAAGCCAGAGGAGGGGGAGGAGCAGAAGGAGACTTTTATAGCATTTGCACGGGTCTACAGCGGGGTGGTCAAGAAAGGACGGACATTGTTTGTACTGGGACCAAAGTATAACCCCACCCAGGGCCTGACTATGGTAATCCCACACATCTCAGTCAACCACCAATCCACACTCTTTCTTTGTGTGAGAAACGCACGAACGTGATGAAAATATGCATATTTTTGTTATAGACATATTAACGTGTCAGGTGTAGAGTCAAAAGTGAATACATGTTTGTGGCGTGGTAACCTGGAGACGTCCCGAGGTATAGTATGGCTTGTTTTATGGTTTTGTTTTATTTAATTTGGCAGTAGCTCAGTTCAGTTGGCTCAGACTAAGGTAATAGATAAAGTCAGCAAAGAGCCAATACAGAAAATCCAAGAGTTGCGAGGATGATGTCATATAGATCGACAGATACTGCGACTGACCACAAATCATGGACCCACAGGTAAAATTTAATCCCAGAAAATTGAGAAATTAATAAAATGAGGGTTGCCTGGGTGTGGCTTTGTCTTAGTAGAATTTGTAAAGCTGCTA
Source organism: Lophius americanus (assembly GCA_037951165.1). Classification (NCBI taxonomy): domain Eukaryota; kingdom Metazoa; phylum Chordata; class Actinopteri; order Lophiiformes; family Lophiidae; genus Lophius; species Lophius americanus. The sequence goes on from JBBDHG010000014.1 coordinate 6,403,690, forward strand.
TGTGGAGGCATGTGACCTTCTGCGAGCAGTCGATCATAAGAAAATTGAGAACTCAATAATGTATTTAATTTTGTAAGGTGAAAACAAACAGTTGGAGGATGAAAATGCTTTTATGTGTCATATTTAATAAAGAATGGTTTGACTTTTGGTTTTGGACGGAGAGAGAGAGCAAAAACAATTTGAATGCACATTTTTTCAAATTTGTATGATACAATGAATCGAATAATCAAGAATGTAACTGAAGTCTGCCTCTATTTACTGTGTCTGGTGTTGGTGCTAAAGCGATTTGGGTTTTGGTTTGTTTTTATTATGCGTTATGAAAAGTTTTATACCAAAATAACTTTGAAAAGATGACGGAAGCCATCAATCTCTAGCTACTACATGACAACTCATAAAACATACTGAACAGATTTTGAATCGCTCTTCAGAATTTAATGGGCATTGATGTTAAACTGGCTGTCTTTGCTTTGTGATTACAAGCAGTTCATTCACATGAAACATTTGAGAGTCTCTGCTTGCTGCTCATGCCCATCAATTGTCTCATCTCCGCCAGCTGCCAGAGGGTTGCATTGCCTCGATTGGTGTAGCGGAGGTTCCTCATCTGTCCTGTTGTTCAGTGGAGAGCCTCTACCTTCTGATGGGAAGGGAACTGGAGGAGCTGCAGGAGGTGCCTGCAGGAAATGTTCTTGGTAAATATGTCTGTTCCTTCATCCTGGATATTCCTGCAGCTGTTTCCTGTTACTAATCACACCGGGTTAGATCTTGGAAATTGGGCTATCAGCCTTAATACTATACATCATATTAGCCTTATATATACATATATGGTGATCAACTAGTAGGAATTATTTTGTAGTTTAAGTGAAGTTGAGTTTACTCATAGTTTACTCATAGATAAAATGACTTAAAGAGAGCGACTGTGATGGAAAATAGTTGTTTATTTAAAATGAAATACTATCACTTTTAGAACATAGAAGAGAACTGTATCGTCCAAAGAGTAATCTGAAAAGGAACATTCAGTCTTTAGGCTCAAAATTCTTTACTTTGTGCTGCTAACAGTGAGGTGAAGCTAAAAACTACACTGTGTTGATAATGAATAAAACATTTAGTCACTAGAATAAAGTCAAAACATGTATATTTGTACATGTTTGAAACATGTAAGTTTCCATTTCTCTGTAAAAACACTATAATGGATCATTTTTAAAATTTCTACCCACATAAACCTTGACCTTCTTGACCTGTTTTTCGATTTAGCCCAGATTTGGTAACGATAAATCTATTCAAGGAGATCTGTTATATATTACCTCTATTCTCCATATTTTACTCACTAGAGGGAGCTTTATTACAAAAAAATACAGTTGTCCAGAAATAACTCAAAAACTATGTGATGGATAATTGTCCAATTTATACACACATAGGCCTTAGTGCGAGGAAGGACGGGATTGATTTCGGGAAAGGTCAGTTTTATATTTCTGACACTAGGGGAAGCTTTAGCATCAAAAGTGGTTCCATTTAGTCCAAATTTGGAACATATGAGTGGACTCAAGGAGCTGCAGCTTGTTTATACTGTATATTATAATTTAATCTTAATAATTTATATTTTACTCACTATCTTGCTTGGAGTTTTAAATAATTGTTTATGAATCAAGTAAGGGGGGATTTAACAGAAGATCTTTGTGGACTAATGAGAAATATAGGATTCATTGCTGCAACGGAGTTTAACTCGTAGATTATTAGTGAGAACATCTTCACAGCTGCTATTCCCATAATCCCAAACACATTCTGCTTTCGGTATTTATATGTGGAAAGAATTTTTTTGTATTTTGACCTACTTGTTTGCCCCTGGCGTATGAATGGTGTCCTGTGTCAGCACAGATTTTAGTCCTACCGCTATCTGATGAGTCTCTGCTCTGCACGACTCATTTTCAAAGCCTTGTTTTGAGCCAAAACCAGATTCTTCCTACGCACATACTTCTTCTCCTTTACCCCCTGAATAAATATGTTTTCTGGATAAACGGTTACACACATGTTCGTGGACTTGCTCCGACCATCACACATGTCATTTCTGTGAGCGTTCATAGTCAGTGGTCCATATTGGCCGGCTTTATGTTCCATTTATTCAGAAATAAAACCATGAATGATCTCTTTCACATTTCTTCCGCTTTAGAAACACATAACAGCTAATTCAGCACTTTTTTTACTCGCTGCAGGCTGCTGGCTCAGCCAATAACAACTCTAATGAAGACATTTTCTGTGATGGGTATGAACTCTTTGAGCCATCCAAATGTACCTCTATTCCTGTGAGATATGCTCAGCTCAAATTTCACAATAAACAATTATACGGCTTTAGAGCTGCGCGATTCTGGCTAAAATGAGATTTGCAATTTCTTTCTTGCTTAGCATTGAGATCACGATAGTCTCCATGCTTTTTTTTTGCAATTTTATTGAACTCAACTGTGCAATGCCATGTCATTTTTTATTACTCAATCTTTATTTATATAGCGCCAATTCACAACAACATTTGTCTCAAGGTGCGTTCCAGAAAGGGCAACAAAAAAGAGTCTTAATAAGCTATGAAGTAGAGAATATGCCCATTATTTTTCCTGAGGAGATGGAGGTTGTCCAGCATGCTCTCCTTCTGATTTGGCTACCCATGTTACAACAAACTACAACTCCCATAATCCCCGCATCACAAATACAAATTTCCCATAAGGCCACCTCCATAAAGGACTAAGATGCCTTCTAACAGCGAGTGGGAACACAAACTGGGCTCCAACTTTAGTCAATGTTGTGCAGATTTAAGTAATGCTCTTTTTTCCCTCAGGTGACACTAGGGAAGCTTTTTTATGGTGATGTTTAAGGTGTATATAAACATCTGTGGTGCTGCACCTGTGGCAAAACATTCCATGGTGCAGGTGATTTTATCTTACATCATCTTCCCTGAGTCAAAACAACTTCCACGCCTAAAAATGTGAGCTTTTTTTGGCAGGAGCTCAGTGCAGTTGGTTGATTCTCACCTGCATCAGCAGGGTTTTCTTTTGTATTAATTCTGTCTTTTTTATTTGTATCTTTCTCTCACAAGGACAGACAGCTTCTCTCGTCTAGTCTTTCAGTGTCTTGCTCGCTCTGCAGTTTCATTTCTGCACCTCAGGATGTTTTGAGGAACACAACAAATTCAAGGTGTTAACTTGGCCTCCAAATTTCCCAGGTCTCAGTCCAATCAAGAATATGTGGAATGAGCTGGTCTAGCAAGTCTGATCCTTGGAGGCCACACCTCTGAACTTAAGGGATCTGCGGCTAGAAACTGGATGCCAGATACAATGGCACACCATAAGAGGTAATATGAGTCCATTCCTTGATAGGTCCGAGCTGCTTAAGCGGCAAAAGGGGGACTTGCACAATATTAGCTTGTGATGAAATGTTATGGCTGAATGGTTTAGTATCAAAGGACATCATGGAAAGGCTCAGTCACTCACAAGCTGCTCGAGATGGGGAGATGTTCAGCGCTTTGTGAAAGGATACTCGGTACTATCCTGATTGCAGTTTTTCTATTGCAAATGATTGGACTCTAATTTGATTCAGGATTTGAATTTAAATTTCCATCAGTACAGCATCAGTGAGGATGAAAGGTTTGATCTACAGGTTGGGCATCTCTGTATGCCCATGCCGTACATGTATAATGTGTCATATGGTGACTGTTGACTTGTGCATTATTGAAGTGGCCTTACATTAATGTTCCCGGGCACTTGGCTCAGAGTGCTGCAGACACTGGATGAAGGTCTGTTTGTGTGAGGTCTTCCGGAGAGACCATCATGAATTATGAAAGAGATGTGCATTAGGATATTGACATCCAGTCGTCAGAGAGGACATGGGGGCGAGTGCACAATAGTAACACATTATCAATAAGTCGACCTGCCCTTGAGTAAGCGCCACGGATCCCTCTACTCTTCATCAAGTTTGGAGTGTCATCTCAGAGACATGATGAGAATGGATTTTTGGGAGTGGCCCTCACACTAAATAGCCTGGAGTGCAGGCGGCTCTGGCTGGGTTGACAGAGTTATATATATTTATATATGCTCAGACTTTTTTTCTTTCTGATGAACCACTAATTAGCCCTGCGATGCTGTGGATATTCATGTATTTGATTCTGGTTAGGGACTGGAAATACTAGCATTTCTGTTACCCCTTAAGCCTTGATCAGGGTCCCCCCCAAGCAAAATATTCAATTTTCTGCTTTAAAGAACCAGAAACATGCCCTAGCCTCCTCCTTCTCCGTGCACCAATAGTTTACTGTCTCTGCAGGATGTTTTTAAAAAAACATGGCAGCAACAACAGTTGAGCCTGAAGTGGAGGTGGTATTATTTAGGCCAGTAATATTACATCAATAATATGACAACGGCTCAACATGATAGCAGAGAATGTCTCTGATATTAGCTGCAGAGCAGTTGCGATGTCAGCAAATTTGAGGGGTTAGGGAGTTCATGGGGAGATACCAAACGAGTCGCAGACAAGTCATTCTCTAAGACAGATTAAAAAAAATAAATACTAATTGACTGTGTGAACCTGGACTGCTTAACTGTATTAACCAGAAATGTTTCATTGTATGAATCCTTGAGGCATCTACCAGCAATAGCATTGAAGTAACTGCATTGAAAATAGAAAGACATGTTTGAGGTAGATTGATCCGTGATCAATGAAGCAATATCAACTTCCTGTCTATTAGTTATGTAGTGATTTCTTTGTCACATCTATTTTTTGCATTGAGAATTGCCACATTGCAACAGAAGACGCACAGGAGCCATGACTCGTCCGTAAGAATTGACATGAATGTCTCTAGACCGAATCCTGATACGAGGTACATGTGATCAATAAATATACCTTAAAAATGTCCAGAGGAAGTGCCTCCCTTATCTTCCTTGAACTCTGGAGGTTTTTAATGATGAATTAAGACATATTTTGTTTCCGTCGCGGGATCATCAAACACCACTCAGAATATGGATGACTCGCTGCAGCGAGTGTCTGAGCCATGTGGGAGCCATCTTTCCTGTCTTGTTGATGGCTTGCTGGCAGGGAGGAAGTTGAAGCATCAGTGGTCTAATCCCACCAGGCATAGCTTTGATTATAGCCCTTTACAAGACAGCTGGAGCTTTAAGCTTTAAGAGGGAAACAACTGCACACAACTTTCTCAGTCACATAAAAGGCAGCATTTGATGTTTAACGCATCATTTTCTAATTAAACGTATAAAGACACACTGCATAACAAAATATAGCCTCATTACTTCTGAGAAGATCTGTAACTGTAGGTGAGTCGGCAACTGAACATCAACCGAAATATTGCCGGTTAAGATGAGTTGCAATAGTTTCTCGATTATTTAATCCAGTCAGGAGTGGGCTGGTGTTTGGGAAGTTTTTTGGCTCAAACATCTCCCTTGGAAATTCGAACCTGACTATGTTTCGATAAATATGCAGAGCTTTGACACGAATAATATGAATAAATATGACAGACAACCAGACACATAGATTCTAATTTGGTTTATGGGTAAATCAAAAAAAATGTAAAAGGAATTACTCATTAAAACAACAAGACTGCTTTTTTTTGCTACAGTCACAGTAAATTCAACTCAAATTCAAATTGAGTTTTCTCGTTGCTTTGTTCGCTCCATTCATTTTCACTCTATTGATATGAAAATTAAAGGGTCATTCGGAAATATTCAGGTCTGCTCTGCGACCTTGTATGTATTCATGGCACTCAGTGTGAACGCAACATTAGTTTTTCTGGCCTTGCACCTCACATTCCTGTGAAATCTGATGCGTTAATAAAAAAAAAGTGTTCAAGGCCTTCCAAGGCCCAATCACCTGAATACTGCTGCAGCTTGGGTTAATATAACAGGACTGTGGTTCTGTTTTGTGGAGTTTTCTATTCTTCGCTGAGGCCATGGTTGAGCACGATGGTCAGGAACAATACTATTGTTCCGACAGAGAATAAATTCTTGGACAAGTGCAAAGCAGAAGTGAAAGCTTGTGCTGAGAACGTTTTTATTAATTTCAAACTAAAACCAGAGGTGCGAAGACGATTCGATACATTCACTGAAAATGATGCCATATATTTCCCAAAAGGTTCTGTGTGTGTAAATAAGCTTAAGTAATTAAAAATATATATATTGATAAGTGCTGCACAATCAACTAATTAGTCATACTATTATGACTATCCGCCTAAAATCTTCTTGGACCCCTTTTTCCAACAAACAGCTCTGCTCATCATTGCATGGACCACACAAGACCTCTGAAGCTGTGCTGTGCTATCTGGCCCTAAGACTTTTCAAGTGTGCAAGTTGTGAGGCGGGGCCTCGAGGGATCAGAAATGTTTGCCGAGCAAATCAGATAAGATAAGATGAGATAAGATAAACCTTTATTGGTCCCACAAAGGGGAAATTGCAGGGTTGCAGGAGCATATTACAAAATAACATTTTGTACAATTAAATTAAATGTGCAGTAGATATGTGGACATGTTGAGTAGTATATTGTCCCATAGAGCAATGTGTGTGTGTGTGTGTGTGTGTGTGTGTGTGTGTGTGTGTGTGTGTGTGTGTGTGTGTGTGTGTGTGTGTGTGTGTGTGTGTGTTACTAGCAGTGCTGGTTAAATAGTCTGACTGCTGCAGGAAGGAAAGATCGGATATATCGCTCTTTCACACACTTGGGGTGAAGGAGCCTGTCGCTGAAGGAGCTCTCCAGTGCAGAGACGGTGTCCTGCATGGGGTGGGAGACTTTGTCCCGGAGAGATGACAGCTTGGCCATCATTCTCCTGTCTCCCACCTCCTGCACTGAGTCCAGAGAACATGCCAGGACCAAACTGGCCTTCGTGATTAGTTTGTCCAGTTTCCTCATGTCAGCAGCCGAGATGCTGCTGCCCCAGCAAAAGATGGCCGACGCCACTGCAGAGTCATAGAAGGTCTTTTGGAGTGCAGGGGGCGCTAGTCTGTTACTAGTTGCATTTAAGTCTCCCATTTGTCCAACCCACATTTAGTGTCAAAATGTCATATTCCCGTTCTGCATTTCCACAGACAATATATTATCCTCTGTTTCTACCTCCACCTCAAGTCCTGCAAGTCGTAAGGCGGGGCCTCGATGGATCAGACATTCACAGCACATATCTGATGTGCTGGGCAAATACTGGGTTGGATTGAGATCTGGGTTTTTGGAAGCCATGTCAAAACCTTGTATTGATTGTTGCGTACATCCAACCCTTTCTGAACCATTTTTGTATTGTGACCCGGAGCATTGTCCTACTGAAATAGGCCACTGCCTTTAGGGAAAACTGTTTCCATAAAAGGTTATACTTGGTCCGCAGCAATATTTAGGCAGATGATAAGTGTCTCACCAACATCCACGTGAATGGTAGGACCCAGGGATTCCTAGCAGAACATTGAGCAAAGAATCACAATGTATTTCCAACCAATGGGACTCTTTGACTTTCTTCTTATTTGAGTTTGCTGCTAACTGCTTCTAGCTGCTATTAGCTCCTAGTCGCCACTCACTGCTTATTCCTCTTAGCTGCTTACTGCTGCTAAAAGCAACCAGCTGCTTACTGCTTCTAGCTGCTTACCAGAGACCAAGAAATACAGCTTAAAAAACGGAAAATGGTCATAAATAATTTTTTTAAAAATTGTTGAAACCAGTGCTGCACAATCAATTAATCAGCCAAAACATTCTAACTATCTGTCTAAAATATTCTTGGTCTCCCTTTTTCTATGCAACGGCTTTGCTCTTCAAGGCATGAACTCCACAAGAACTCTGAAGGTGTGTTGCCGTATCTGGCACTAAAACTTCATGTCCTGCAAGTTGTGAAGTGAGGCCTCCATGGATCAGACAGGTTTGCCGAGCAAATCCGATGTGTGCTGGGCAAACATATCTTATCTAAATTTTACTAATCGCTTTTAAGTCTTCCAGTTTTAAGAGTTCAACCCACATTTCAGTTTCAAAATGTCATATTCCCATTCTGCATGTCCACAGACATTATATTATCCTCTGTTTCTACCTCCACTGCTGTCTTAGAGCTGGGACAACACAGACCCTCCATACACCATCACTGTATGGTGGCCCAATTTACAGGTAGTGTAAATTGGGCCACTGATGCTCTTAAGGCACGATAAGAGCGAATCCCTACAGCTGGATAGCATATGATGGAAATTTTGAAAACAAAAAGGTCAACCCGGTTACATAGGGTTGTGTTGTTCATGTGTCCAAGTAGAAGTAAGAAACATCTCTGAAAAACAGAGCGTTTCTTATTCCTTTTTTTTTTTTTTTTTTTTTATTAAATAAATGTTATGGTTTAATGAGAGGTAGAATGGCCTAGCGCACTAGGAGCTTTGGAAACAAACTTAACAGAAGTTCTTTGTCAAGTTCCCATCTTTGTTACTGATTAGTGGCATGCACTCAGCCAGCAGTAGGATTTATCTGTGATTGCAGCTGAGGCAGAGTACGCAACCAACGGGATGGCGTTTGATGGCGAGCTTATTAAACCCAGTCGTTTGTCACAGGGGTTAAAGAGGTGGGCAACATCAAACTCTCATCATCGGGGCCTAATGCGAAGCAGCTGTCTGACAGCCTCAGCCGAGTCATGCAGTCAGAGGCAGGGGGAGGAAGAAAAGGATTGAAGAAAAGTCTGACTGTAATGAATGATGCTGATTCAACACTGAGCAACTTTATGAAAACATTTGTTTTGCATTAGGCTTCTCTCTCTGCATGCCAGTGGTGACTAGTGACCCAGATCTCTAGCAGAACACACCAGCTGAATGCTTTCACTGATGTGAGCCACACTGGGGTTATGGCAGAGGCCAGCTGGGTTCATTTCAGTGCAGTGCAGCTCTGATCAGAACATGAATAATGACACAGTTTATCGTTGAGTTCCACTTCAGACGGTCGAATGTTGCTTCAACCCTCCAGTGTGCTCCATCACTGAGCGAAACCCCAGTGGTTTCGCTTCTCATCTCTTAATTGTGTTTATCTTTGCTGCTTTTTTAGCTTGGCAGCATAAAACATGCTCTGATAATTACAGTCCCAACATTTTGAAATTGTTGTGCTGTCTTACTTTTGGTCAGATGGTCAATGTCAAAATCCTCTCTGTGCTGTCAGACATTTATTTACTTTATTGTTAGTAGATGTTTTTAGCCTAGTTGGGTAAAGAAGTCTGCCCACAGAGGTAAAAAATAAAATGCATCATGTTATTTTAACTGTTTCATGGCTGTCACAGAATATTTCACAACCCAATTTTTATTTACCTGTCAATTGGTTTGGTTTTGTTGTTGACAGGATTACACAATATCTCCTTGTTATAAACATTGAAGATTGGTTGGTCATGTGACAGGAATAGCTCATTCGGCTTTGGAGCAAATTTTTCTAAAGAGGCAGAGACAATATTGGTTTGGACATTGCAAGATAAGGCTTTTATCACTGTTTCCGTTTTACTTGATGGTTTACAATGAAACTGAATGAATGAGTGAGCATTGAACCAAAGAAGAAACTCTTGAATTCTGGAGAGGATCCAAATAAAAAGTTGGAATCAGGACTTTTCCCCTCTCTTCTGGGAACAATACTTATCTTTTCTTTCACTATTTAACTATTTCCTTGTTTTGTTTTTTTAGGGGAAGTCCCAGTTAACTCTGAAAACCATATATTAACCATACCCCTATTGTCTGGAACCATAAAGGGACAGCTCAGAGTAGTTTCGGCCACTTCCCCTTTAACATTCTACTGACTGTTGTCTGTGACTCTTAGCTTTTGCACAAAGAGTGAGTAACATGAGTAGCACAAAACCTTGTGACTCGCAATGCATCATCCACATTGCCTGGCACACAGGCAAATTACTTGCTGCTGTGTATTGATTTTTCACGTGAGCGCTCAGCCAGAAAAAAATGTGTCCCATTCAGTGCTAACATAGAATAAGACTTTGCAAATTTTTCAGCTTCCAGTTCATCAACTTCAGGACAAAATTTTCACTCACTGATAAATCTATCCAACCCACTGACAGGTGCCATGGTGACGAGAATATCAATGTTATATTTTTTGTCAGTGTCTAGAATGTTATGGTTGACTGCTGTTTGTAATCCCTGAGAAAGTGTTGAGATGCCTGGAAAACCTACCAAGGGAGGCACCTAGGAGCCTCTTCATATGGCCAAACCACCTCAATTTGCGCACGGGTCCAGCATTAGCAGTCACCACTTATAAAATGTCCAATACACACTTCAACTGAAAAAAAGACAATAGCCGCCATTAGCGGTTTACTGAATTAGGACTATTTCATGACATAGTCACTGCTGGAAAATAAACTTATTGTCCATGTTTTGTTTTGCATTAATTCTGCACACTAGTTGTGCCATGCAGCAAGTCTCACTATTCTTTATCACTGCAGTTCAGGATAATTTAGCTTGTGTCCCACCTCAGTTACCTGTACTAGTGGTACCACAGAGTAGAATGCATACTAACTCCCAAGAAAGAGCATTTGTCAGCATTTTGTTGGAGCAGAAAGAAAAAGGAATAACAGAGTCCAAGTACGGTTAAGAAAACAAACTGAGAAGTAGTTCTGCTGGGCTGAAGAGAGGTTTTAATGACATTGTTTCATAAAGAGGTCACATCGCCAGTTGAAAGACCTTTGGCTCATTAAATCTTTTCAGTTTTCCAGCCACTGGCAGGCAGACAAAAAGTTTGGGCCTGCTCCCGACTCATCTGTCTCTTCTCAGTCGCCCTTGACACAGTTTCCAATCCCAGCCGAGCCCTGTTGGGATCCTACAGCCTGAGATTTTCTCCACTTCATCAGTGCTTCGATCTCCCCTCTGTAATTTATTACTCACTGTCCTCCCTCGTGTCTTCTCCCTTTTACTGATCCACTTCTTTTCTCTCTCTCCCCATTTCTCCTGAACACTTACTCCTTGAATTTGGCTGATTCAGGTTTTTTTCTTTCTTTCTTTTTTTTACGAAACACAGTCTTAGGTCCTCGAAGCTCACATTAACCAATCTTTTGTCGGCTTGAATAAATTCATTATAAAAATGATATTGACTGACATTTACACTTTATCCAAATCATTTTCTTCACTTGTAGAGTTTCAGAGAATTAGCTACTTTATTTGTGCCATATCAACATTTACTCTTAGTGTCTGTTTATATTTTCTACCTGGAACGTTTGATCCAGACTTCTCAGAAACTTATTGCCTTTACTAATGTGTTTTTGAGACACTAATTCTCTGTTCTCTTTACCACCAAAATACTTTCATGACTAGTTCAGTCTGTGCCTAATTTTGAACTGGTTCTTTGCATTTCCAAAGACAAAGAGCTTTTTCTTGGACAAAAAAAAAAGTTGCTACCGTATAACCAAAATGTTGTTTGTGGAACCACGGATAGTGTATCATAGTTAAGAAAACAACTGAACCACGACAGTGGATGTTATGACTAAACTCTCAATTGTACCCAATTATAAAGATAGGTTTTGTCCAAACTGTGCCAACCCTCCTTATTTGTGTTGTTAAATCTTCTGACTCTTCACTGTGATCTTTGATTCTATCGTAATTAACAGAAAGATCATATGCAGGTATGTTGGCACTGACAGATAAACTGTTTTAAACAGCAATACCTGTTTCATGTGTTGGAGTACACAGTATGCTGAGGAGAAACTCTACTTCCAATATGCTCCTCGACTGATGTGTAAAAAGCATATTAGATTAAATTTCAAGGACAAATCTGGTCTTTGAGGCAAGTCAGTAACGTAATAACGTACTTGTAGTTTTCCTGTGACATAGTGAAATGAGTGTAGTGCCTCTGTGATGTAATGGTGCAACTCTAGTGCCAAATTGACATAAAGACATGGTTTTAGTGCTTCTGTGATGTAATGAAGTGACTCTGGTGCCTTTCTGACATAATAATTTGGTTCTAGTGCCTCTGTGACGCAATGATGTGGTTCTATGCCTCTGTAACATAATGATGAGGCTCTAAAGCCTTTGTGTTGTAGTGGCAGGGCTCTTTTGTCACGGACGTAATGAAGTGGCTCTAGTGCCTCTCTGACATAACAATGGGGTTCTAGTGCCTCTCAAACATAATTATGTGGCTCTTGTGCCTCCATGATGTAATAATGAGGCTTTAGTGTCTCTGTTTTGTAATGATGTGGCTCTAGTGCCTCTGTGACATACTGCTCTGGCTTTAGTTTCTCTTTTCTCTATTGATGTGGCTCTAGTGCCTATGTATTTTTTGAGTCTGATGTAATAATGTAGGTTTAGTGCTTCTCATGTATAATGCATGGCTCTGGTGTCTCTGTTATGTAATGATGTGGTGTCTTTGCAGCACTAGAGCCACGATCACATACTGACACCACTCAGAGACGTTAATCTGAATTATGAGATGAAAAGTCTCTTACAATTGCGGTTTGTGATCCTTCCTAGTTTTTTCAGCGATTATTCATTGGTTTGACTGGTTCGCAACACCATGAAAACTATTCTGACAAATAGGCCGAACTTCGCTTTGGAAAACCTTTTAAATATAAATACCAAACTTTTCCAAACACTTGTTCCGTGCGGCAATAATAAAGGACAAACTTGAGACTAAGATGAGATAGAAGTTTATTGATCCTGAAGGATTTTTTTATAGACGACATCTCAATAACTGTCTGATATTTGTTCTTAAAACTAGAGGTGCACTAATCCATCAGCTGGCCGAGCATCCGGTTAAGGACGGTTTCAAGCATGTGGTGTAAACGCACACCAAGCATGAGCTACCACGGCTTCAAATATCTAACGAGTAAACCAGAAAACACAAAGCTCACAATTTGTAACATCAGGAAAGACAAAATCAGTTGTGGAGGAATCACCCCGAAATCATTCAGCACGACAATCTTAATCACACACTAAAAATTTCTTCATCCTGAGGAACGTAGTAAGAAGTTAACGTTAGCAGAGCAACTAAAGCTTGCGGGAGCTCGAAGCAATTTCTCTGTTGTTTCTCGAAAGCTATTCATCTCTTTCACTTTTTTAATTCGGGAAAGATTGAATGACGTCTCTGTCAACCTGTTAGTTTGACCATCAGCAGCTTCACACTGTGTCCAACAGTGGTAGAAAGCTATAATTCTCTTTCTAAAATAGAGGAGGTGCGTATTACAGTGTAGATACCCGTTCGAAGCCAGGCGAGGCTCTATCGACTCCACGGGCCTTGCTTTGTTCGCACATAAAAATCGGAAGTTAAATTATGTCACAATACCTTATTTAACATGATTTGTTCAGGATATCGTATTGAAAACCCAGGGTTCCACTGTCTGAACCCGGCTCCACTCAAGCAGTAAACTCACATGTAGTAGCAGCCGTGCTTAAACCACGAAGGACTTATAGAAAAAGCTGCAGGAAGTGTTTTTCGCGGTACATTAATGTACTAAAACTAGAATGCTATTTACAGATCCAGTGGGGTTAGGAGTCTTCCAGATGAACAAGGGACCCCCAGTCTATGACCGCAGCCTCACAAGTGCTGTTCTGCATGGCGCAAAATTCTCCTTGCATTCTACACATCCTCCAACAGTGCCAAATCAGCTATTGTGCATCATTACATATGGAAATTAAGCTTTTTATACTCACTAATAATAATATTAATAACAAGCATATCTAGAAACACAATATATGATATATGACGAGAAACTTACTCATATCTGTCATTTCTTAAGTGTAAACCTAATTTTTCCAACTGCTTATTTTTTTATTTCTAAGGAAGAATTTCAAAAACTAATAGATATTTGATTGGTAATGACAGAGACATCGTAGGCCTATTCTGCAATGAGCGATATCTCTGTTTTTTTTCATTCTCCAGGGATGATCAATCATCAACTGTTTGAGTATTCATTGTAAAATTGTTTTTTAAGCAATCAACAGCAGGTCAACAGCAGCGTGCACTTTGAGATTTGATCTAAATGTAAAGTGCGCCATAAATTAAATGTATTATTATTATTATTATTATTATTATTATATCCAGCCACCATCCACGTGACCCTCCAGACTGAAAAAGCACAAAAACTCCAGGGAAGAAGTCAAGTTAGTAAAATGCAATAATCCAATAACAAGCATTAATGTGAGAGGGATGACAAAGAGGGAGAGAGAAGAAGGGAGAAAAGCTCAATGTATCACTGGAAGTCCCTTAACAGTCCAAATTTATAGCTAAAGGCTAAGAGCTAGCATGGGCCACCATTAAGTATAAGCTGTATTCAAAAGCAAGGTTTTAAGCCTACTCTTAAATGTAGAGAGGGTGTCTGCCCCCAAAACCAAGATTGGGAGAGGGTTCCACAGCAGAGGAGACTAATAGCTAACGGCTCTGGCTCCCATTCTACATAGACAACCCTGTATCCTGTGAGCCTAATGTTGTATTTGGATAATATGGAACTAAGAGCTATTTTAGATTTATTGGTGCCTGACCTTTAATGGTATTGCATGTGAGCAGAATGTTTTTTAAATTTGTTTCTCGATTTTACTGGGAACCAATGCAGGGAAGCTAATATATGAAGGATATGTTCTCTTATACTGGTTCTGGTCAACTCACGTGCAACAACATTCTTAATCCGCTGGAGAAACATCAGAAAATATTTGGGACAGCCTGATAGTTGGTAATTACAGTAGTCCAGTTTACACGTAAAAAATGCATGGACTAATTATTCTGGGACACAGATTAGGTTACTCCAAGCAGGAAGCCGCGCTTTACAGATGTGTTTAGAGCTCAATCCTTCATAGATGCTGGAATCTCTCCTCATATGATTATTTTATTTGTGTGACTTAAGTCCTGGAGGAGAAAACGGTATGCCCCCTCAAAGTGACAATTAAATTTATTCATGAACTGATTATATGAATTATGGAGTTCTTTCAAGCTTTTTCTGACATTAAAAGATGTGATTCCTCGACAAGCAACACTTTTCTGCCCTCATTCACTTTATCGAATAAAATAATGTCTTGGTTCGATGAAATACAGGTTTTCTTTCTTAAATTCCCATAATATCTTTGGACACCATTATGTTTTCTTCAGATCTTTTGACTTCCTCAATGAGCTGTCAATGTGCTCTTGGAGGAATTTTGGACGGTGGTCCACTTCATTGAAGGCTCGCTATTGTTCCAACTGTTCTCAATTTGTAGATAATATGTCTCACGGTGGATCTCTGGAATCACAGAACCTTAGAAACAGCTTTGTGTTGAATGTAGTTTGTTAGGTTTTAGGATTTAGTTTCTAATTGAGTGAATACTTTTGTCATTTTAATACTTCTTTTTCTTCTGGATTCTGATAGTTCTGCTGAAGTGGAAAATGTATTCAGAATAATTTCACTGGTTGGGTATATAAGTGAAGAGTAATATGACAACATTACTTAAATTATTTTCTTTGCGGAGATCCAGTAAACAGCTCCAAAATACCATTTAAACTTTTTAATGTCATTTGTGACCTCTCCCCCGGACAGTTTCAATTTACCTACACCATACTTTAAAATAAAATGTTGGAAAGCACACAATAGTTTATGTTGTTATACACGGATCAGCCATGACACTTAAACCACTGACAAGTGAAGTCAATAACATTTCTTATTTCATTACCATTTCAGCTGGTGTGAGACACAACTCAGAAAAATAAAGGGAGCACGTAATCATCACAGCTTAACGCCAAGCCAATCACGACTCTGGGATATCAACCTGAGCAGGTTGGTCAGGAAGCAATAATGATTATCAATTTAGTTGCTGTTGTGCAAAGGGACAGACAACAGGTGGAATGGAGAGGCAATGAGTGAGAGAACCATTAAGGAATGGTTTTGCAGGTGGTGGCCACAGACCAATTCCCTCTCTTCATCCTTTTTGGCTGATTCTTGGCTAGTTTTGCATTTTTCCAATGCCCTTGCCACGTGTGGTAGCACAGTATCTGCAGCCCACAGAAGTTGCTCAGATAGTGCAACTCCTCCAGGATTGCACATCCACAGCGCCACGCCCAGAAGGTTTGTTGTGTCTCCCAGCACAGTGACAAGAGCGTGGAGGAGATACCAGGAGATAGGCCAGTACACCAGGAGAGGTGGAGGGGCCCTCATGAGGGCAACAACCAAGCAGCAGGACCACTATCTGCTCCTTTGTACAACGAGAAATGGGAGGAGCACTGCCAAAGCCCTATGAAATTACGTCCAGCAGGCCACTCGTGTGTATGTTTCTGCCCAAACTGTTAGAAACAGAATAAATGAGGGTGGCATGAGGGCCCAACGTCCATTAGTGGGGGCTTTGCTCACAGCCCAGCACAATGCAGCCCGATGGCATTTGCCTTCGAACAACAGAATTGGCTGAGTTGCAATTGGTTTCCTGTTCTCTTCACAGATGACAGCAGTGGAGAGGCTGTGGAGAACTTTCTGCTGCCTGCAACATCCTCCAGCATGACCGGTTTGGCGGTGGGTCAGTGATGATCTGGGGAGGCATATCCTCCATTTGGTACTGGGATGAGATCTTCCGACCCGTTGTCAGACCGTAAGCTGGTGCAGTGGGTCATGGATTCCTTCTGGTCAATGACAATGCCCGGCCTCATGTGGCTGGAGTGTGTCAGCGGTTCCGGGATGACCGAGGCATTGATGCTATTGACTGTCCCGCCTGTTCCCCAGACATGAATCCAATTGAGCACCTCTGGGACATCATGTACCATTGCAATAACCGCCGCCTCGTTGCACCACTGGCTGTCCTGGAGCTGACTGATGCTCTGATCCAGGTTCAGGGGAGTTCTCCCAGGAAATCATCTGTGGTCTTATCAGGAGCATGCCCAGACATTGTAGTGAGTGCATTCAGGCACATGCAGGCCAGGTATACTAGTGAGCCACATCATGAGTTGTCTTGAGAAAAGTCAGAAAAGTTGGATCAGCCTGGGATCTCATTTTTCCACTATGATTTTGCATATGATTCTGAATTCAGGCCTCAATGGGTCAACTATTTTGGTTTCCAGTGATGTTCCTACGTAATTTTGTTGTGAACAAATTACACTATGTAATCAATGATTTTAAACTGGAATATTTTTTTTTTTCTGAGGAATAATTCATTCATCCATGCGATCTGTGATTTGAGTGTTCCCTTTATTTGTTTGAGTAGTTTTTTTTGCAGCAAGTGAACAATTTGTCGTGAAGTTGATGTGCTAGAACAAGAAAAAATTTACAAGAAAAAGGATCTGACAGACTTTTACAAGAATGAAATTATGATTGCTAGATGACTGGGTCAAAGCATCTCCAAAACTGTTAGTACCTACCAAAGTGTCCAAAGAAGGATAACTGGCAAACTGCTGATAGGGTCAGGGTTGCCAAAGGCTCATTGGTGTGTGTGCGAAGCAACTGCAAGCCTGTGTTATCTCATCCGACAGAAGAGCTACTGTATCACCAATTGCTAATGAAATTAATGCCGTTGCTGATAGTAAGGGGTCAAACACACAGTCACACCACAAGTTACTGATTGTGGGGCTTTGTGGCTGCAGACTAGTCAGAGTGACCTTGCTGACATTTGTTCACTGCAGGAAGTGCTTGCAATGGGAATGTCAGCATCCCAACTTGGACCACTTAGAAATGGAAGAAGGGGGGTAAATCATCTGCTAAATGCCGTTTTCTTTTTCATCATTTGGATGGCCAGGTGTGTGTGCATCACTTGCCTCGAAAAGAGATGGCACCAGGATGCACTGTGAAAGATGGAGAGCGCGGCAAGTGCAATGCCCGTTTACTATACTCTGGTGGAAAGCATTGGGCACCAGTGTTTCTACCTAATCATTGTTGCAGAACAGGAACCCCCTTCATGGAAATAGTATTTCCTAATGACAGTTGCCTATATCAGCAGCATAGTCTGCCGGGCCATACTGAACAAAATATTCACAATGGTTTAAGTAACACAGCAACAAGTTTAATGTCTTTACTTCCAAACTCCCGTTTGTTCAGCTGGGATTGGCTGTCTATTCTAGCACGCAACTTGTGTGGACTTTAAGGATCTGCTGCTAAAGTTTTGGTGGCAGATACGACAGCGCACCTTCAGGGGTCTGGTAGAGTACAAGCCTCGGCGAGGAATAATGGTGGCTTAAACAATGATGAATGGGTTTGTTATGATTGTGTCAGACTGGTTAGATGCCCATAGCTTTCATATCCATTTTCTATAATGTCACAACGACAAGGAGATTTGGGCTGTGGATTGAGGTGTGTTTTTCATACTTTTACTGCTGGTGCCATTACACCAATTCTACCTCCCTATTGTGAGATTATCCCCAGTGATAATGAAATAATCCATATTGCCACATGTCTTGGCCAAAGGTAATGGCTTTATTCTGCCTGTTATTCAGAGAATACTAATTTTTAAGGTTTCCACCAGCGAAGGTTACGGTGGGCTACCTACCAAGCAATCTTTTGGACAAGAACCCAGTTCATCACAGGGCCAACAAATAGAGATGGTTACCATTCTCATATTCAAGCCCTGTGAGTCATCATCTCCCTTATACTAATGCTTTTGGACTAAGGGAGTAAGGCATAGTTCCTGGAGGGAATTCACACAAATATGGGGAGTACACACAAACTGAATGTCTGTGGATTTTAAACTACAGCCTTTTTTTGCTGTGAGGCAACACTCTGCTGTCCTGATTGATGACTATAATGTTGTAAATTTAACACACAGGCAGTCACAGCTGTCCCAGCCAGAAAACGGTCTGCACTGCATTATCTATCCTGATCCAGCTCTAGGTTGCAGCCAGTTTCCCCTGTGCCAGCCATCATCTGAGCTCATGTGTCCGAAGCAGACTCCCGGCGCCTATGTAAACATATCCAGGGCCAGTGATAAAGATATCAAATGTGATTTTATGGCCACGTGTTACGTTTAAGAGGTTAAGACCTTAACATTTGATCAATTACAATGGAGGGAGGTATTAGAGGTCCGACAGTGAATCGAGTTTATAACAGCATGTTTTTGCTAAAAGTAGTTACAGAGACCGAACAAATCCCACCACATGCACAGATAGATAAAATAATATGGTTTAATATTATTATTATGGTATTAAAAATTTAACAAACCATCTATCAAAGGCAAACAAAATCATCATACCCATGACATCAGAAAGACCTCCAGCTAGCACACCATGGGCTGTTTGTGCATCACAGACTAGCTAGTTAAATAACAACCACCACAGTTTCTAACTTATTGTTCCGCCATTTTCTGGAGATCCGTAAATCCCAAAAATTTGTGCAAGTTAACAAGTTCTGCTTAACATGTATGTATAGTGTATATATAGTAACTCGAGATGCTGCTTTTTTACAGGTCACACCCCCTTTTGCTTTAAAAAACACATGCTGGGGTTGCTTTGTTCAGGCTAAAACACACACAACAACAGTTTTCTTTTCAGCACTGTTGCACAGTTTTCTTAAACACTGCAAGAAAAATAAACCAATTACTTTTAAGTAAATTTTTTATGTTTGTTTAGTTTGTTTCAATTTATACCTGGAATTTATCTTCAGGGAACAAATTCAAGAAACATATAGAGGACCATATCAACAGAGTTTTTGCCTCAGTGCACCAAAGGAAATGGTCACGTTGGGCTTACATTCAGAGTTTGACAGTAAATTTACGCTCAGCTGCAGCTGGTTTGCAGGTGAGTCATTTGTCAAAGAACAAGTTAAGAAGTGGACCTCAAAATAATTAAACCTATTGGAGCCTGACACGTTGAAGATGAGGTGACATCTTTGTCTGTCTCGTGGTCAGATCCCATTGTTCAAAAAGCAGAGGTCACCTTATGTGTAAATTAATGTATGGAGTGTTATATCAATTCCCCCTGGGTGAATCACACTCCGTTGATGTCAGAGGACCAGGGCATTTAGCATTTACATGCTTGATCATTAGGTGTGTTTACATGGACAGCCTAATTCTGATTAGATTCGGAAAAGACGTCTAATCAGAGAAAAGATGCTGCATGTAAACACCCCTTTCCGATGGAAAGAACCTTTCCGATGGAAAGAACCTTTCCGAATTTAGATTTCATTCCTTTGCAAGAAGGTAGTCTAAATCTTTTCGGAAAGCCTTTCCGATAGCCAGTCGCTGCATGTAAACGCTGTGTCAGAAAGCCTTTCCGATAGCCAGTCGCTGCATGTAAACGCTGTGTCAGAAAGCCTTTCCGATAGCCAGTCGCTGCATGTAAACGCTGTATCGGAAAGCCTTTCCGATAGCCAGTCGCTGCATGTAAACGCTGTGTCAGAAAGCCTTTCCGATAGCCAGTCGCTGCATGTAAACGCTGTATCGGAAAGCTTTTTGTTTGAGTTGTATCTGCGCATGCCCATCGTCATGGCGTAATGCTCCGCTAAGTGTTTCAGCAAGGCATTTAAATAAGGCAACTTCAAAACAGTACCGGTCTGCATCGGAGAGTGTTTATTCATTGCAAGTTTTAAATATTTTAACATATTTGGACGGTTAGATGGGCGAAAAGTCACTTCCTTGCATGCCCTGTTTGTCGTACTCTTCTTCTGGACACTTGTTGGCCGTCAGCAGCAAACTCACCGAAGTATTATCGCTACCTTATGAACGGGAGTATGGATCGTTGAGCATGTCTGAAAGGGTTTCTGATTAGATGAGTCGATACATGTACACACCGGGTCTGAAAAGATCACAACTCATGTAAACAGGCGACCGACATTGCAATTTGGAAAGGTTTCATTTGGAAAGGAGAAAAGCATCCCATGTAAATCCACCTAGTGTATTTAGCTGAGTCGTGACAAAGGTGTTCAGAGAGGTTTTTAAGCTATCGGCTTAACAATACTGTTACCAATGTCATCAGAGAAAAAAGTCATCGGTGAAGCATTGTTGCTGGTTGTATCGAACATTTTGTCACCCAATGCAATATTTTGCTAAGTCCTGTTTTCATATTTCTCAGTTTGCCTTGTTGAAGTAATTTTTGAGTTTCAAACAGTCAAAGTGAGAACATACTTGTTAGGGCCGGACAATTTAATCATGATAAAATCGCGCTCACCATTCTTTTATTTTTTTTCAATCTCATTTCATTTGAAACTAAAACAGATGCCTACTCTGACCCTCTATTACCTGATTCAGGGCGGTTTTGGTGGCGAAACCACCTGCAATATTAGGCATTGGATATGAATGTTATGGCTGATCGTTGTACATTGTAATAAAACTTGTGACATGTTTTCCGTTTTATTTTGGTGACATTTCCAGTAAGGGTGTGAATCACCAGTTCCATCATGATACAATGTTATATCGATTCTTTGGACAACAATTCGATATTTGTCAATTTGACAAGTTTGCCAAGATCCGATTACGATTCGATTAAATTAGGAGCCTGCGATCAATTTCAGAATATAATATGTGCCCATGAACAAAATTGGTTTTATTTCAATTTAAGAAAGCAAAAATTATCAAGCAATTTTGACATGTTTTGTCAAGAAATTTCAGCAATAAGAAAAACAACAAAGAAAGAACAAAGACCTTTGTTTCACTATAAAGTTACACATTTTTTTGATTAAAAAAAGTTTTTATCAGTTAACATTAAAGATCCCTGATTACCTTTAAATTATAAACATAACTGTCTACATTTATGTTTCATGGCATTGTTTATAGATGGTTCTGATAGTTGCTGGGCTCAGTGGTTTGGAGGTATTAAACTGAAAGTGAACCTGATAGTTTATTTGTACATACACGTTTGTTGTTTGTTTAAGGTCCTGGCGTCAATGCTAACTAGGTTAGCATGTAAATGTAAATTCCCAGTAAATGTTAGCATTTCGCTAATAGACCAAGCGCTAATATTTTTCCGTGTTGTTGTGAGACAGTAAACATTCAGACTGCACTTGGAAGCCAATATCTCGCATTTGAAGAGCGGGTTATCTACCAAAGTGAACGCAATTGTTCAGGGAGAGCTGAATAAAATGACAAAATTAAACTACAGCCTGTGGCTGTTCCCATTGGTGCCGGTAAGGAAGGGAGCCTGTGTATGGGAAACACTGCAGGTTTGAGTAGGTAGTCATTTTAAAAATAAAAGGTGTATTTTAAAAAGGATATATATCATTATTTTGACATTCCATCGATTTGATTGGATCGTTGTTCAATAAACCTATATACCAATCCAGATCTATAAATCGTTACACACGTAATTTCCAGCCATACTGACAAGCAGTAATAACACATGTGTTGTTTGGTCATTACTGCTGCTCTACCAATACACTCAAAGAATGTAAAACACACACACACACACACACACACAAACTTAAGTCTCCAGAGCTTCAGAGGGACTTTCCAGAGTAAGGGAAATTCCATAGGAGGTTAATGGCAGCAGATTTCTGAGGTTCTGGACTTTTACTTAATGAAACAGAACTCACATAGAACATTTAACAATCGCCAGCTTCATCTTTATTTCTTCTTTGCTTCTCATTATGCCGTTTTTCCACTGCTGCAGCTCTTCTCCAAACGTTCCTAAGTCCACAAATAGAAGGGCCTAATGCAAGTCATACGGCTGACAAGAAGACATTATTTTGCTTCCTCTGTTACATCCAGCTGGAAGGAAAAGGGTCAGTTGCCAAGTCTTTGGCTAGGTTAGTGGTTTGAGGTGACAGAAATAATATTCAATTTAAAAAAAACAAATTTGTATCAATTAATCTTTAAATTATTTGTTTGATTAATATATAGATTATTTTCAAATTTGTTGTTCAATCCTTTGGTGAATCAAATTAAAATTGCTGATTAAAAGTAACCATAACTTTGACCATTAATATTTCAACATTTTACTTAAGCAGCTTCTTATAAAAAAATAAGTATGCCCTTGTTCCTTCGATTCCTTTGATTTTTCTTTGGGGTTTGAGCTGGGGCCTCTGGGATGAACAGAGACGCTGAATTGGAAGGAGCAAGAGATGAGTGGCTACAGAGTATTTAAAAGGAAGACGAAATCAAGTAAAGTCAATTTTTGTTGTATAGCCCAAAACACAAATCACAACCGAGCACTCACTGCGCCATACCTAAATGAAAGATCGTAGACAGTATGGAACACAAGAAAATCAATAGTATGAAAGTAGAGTATGAAATCGCTGTAGCACAGTCAATCCAAGGGTTACTAACCATTGGGAGAGTGATGGCTGCGTGGTGCAGGATTATTCCGTCCAAACATTAAGTTAGTTTGCGAGGCTGTGACGTGTGGCAAACTTACCAAAACAGAGGCAGTCCATTGTAATTTTGGGGAGGATCTGACCCAGCCGTCTCACCATAACAGTGTGGTCTTTGTGAAAACTTTAAGGCAAAAATAAATTCAGAGCAAGCAAACTTTCCTTGCATGACGTAAAATCCTTGTGACTCCAAGAGCTCCAAGAGTGAAGCGGCTTGTTTACCTGCTATTGGACTGTCGTATTGATTGGCAATCAGAGACAGTTTAATACATTTTTGCTGCTTTCAGGATTTCATTACAACTTTTCTACCTGTGATAATTACCGAGATAGTAATTATTATTATAAATTCCCTAAAATAGTTTTTATTCAGTCTTGCTATTTTTTGTTGTTTCTATTTTCCTAATCATATTTCAGCCAAAAGTGCCAATTCTTTACAAGCTGGTGTCAGAGAGGATTTAGCCCTTATGACAACAAACTACTTTGAACATTTAATTCACAGTGACACTGATGCAAAGATGTTTTTTCTCTTATTTGGGAAAATGAGTGAGTGAATGCAGTCCTTCGATGGCGGCTGGTGTATTTTGGCTCAGATGTAGCCATCAGGCCACGATGCTGATTTCATAAAGTTAAGATTGTCCCTGTTTTGTATCTGACTAGTTGGTTCTAAAGCCTCTTCAGCTTGTCTGCCTGTGGTCATGTATTTCCAGCCAGATCACAGTGGGTGTGGGATTTAGTGAGAGGGTGTGGGCTGGTTTTCCAACGATGTGTGTTCAATGGATGTTTTGTTATGACCTGCTAAACGACGTCTTAGCCTCCGCTCGGCTGTATCCCCCCCATTCCAGTCTGTTGTGTGTCAGCAAGAGTGGTTATGGGCTGGTTGAGGTCCGCTGAGTTCCTTTTTTTCTATTTGGGTTTTATTGTTCGTTGTTGGCATGGAGTGCTGATAGGGATAGAGTTACCTTAAGGAAATTACAGTGTAGAGTTACACGGCAGGCAGTCGACAGCATTCTCCATCGGTTCCAGCCGTCAGCTAGATCTCAGACTTCACTGTACAAACAAGGACTGGTCACATGGGAGATTTTTCAAGCAAAGATAGAAAAACGGGACATAAAAGAGTCATTTGGATTTCAAGGTCATTAAAAGAAATTAATCAGGATTAATCAGGATTCAGGATTTTTGATGACACATTATTAAACTTCTTGTTTTTGTCACATGCCAATGGAACTGATAAAATCTTTCTGAACATGTTGCCTGATGCGGTATCGTAAACTATGTCAGATAAGTTTCAGAAGGACATTCTTTTGCCAGAGGTTCTTTGGGCTGTTCCCTTTAGGGGTTGCCACGGCCGCTTAGCAATTTCCATATTGCCCCATGCTCTACATCTTCCTCTGTTACTCCAATCGACTGCATGTCCTCTCCCAACGCATCCAGAAACTTCCTCTTTTCTCTTCCCCTAAATGTATAACCAAGGATGTCCCTCTGATATGCTTCTCTCTATGCTGCTCTCAATACCATCTTAAAAACATATTCCGTCACTCCTGCTGCCAGTCTTTTGTCAAATATACAGTGCATCTGGAAAGTATTCACAGCGCTTCAGTTTTTCCACATTTTGTTATGCTATACCATTATTCCAAAATGGATTAAATTCATTTTTTCCTCAAAATCTTACAAACAATCCCCCATAATGACAAAGTGAAAAACGTTTGTTTGAAATTTTTGCAAATGTATTAAAAATAAAGAACGGAAAAATAACATGTACATAAGTTTTCACAGCCTTTGCCATGACACTCAAAATTGAGCTCAGGTGCATCCTGTTTCCACTGATCATGGACAGAGCTCCAGCGTTTCTCAGTGGAGAGACGAGAACCTTCCAGAAGGACAACCATCTCTGCAGCACAACACCAATCAGGCCTGTATTGTAGAGTAGCCAGACGGAAGCCACTCCTCAGTAAAAGGCACTTGACAGTCCGCCTGGAGTTTGCCAAAAGACACCTGAAAGACTCTCAGAACATGAGAAACAAAATTCTCTGGTCTGATGAATGAAAGAGTGAACTCTTTGGCCTGAATGCCAAGTGTCATGTCTGCAGGGAACCAGGCACCGCTCATCACCTGGCCAATACCATCCCTACAGTGAAGTATGGTCGTGGCAGCATCATGCTGTGCGTTTTTCAGCGGCAGGAACTGGGAGACTAGTCGGGATCGAGGGAAAGTTGATTGTAGCAATGTACAGAGACATCCTTGATGAAAACCTGCTCCGGAGCGCTCAGGACCTCCGACTGGGGCGAAGGTTCATCTTCCAACAGGACAACAACCCTAAGCACACAGCCAAGATAACAAAGGAGTGTCTACAGGACGACTCTATGAATGTCCTTGAGTTGCCCAGCCCGAGCCCAGACTTGAACCCGATTGAGCATCTCTGGAGAGATCTGAAAATGGCTGTGCAGGGACGCTCCCCATCCAACCGGAAGGAGCTTGAGAGATCCTGCAAAGAAGAATGGGAGAAACTGCACAAAAATAGGTTTGCCAAGCTTGTAGCATCATACTCAAAAAGTCTTGAGGCGGTAATTGGTGCCAAAGGTGCGTCAACAAAGTTTTGAGCAAAGGCTGTGAATACTTATGTAAATGTAATATTTTCGTCCTTCTTTTTAATAAATTTGCAAAAAATTGCAAACAAACTTCTTTTGCTCATGGATATTGTGTGTATAATTTTGAGGAAAAAATGAATTGAATCCATTTTCAAATAAATCTGTAACATAAAATATGGAAAAAGTGAAGCGATGTGAAGTTTTCCAGATGCACTGTAACACCTGACATTCTTCTCCATCCACTCAACCCTGCCTGCACTCGCTCCTTTTTAAGCCTGACCATCACCATTTGTGTATTCTCACCTCCACCTTGAACCGCTGTCATGCTGCTCTCATACATAACCTGTACCACTCTAACATTCTTCTCTATCACTCCAGACCTCCTCATATAATCCCATAATTCCTCCCATGGAACTATGATGTATTCTTTCTCTAAATCCACAAAGACACTTTAACTCCTTCTGGCCTTCTCTGCACTTCTCCGTCAGCACTCTCAGATCAAACATCACATCTCTGGTGCTCATTTCTGGGCATGAAACCATACTGCTGCTCACAAATTGTCACCTCGTTTCTTAACTCAGCTTCCATGACTCTTTACCAGATCTTCATTTTGTGGCTCAACACCTTTATCGGATTGCACCAAATTACAGTTACAAAATATACAATTAGTGAATAAATACTAAAGAGTATAAAATATAAGTGCAAATGTAAAAACAAAGTGTAAAACAAGTTAATATAAACCAATGCCTAAGAATTACAACATGATAATGTGTGTATTATTACACACATAAACATAAGTAATATTGCACATGATAATAAATGGTAAATGGACTGTACTTATATAGCGCTTTTCTATTCTGCACGACCACTCAAAGCACTTTACACTGTGAGCAATCATTCACCCATTCAAACAAACGTTCTTACAGTGATGATAGAGACTGCCATGCAAGGGCGCCACATGTTCATCAGTAGCAGTAACCATTCACGCAACAATGGAACAGCCATTGGGAGCAACTTGGGGTTCAGTATCTTGCTCAAGGACACTTCGACATGTGGACGGCAGTGGCAAAGTATCGAACCACCGACCTTCAGATAGGTTGATAACCCTCCTACCAACTGAGCCACCGTTGCCCCTTAATAAACGCATTTTGTACGTGATAATTATACTGAAGCTTGATATTGAACATGATAATGATATTCTGATAATGGCAGGTTATAATGATGAAAAGTAATCTTGCACATAATATTGATATTATTGTTGTATTGGAATTATTGTCCAATGTTTAAGCACCCTTCTGCTGAATAAAAACAGCAGCAGGTAATAGTCAAAGAAATGGGTGAAAATATATATAAAAATAAGTTAACAGATTTGTAATTGAAAGTAAAGTTACTTATTACTTATATATTTGTATTATTATTATTGGTGTGAATAGCAGTAGATAAGTGTCAGGAATCTTTGTAATTGTAGGAGCAGTTTTGCAGTAATACAAGTAGTAGTGGTAGTAGAAAAAATGGTTGCTCAGTTGGTAGAGCAGTCGTCCACTTATCTGAAGGTCGGTGTTTTGATCCATAGCCACTACAGTCCACATGTCAAAGTGTCTTTGAGCAAGATATTGAACCCCAGGTTGATCCCGATGGCTGTTCAATTGGTGTGTGGATGATGGCGTGAATGGATGCTGCTCCTGATGAGCATGTGACGCCTTGCGTGGCAGCCTCTATCATCACTGTATGAATGTTTGCGTGAATGGGTGAATGCTGCCTTGTGTTGTAAAAGGGCTTTGAGTGGTCCAGCAGACTTGAAAAGCGCACATAAGTACAGTCCATTTAACATTTATTATTACTTATACACATAACTTTATCATAATTAGTAGGATGAGGAGGAATATTATTAGAGGTGGTAGTAGTATTAAAATGATACATGTAGAAGTGGTAGTAGTAATATTACTTACGCATTACATTAAATAGCTATATTTTTATTAGTAGTAGGAATATACTAATGGCAGTAGAGTTAGTAGTAGGATCAATAGTAATATTAATTTACACGTATTTACTAGGGGTGGGCAAATTTCCCTTATAAAATTAATATCCAGATAAATGACATACGATACTTTCCCGGAAAGATATATTTAAATACAGCACTATTCAACAGGATTTGATGTAATATTAACAGACATTTTTAACAGATATTTTCAATTATAACTCAAAAGAAACAACTCTATAAAGTGACTCTACTTACCTTCATATAAATCTGGACAAAAGGGACTCATGATTACTGGTGAAGCATCTCAATTAGTCAGCCCATAAGGCTGTGTTCACACCGAACACAATATTAATTTTCCTTGTGGTACAATTGTGTACAAAGTTTATGTAAAGCTGAGTTGAAAATGAACAACTTCAGTGAGAAGTGTGCACTAGGCTATGACATAGCAGCATTGAGTTTGAGGAAAGAAGGAAGATGTGGAAGCGAAGAAGCTTAACAGAGCTGTGTTTGTCCGCCTCCAGATAATGTTAACTCAGACACGGCTATGTTTTGGTTTTCAGGCATATCTGTGACTTTACAATAAACACGAAGCAGTAGTTGTGTTAACTTTGGTTATGTTTGATGACAAAGTGAGATAGTGGGAAGCAATGTTGTATATATGTCGATATTTGTTTGCCGGTTTGTATTGTCCGCGCAAAAAGGTTCCCAGGTGACACTTACACCTGCTTAGAGCAAGTAAAGTGTTCAGTCTGAACACGGCTTAAGAGTAGAATAAATAAAAATACTTAACTTTCCTTCTATTGTTTGGCTCCCTTCATCCTTACCCTCCCGTAATTTATATTCTCATCTGTTCATATGATCCTGTCAGGTATCGGTGGTCTGGAGGACTGTGTCTTGAAGTCGGCCACCCTGTCAACCTCTCCTGCCTGCCCACCATTCACCCCGCTTAACTTTGAGGCCACACCCATTGTGCGGGTCGCCATAGAACCCAAACATCCCAGTAGGTCCTCTACACCTAGTTAGTTCTTGAATTATAGTATTTATTTATTTATTTATTTTCTCTGTCTCATTCACACATACACACTCCTCACATCAAACCTGCATACACAAACTGATTCTCTCTGGTGTTTAATAAATAAAAATAAAAATGTTTGTGTCTAGGTGAAATGCCCAAGCTGGTAAGTGGGATGCGTCTGTTAAACCAGGCTGATCCTTGTGTTGAGGTTCTGATCCAGGAGACAGGAGAACATGTTCTGGTCACTGCTGGTGAGGTTCATCTCCAGCGCTGCCTGGACGACCTTCGAAACCGGTCAGTGTGTGTATGTGTGTGTGCACAGTTTAATTTTATTTATTTTCCTACAGTGAATGGGATATCACTTCAACATTTGATCATCACAAATTACCCGGGACCTTAGCCATTAATACTATGGAAAAACATTTTTGTGTCACATTTGATCCAGAGTGGGAAGTTCAAGTATTTCGTTTTTGGTTTCAAGCAAATTGTAAAATGTATGTGCCTGCGCTATCTTCCACCATATCACAGAAGTCAGTAGCCCATTACCATATTCGAATACAATTATAATAGGACCTAATTTATCACGGTAGTCTTTAGGAGCTGGACCACAGAAAGAGTTTGGCTAAAATTATGAGTAGTTTTTATGTTACATTCAATGAGGAGCAAAGTTGTTTTTTCTTTCTTAGCAGAACTATTTCTTCGGGAGAGGGACGTTAAGGACATACAATACAACTCCGGATAAATTTAGATTTGTCTTTTTGAATACTGTTCCAGTTCTGTGGGGAAGTGGGACCAATCTGGATATAGATCTCATCATTCGTAAAATGTTCTTCTTTTATATTTCTGTATGTATCCTTCAGTGATCAAAAGTCTAATGCTAAAATCATTTAAATACAACAACTACAAAGCGAGAACAGATTTTCAGAATTTTTTTATTTTTATTCTTTTGACTGTTCGAATTCAGGGTCACCTCAGCAGAAAAATTTATTTTCATCCACAGTTGCCGCCGCTAGCTTCTGCGATAAAGCCCAGATCGGTGGAGTGTTACAGTGATTGTTGATCTTTTGCAAGTTCCCATCTCCACACAGGATCTGTGAAGCTGGCCATCGAGGTCTTGGTCATCTCTCTTACCAAAGCCCTTCTCCCCCGATGGCTCAGTCTGGCAGTGCAGTTAGCTCTAGGAAAAGTCATGATTGTTCCCAACTTCTTCCATTTAAGAATTATAGAGGATGTGTATGAACTTTTAGTACAGCACATCTCTTTTGTAGCCCTACTTAAATATGTGTCTCTGAGCTCTGCAGCCAGCTCCTTCAACTTCATGACAGGTAGAAATCCATCAAGCTGTAGAAACATCCAAAGATTATACCTAGGGTACCTTAGCCGAATTTCAAGTGTCCTGGAAACGATTGATTACTGATTCCTGTGGTTTTGGGGGCTATACCATGCTCAAAACTCAAGGAACTTTACGCATAAATCGGTCACTCAGTCACGTATATTATGGGTCCAGACGAAAAGCACGGCAAAATGTCTCCACAACGAACTACATTCACCCGCAAGTATGAAATTTGGTGCACATGTTTATCTTAGCAAAACAGATCTTGGGTGCTATGAGTTAAACCTAACCTGAACTTAACTGTTAAACCTAACCTGAACTTGACGTTTTTGGTGTTCTGGCAGTTTTTGCAGTTTCCACATCTGTAGTTTCTTTGCATGTTAAACCATGTGCCGCTGGGTTCACTAGGTTGGAATATGTGAACCAGATTGTCTCTGTTGGTCGTTGCATGCCTGAATGAGAAAAGTGGGGGTTCCCTGATGATCTCACCTAGTGATGTTTCCGATTGCAGGATATGCAAATATTTGTTTATTATGTCCCAAAGTTTATGGGTGATGTGGTTCAACTGAGAAGTGAATGTTTTTCTTTCTGGCGATGGAGATTTTGTTTTTGGCTGGAGCAGACGATATTTGTTGTTGAATTAATTCAATTACGTGCAATTCAATATGTATATGTAGAGTAAAAACCAGTGGGTCCACTCTGAAGTCCACCAGCCACCCTAAGAAGGAAGCTCATTCTGTCAAGCTCATGACCATAGGTGAGGGTGAGAATTTCACCTTATGGCTCGGCTCTCTATTCACCATAATGATTCGACATCCCCATTACTGCATATACCAGACCGTCGAATGACCCACCACTAGAGAGAAAACAAGACCCCACGATACTTACACTCTGTCTCTTGAGACAATAACTAATCCCCATCCTGTAGGGAGAAACCACCATTTTAGACACACTGTCTGAAGCAGACTTGGCTAATTCTCCCTTAGATGAACCCGCCCCATTCATTCAGTCTGAGCCCTCTTCAAACCTCCTCTGCACATGATAGCAATGTAAACCCACAGTATTGATTACAGGAGTAATCCATCATCGTACTGTGGCCCTACCTTAAGGAACCAGGGTTCTCCTCATTGACTTTGAAGTTTGCAACTATTGATAATGGTAACTGTTATCCTCATTATTCCATAGATGGCCAGAGCATTGTGTCAGCAGCTTCTCTAAGTCATCCATATACTGCTCTTAGGTTTTTTTTAGAATTTTTACATTTATTCATAGGTTTAATGATTCCATGCATTTATTCATGAACACGGTGCTTTTGGAGGACGTGCAACTGTCTTCATTTATCTCAGCTGTCAGTTTAAGTCCGTTCATAGAAGTTAAAGTAGTCACTACCCAGACCACGCTGCTCTAATCAGGCATCATATTGGTAAGTTAGCTGGTTTTTCTGTGTTTCTAGTTATGATCGACTCTTCCAACTGAAAGCTGATGCATGATGGAGATCAAGTTAAGACTATAATTCCTTATTCAGGAATGTTAAGCATCCTGGAATCCGCAGATTTTGGGGTCAAATTGGCTTCTGTAGCTTTTTTTACACCGATATTTCACAACAGTGACGCAATGAAGACCGTAAAATAATAAAATTACAGAACATTTTGATTTTTATTGGGGAGCCCGGGTTCAGTAAAAGAGGGGTGGTATACAACATAGCAGTGCCAGTGTGTGGAGCGATGTGAGGTCCATCATTGCTTGCTAAGCAATGGACTTGTCTGGCAACATCGATCACTTAAGGTTCCTTTTTCTTGGTGGCTGACCCTCTGAACAAACAAAAACAATTTCCCAGGTTCTGTTAAAACAAACTGCAGTTACAATCCTTTTACAGATTTACAATCTTTTTATGAGTAAATGTATTAATTTACCAGAGATGATTAAAAGCATCATACATTTAAAATTATGTTTATATGAAAGTTCTGCCAGATTCATACAGTGACATGTGATATGTCCATGAGGGATTCAGATTGTATGGATGGATTCATAGATTGGTTATCGTGGATCCAGTTTGTTCATTTTGACCTGATGTGTTTTATTGTAAATCTTGTGCAGACAAGATGGATAATGAGTGACACATAACAGACCTTGAAATTAACAAGCACAGAAGGACACATGAAGTAGACATGGTGCAGGGTTTTCAGCCAGAAAATCGGTTTGGCTCCATTCACTGGTCCGTCTCCTCAGTTTGCACCATTACATGGTTTTCACCAATACACAGATGGTGTGTTGCACAGGAAGTAGTGTTTGGTATTCAGGCTAGACAGCAGAATTTTTCCCTGATTGCCTTAGAGATTCATTTTCCTCTTGCTATCAAAGCTATAACGTGAGGTGGTCTTAAATATGTCTCTTACTCTGGAGAGACTTCCATCTGTATCTACACTATCTACCGTCGCTGTCCTTGTAGTTTATCTTGTCCCAAAAGACAAACCTCTGGAGTTCTCATTCCACAAGCAGGGTCGGGATGTATAACACTGAGGCATCAGTGTGAAGTCTGACGTTTTATAAATCAGTTGAGCAGTGCTTTATTAGATTGATTAGATAGATAGATGACTAAATAGATAGATAGATAGATAGATAGATAGATAGATAGATGGCTAGATAGATAGAGGGAGAGAGAAAGAAAATTTCCGTTTTGGCAGCAGCTCCAACAAACAGTCATCCTTAAGGTGATATTACATTAATAATATGTCAAAAACAGGTATTAAGAGCCCATGTTACGCTGGGGTTAATTTCACAGTCTGTTCAAAGGGTAAAGACCACCAGGACCTCAACCCGACTCTTCAGTTGCAGACAATCTTAGTTGATTTTCCTCTACTATGATATAAATGCTAGCTGCTACTAGCTACTTTTTTTTATCCTCCCAGTTATCAGTCTCTAACTAACCCCGTATATATGTTCACAACCCTGATCTGTCCTAACTCCTTGCATTGATACAGATGTCACAGACATGGGTCACAGTTAGGCGGACTAAAGGCACCAAAGTCCCGAAGAGAACAGGCTATATAGAGAGGGTTCCTAATTAACATCCTTTCCTACCAACAAGGGAAAAAAACAATGACTCACTATATCAAACCGTTTTTCTAGGTGTTATCAGTACACACCACGCCAAGTATCAATATTCTATTATAGAACTTGTAGATATGGATGTGATTTAAAGATTTTAGGATAATATATTTGAATAAAACGGATTTTACGATCCAATAGATGGTGCCACAGAGTTTCTTCTGCTGAGGGTTCCCAACCCTTTTTTTATCCATGGTTAACTTTATGAGTGGTGGATTGGTTGTTTTATCAAGGTCACATAGTTTGTTATGGAAGGCCCTGACAAAAAATAGTTTAGCTGTGAGGACTTTGTCCCGTGTTTGTTTTCTGTTTCAGTAACATTGTATCTGTTACTATGTGTGAGTATGTGATTAAATACAAAAACCTCAATATTTATATCTATGTCTGATTATACTTTAGATTTAAAAAAAAGGACCCCTTGTTTTTTATCAAAAATATCAATGGATCCGGGGAGAAACTAATAATACAAGACAGCGGAACTTGCTACATTTTTCTTGCTTTGAATGTCGCTTTGAAAGGAGGTCAGAGTTTTGTTCAAGTTGCTCCTTCGATTTTAAAGGAGTCATTTGACGTGGGTCACGCATCTGATTAGGATGCCTCCTTTACGATTTCCTGACATGTCCAACAGGAAGGAATTCAATGGTGTGATTATATATGTCATCTCGACTGGGAATGCCCCTTGAGGGTAGGCCAGAGAGTGTTTTTGGAGAGAAAGATCCATCTTTTTTTGGAGGATTTATAAGAGGACCGCTTTCTCAGAAGTGGTTTTATTTTTAATTTCTAAATTCTGTATATGGTGGCTGAAAATCATGACCAAATAATAATACTGTCATTTATTGGAGTGGGCGTGTTAATACTGGTTCCGGTTCCAGGAGTATGCTGCTGTTGTAATGTTTGTGTGATCATGGTTGTGTGATGCTGCTATGTTTAGAGCCAGCTCAGACGGTGGAGGACACAGACAGCGAAGGGGGACGTGGACTGGCCTACTGACTAGCTACTTAGATAGGTTCTCTGATTGGTTGGGCGGATTATTAGGTCACTGACTTGTTGTTTGGTCTGTTGGCTGGTGAAGTGACTTAATCCCCATCAAATATTTACTCCTTTACTGGCTCAGAAACAAGCTGATTGGTGGCTGGATGGCTCCTCAGATCATCAGGTGAATGGTCGGCATGTTGTCAGATGGAGATCTGAGCCGTGTGTGACATTATGGCCTGATGTGTGTCGAACTCAGAATGAGGTCAGCACTGCTCAGTTAAGCACGAGACTGTGACATCACCACGGCAATCTGAAGGTATTATCCCTTTCTCTGTTTGTCTGTGTCTGTCATCAGAACTGGGTCAGGGGCCAACCCTTCAGATGCCGCTGTGTCAAACGATGTTATTGCCATTGTTGATCAGTTTGGGATGTGCCAGTTTTTTGAGTCTGACTCAGAGATCAATTCCTGTTCACATGTAATAGTCAGTCCTTCAAGCTGAATATACTAACATCACTGGTGAAGAACAGCGCTAAAGCTCTCAACAGGCTGATCAGCCAATCTATTACCCCTTTGACTTGATTGTAACTCATTTAGGATCTTTTTCAAGATCATTTTCGTTATAGATATACAACATTCAGCCATAATATAATAACCAGTCACTGGTGAAGTGTATAACTTTGATTATCTCGTTATCACGGCACTTGTCATTGGGTGGAATTATTAGATTACACGTGAATGTAACATGTTGTCCTGAAGGAAAAAAAGAACGAGGAAAAATGGGTTTAATGATCTGAGGTACTTTGACAAGGACCAAAATAGGATGAATTTCCAGAACTGCAGACATTGTTGGTTGGTCCTGGTTAAATATTTGTATTT
This sequence comes from Lophius americanus, assembly GCA_037951165.1. Classification (NCBI taxonomy): domain Eukaryota; kingdom Metazoa; phylum Chordata; class Actinopteri; order Lophiiformes; family Lophiidae; genus Lophius; species Lophius americanus. The sequence continues at coordinate 6,438,689 of JBBDHG010000014.1, forward strand.
ATTTGAGATACATTTTTTGATAAATAAAGATGATGATACATCTCTAATTATCTTTTTAAGAGACTTTTAATGTGGTATGGTCTGGAAACAGTTTCCTGGTTTGAGTGCTTCAGTCCATTTGACCCGGTCAGCCTTATATCTTCCTGCAGCGTCAGCTTTGCAGAGTCTATACATAATTATCCTAAAGGGAAACCAGAGCGTGCTATTCTATGGTGATGGATCATGTTATGTCAGTCACTTCCTGTCTCGATTGCTTGATGGCTTTTCTTAGTTCCTCTAATTGCCTTAGTGTAAGCTGTAGTCCAATGTGGTTTGAACTTCCTGTTTTTAGTTTCCAGTATTGATCCATCAGATCTAGACTAAAAAATCTCTGCAGCTGTTGGACATATTTCCACTTAAATCTTTGAGGTTTTGAGTGAAATATCTTGATCAACTTTGTCACGAAATCTGATTTCTAAGTTTGAGCGCCAAATCAGAATAGTTGTAGTGTCACAACTAAAACCAACATTCCCACACAATCTAGCACTTTGCAACAGTGGCATGGAAAAACTGCATTTTCACCTCAGAGCAGACTCTGTTCCTCTATGGGCAACCCTTCCACTGCCTGAGTTGAGAGGCAGGAGCCATTTTGACACAGAGATCATTAATAGCCGGTGTGAAAACTCTCTTCTCTCTTGTTTGTTTACTATGAAAAAAAAGTTCTAACGAGTATTTTTAAAAAGCATTCCTGCTTTCTAGAAGCTGCTTCTCGCATTTGTCACCTCTGTATTTCGGATCTCCTTCAAATTGCACACCCTCTGAGGGCGACTCTTGTTTAGGAAGAAGAATTGATGTCCCCCAATCAGAGATTCGGTAGTCCGATCCCCAGACTGCCCCTGCTGTCTACACGTCAAATGGTCCTTGGGCAACATGCTGAACTCCAATCTGCTCCCTGGATGGATATTATTAGGTGTTTTCAGATAGTTCAGGCTTTGTTTTGTTGAAATGACATGGCTATTTGTCTCTAATGAACGCTGGCTTTCTCACAGAAAATCATGTTCCGTGATCAAGACCACAATAAGCTGTTGCAAAAAAGAATGAAAGAAACCTCATAATCAATTACATCAATATATACTGGTATAGCAGTTTCATTATGCACCAAGAGTTTTTACTTCCTGTATAAATTTCTTATGTGTGTCAACCAGCTTTACAAACAACTTAATTGGGTGACAATTATTAACAGTTATATGTGTAATATTTTATCAATGCAGAAAAAAAAAGATGCCCTTAAAACACAGTGACAGGAGGGAAAACACTGTTGGAGAGCATTATTGGGATCAGTAATTACATTTTCTGTGGCGTTTTTATAGGTTTGCAAAAATTGAGATCAGCGCATCAAAGCCCATCATTCCATTCAGAGAAACTGTGGTCCGTCCTCCAAAAGTGGACATGGTGAACGAAGAGCTGGGCAAGCAGCAGAAAGTAGCCATCATTCACCAGGTGAGTCACACCAGCAGCAACTCAACTTTCTGGATCCATGCACTGTGTTAACAAAGAGGGTGGAAGCAGATTGGAGGTGGCGGAGCTGAGATTGCTGAGGTTAATGATGGAAATGTTGAGGGTGGGCGGTGATCAGGTTGGTGTGTGGTGCATTTGAGGGTCAGTACATGTATGATTGATTGGTGACAGATTTGGGATTAAGGTGGTTTCGAAATTTCCAGAAGAGAGATTCTTGTTGGGATGAGGATGTTGAGGATGAAGCTGATAGGTGGGGAAAAACGATGTAGACCAATGAGAAGATACATTAATGTGGCATGAGAGGACATGTAGGTGGGCGTGTGACCGAGATGGATGCAGAGGAATCGTAAAAAGGGGAAGTGAAAAAACTGCGACTTTTAATTGGTAGCAGCCAGGAGAACAGGATATAATTCATGAAGCATCATGATAATTCTGCAAACAAGAGCAGAGAGATGATTGATTTTTTAGTTACATTATCAGGCTGGAATAAATTGGAAAATTAGAAAGATTTTCATAAACTTGTTGGTGTGAATGTATATTACCAGGTAAAAGAAGAGGCCTCTCAGGGCCGCTTGTCTGACACACTGAACGTGGACCCAAGTGGCATAGTCACCCTCACCACCCCTAACAGGATGGCCACCCTGAGCGTCCAGGCGATCCCCCTACCAAAGGGTAAGACTCAGACACACACACACATGTTAGGCTAAAGGTCTTCGTCTGTCACAAACTAGTAATATCCACAAAAAGTCAGGATATTTAAGAAATATTTAATGGATCAATTTCTAACTTTATACCTCAATAGATTGTGGTGCGAGGAAGAACTGGCTTGGTTTTGTGATAGGTCAATTGTATATTTCTGACTCTAAGGGGTACTATTTCGCCAAAGGTTTGTAGGTCATAATTTCCCAAGCCTTGGTCTGATTTAGTCAGACCAATCGACTCGAGGAGATCTATCACTATTCACTGTTTTCCAGGAATACCATAAAGACTTTCATGGTTCAATTTCCAACTTTATTCCCAAATAGACCTAGCAAGGAAGAACTGCATCGATTATGGGAAAGTTCAGTTGTATATTTATGACTTTAGGGGGAGCTTTATTTTCAAAAGGACATCATTTCGCAACGGCTGTTCTGATTTAGTCCAAATTTGGTGCATATGAATCGACCCGAGGAGATTTATCATGTATATATTATATTTTAACCATATTTAAATCTAATAGTTCATGATTTAATCGATGAAGGGAGCTTTTCCTTTTTACGAAAAATACATTACATTTATTTTAGGAGTTCAATGAGGAGGATTGCCTGTACAAAAACGTGGATTTTCGACTTTTCAGGGATATACCCTTGCTGACGGGGACGACAGGGTAGGTCTAGTTTGTATGATTGTCATCAATATCTAAAGTTAGAATTTGGAGTCAGTGTCCTGAATCCCTTTACAATGCTATGCTATACTATACTTTACTGTACTATACTATTTTTTACTTCCTCCACCATCGTTTTCCCTCTCTCCTCCAAGAATGATGAAGGAAAAAGTATAGTTACAATACTATCTTATACTTAGCCATACTAAACTATACTATACTCTGCTATACTTACCTTTACTATTCTTAACTATACTGTATTTACTATACTAAACTAGGACCATGCTGATTTCCCTGAAAGCATAGGCTTATTAGAGAACTATTAAAGTATGATGCATACAAAACATTTGGAAAAGCACCCCGTAAGGAGTTATGAACTTCTAGAGTCAAATATGACACAGAGTGGATTTTCAAACCGGATCGGGAGGGGCATGGTAGAAAAATAACTTCACTGTTACTGTAAGCCAGCAGGTTACTGACCTATGGATGGAAACGGTTGATCTGCTGTGGTGATCCCAAAAAGGGAACAGTCGAAATACGAAGAACAAGAAGATGATACACAAGATAGATATCCTTGGGTGGATTCATATGCATCAGATTTGGACAAAATTGGACCAGTGGTTAGAAGTAATGTCCAAAAGGTTCTCCCCTTAGTGAGTAAAATAAAAATGATTGGAGTGAAACACAATGTACAAAAGATGGATCTGTTCAAGTCAATTCATATGCAGCAAATTCAGACTGAATCGGGCCAATGGCTGAGAAATTTTGGCCAGAAAACTTTCTGAGATAAAACTCGGGGGAGATGTATAACCTCCCAAAATAAATCCAGTTCTTTCTTCGCACTAATATTAATATAGTATTTTGCCATACAATAATATACTTAACTAAACTATACTATACCCTACTACACTGAAAGATGTCATGTTCCATTTAAAACTAGAGAATATCAAAGGACATAGGAAGGCTGAATTTGACAAAATATGGACTCTCATATCTTACTTTGCCACTGTTGCCGTAATAATGAACTGGAAACAGAGAACTTTGATCCAACAAGGAAGGGGATAATGTGTGGACCATCAGGTGAGGTTTTATAAATGAATGTGTGTAGGCACAAGTATACATTTTATGTTAACTTTATACATATACGTATATGGAGATGAGTATGAGTAACTTTTTACGTCATTGTTATTTTCTACACAGTCGTGGACAGCTGTCTCCTAAGGTGGGCATGAGGGGGGGGGTTACATGTTTATTTTCTATTAAAATAAACGTTGTTTTTTTCTATATTATGTATTTTATAATAGCATGAAATCTCAAGAAACAGAAAATTTGTAAAAAAAAAAAAATAAGAAACATAAATGATTATTGCAAAAAAACATGATGGTCCTCTCACCTATGAGAGGAGGATGTAAGGAGCTCCTGGACCTTGCACTTTACGTCTTTACTAGCTGCTCTTCACATCTCCAGGTTTTGTGTCAAATAAGACATTGTACAAAACCTCCTGTTTCGTCTTCATTCCTGTCATAAAGACGTCAGTACATTTATAAAAACGGAAGTTTCACCAACTTTCAAGGAAATGGACACTAGACTTGCAGAGTAATGTATCCTTGAAACCATGTTGTTGTTGTTTCTCCTGTCAGAGGTGACCAATCTGTTGGAGAGAAGCACAGAGGTAATTCGGACTTTGGAGCAGCTAAACGTGTCACTGAGAGAGGGGAAGAGTCTGGACATAAGCTCCCGGACGCTTGAGACCATCGCTGAACTGAAGGCCCAGCTTGAGAACTTCCTGCAGGGGAGGAAGTGGAGGAACGCTGTGGAACGAATCTGGTCCTTTGGCCCTCGCAGGTGCAGTTCACATTGACATTGTAATAGATGAAGGTGATGTAGTTTTTAATTAGAAGAGTAGAGAAGTAGAGACTACACTGCCTACAATATATATAAAGTATATGTATACAGTAGATTACCCTATATAGACGTAGGGGTGTAGTGTCAAATCCATTCAGTGAGGCAACCAAGTCCATGGTCATTTGATACAGCCGCACAGTAGCGCCACTCTTTCCTTGCCCTCACTTTCATTATGCGACCCAGGGGTTCGATATGGTATGATATGTATGCAACATAATCCTGATTGCGCAGCGGCTCATTTTGAGAATGTAGTTTGAATTTCTTTGCCCGCAACAGTTTTCTGTGCGGGCAACAATTGCGCAGCACAGAAGTTCCAGCTGCGTGCTAAGAATATAAAGCAATATTTCAAGCTGAAGCCTCGCAAGTGTGTTAGACTGCTTGGTCTGTCTTTGAAGATGGGTCTGGTCGGTTGCCGACATCGCTGCAGACCCGATATCCTGATCCTGTAATTAACAGTAATGAATTGCCAGTTACCTGCCGAGGTCCATTAGCTTCTTACCTGCAATAATCCACGCCCGCCTCCTCCCCTGAATCATCACATTAAGCAATATTTGTCACAAATGTAAGGTTAGTTTCATGATTTTTTTATTTTATAATTTATTTAGACAGTAGTCTCACAATTTGGTTTCCCATCTTTCTGACAGTGTAATGTGGTTATTTGGGGTTTTTGGAAGGCGTCAGGAACCAATTAATTTTTTTGCATAGGTTAGTCAGTTGCTACAAAGTCCGTTTACAAGATATAAATGCACCAAGGAATAAATTAATTACTATATAATGTATAGATATATATATTTTTTAGGCCATGTTTTGCCAAACCACCCTCTCATCCCAACCAAAATAACCAAGCCAAGCCAGTGTACTTCCAGTGCCGGTCCCAAACCCGAATAAATGGGAAGTCTTTTTTCAGGAATGGCATCCATCTTAAAACTTTTGGCAAATTAATATGCGGAACATGAAACTGATATCCAAACCGGATCGATTGGTGCCTGTGTTAACGAAAGCCATGTGCATTGTTAAAGCGCCGGCGGCAACAATGCTACCGTTGGTCAGGAAAAAAGGAGAGTGAGCAAGGGAAGACATGTTGGGAAATGGCAAGAGATGAAGAAAGGGAGCAGTGTAGGGGTGAGAGAAAGAACATTAAATGTTAAAACAATGACAGGAACAGGTATAGAGCTAGTTGATATGATGGAGATAAGGAAAGTTGATATACAAAAGTGGCCAACAGACCAGGTGGAAATGTAGCAAGGCTTGAAGCAACGGAGGAGGGTAGATGAGAGGAGAAATGGGGTAGGTGTGATCCTTAAGGATGAGTTTATGAAAAGTGTTCTTGAAGTGAACAGAGTGTCAGAAATAGTGATGAGGATGAAGATAGAAAATGTAGGTGTGATAATGAACATTGTCAGCACTTCTGCCCCACAAGTTGGTTGTGAGTTAGAAAAGAAAGATATTTGCTGGAGTGAGTTTGATTAAGTTTTGGGGATGAGAGAGTAGTGGATGGAGCAGACTTTGATAGTCATGTTGGTTTAGGGAACAGAGGAAATAAAGCGGTGGTAGGCAGGTATGGTATCAAAGACAGGAAAGGGGAAAGACAAATGATGGTGGATTGTGCTTAAAGAATCAAAATGGCTGTGGTGAAGATGTATTTCAAGAAAAGGGAGGAGCACAGGGTGACATATAAAAGTGGAAGTATGAGCACGCAGGTGGACTACATCCTGCAAGGTGGTGGTTTGGTAATGGTAGTATGTAAAATGGCTCTGGTGGTATAAAAGAAGAGAAGAGTGAATGTGAAAAGACGATCAAATGGTCGAAGTTGGGGAAGGAAGGCTCCTGTGTGAATTTCAAGAAGGGATTGAGATAGCAGTAGTGAAGAACTACCAGTTGACTGGGCAACCACAGCACATGTTGATTAGGGAGACAGGTAGGAAGGTGCATGGTGTCTCATCCGGGCAGATGAAAGAAAAGAAGGACACTTGGTGGTGGAATGAGGAGGTTCAGGAGAGTATAAGAAGGAAAGAGTTACCCAAGGAGAAGTGGGAGAAAGAGTGATGATGAAAGTAGGCAGGAGTGCAAACATGCGACGCAAGGCGAAGAGTGGGGTGGCAAACCGAGAAGCCTATGATGAATTATTTGAGATACTTGACCCTAAGGAAGGAGAAAAAAACTTTTACCGATGGGGCGGTGGTAGAGATAGAAATGTGCTTACAAGTGAGGACAGTTTGAGGTCAAGATGGAAAGAATACTTTGGGAACTGATGAACGGAGAAAATGGTGAGAAGTGTGAAAGGTGTGAGAATTGTATTGTGTGAGAAGCCCAAGGATCAGTAATGTTGAGCAGCTGAGAGTAAGTGAGAGCAGCTTTAAGAGAATGAAGAATGGAAAGGCGGTTGGTCCTGATGACATTCCATTGGAGCTATGGGGGTGTGTAGGAGAGAGGGCAGTGGAGTAATTAACTACATTGTCCGAGACTATCTTGGCAAGTGAGAGGACGTCTGAGGAATGGAGGAAAAGTGTACTCGTGCCAATTTTCATGAACAAGGGTGATGTTAAGAGCTGTAGGAACTACAGTGGTATAAAGCTGATGAGCCACACGATAAAGATCTTGGACAGAGTCGTGGAAGCTAGGTTTAGCAAAGTGGTGAAAGTTTGTGAGCAGCAGTATGGTTTCAAGCCAAGAATGAGCTCTATAGATGCAATGTTTGCTTTGAGAGTGCTGATGGACAGAGAAGGCCAGAAGGAGTTGAATTGTGTCTTTGTGGAATTAGAGAAAGCGTTGGACAGTGTGCCGAGGGAGGAATCGCGGTAAAAGATATGTATGAGAGCAGCATGACGAAATTGAAAGGTGCAGCAAGAGTCACAAATGAGTTTAAGTGGAGGTGTGACTGCATCAACGATGGGCTCTGAGCCCCTTCTTGTTAGCTGTGGTTATGAATAGGCTGACAGATTAGGTCAGGCAGGAGTGTCCGTGAACTACGATGTTTGGGGATATCATTTGATCAGGGCAGGGACCAGATGCAAGAAGACTTGAGAGGTATGCACTGGAGAAAAGAGAAAATGGTGTGTGTGTAAACGAAAGGGAGGCAAGTTGAACAGTGAGGATTCAACAAAGGAGGTAAAAGAAAAAGGAAGGTGTAGGAATTTTTAGTACTTGGGGTCAGAGCAACACGGGAGTGTGGAAAAGAGGTGAAGAAGCAAGTGCAGGCTGCATTGATTTGGTGTAGAAGAGTGTCAGGAGTTATCTGTGACAGAAGAGTAGCAGCAAAAGTGAAGGGAAAGGTTTTCAAGATGGAAGTGAGACCAGCTCTTCTTTATGGATTGGAGACGGCGGCTCTGACCAAAGACAGGAGGCAAAATTGGAAGTGGCAAAACTGAAAATGTTCAAATTTGCTTTTGCAGTGACGAGGAAGGACAGGATTCAAATTGAGTACATCCGAGGGACAGCCCAGATTAGACATCTTGGAGACAAAATTAGAGAGGCCAATTTGATATAGTTTGCACATGTGAAAAGGAGGGATAGTGGATCTGTTGGTAAACGGATGGCTGGAGATTGCGCTGCTATGAAAGAAAAAAAGGGGAAGACCAAAGAGGAGATTTGTAGATGTGGTGAGAGAGGACATGCAGTTGGTAGGTGTGACTCAGGAAGATTCAGAGGACAGGGCATGATGAAAACAGTCGGTGGTGCTATGGCGACCCCCTAAATGGAACAGCTGAAAGAAGAAGTTTTACAAAGAATCACACATGTTTTTAACATTGGAAGGAGTTCTCTGCTAATATTTACCTGTACAGTATGTCGAACGGGATGCATTCATGATTGGTTTTGCAATTAAATGGGAATGTTTATTTGATGTGTTTCTATGGCAATATGATCCACTTTGTGGGTGTCTTGTAAACTATATACTGTATCATGATGGATCTTTTTAACTTCATGTGTGGTTTTTGTTTTGTTTTCCATTGTGCAATTAAGTAATTGGATATGTTATGAGTTTGTATTGATCCCAATGTTACTGTTTGTGTTTCCAGTTATGGTCCCAACATTCTACTGAACAGCGTCGAGGACTACCAGCGGCCCTCGGTGTGGCAGTGTCTGTCCATGAGAGACCTAGGGGATGTGATGGGAGGTCAGTCCGCTGTTGTACGAGACTATGATAATAGCGTCATCAGCGGCTTCCAAATCGCAACTTTATCGGGGCCCATGTGTGAAGAGCCCCTGATGGGAGTTTGCTTCTCTGTGGAAAGGTGGGACATCCAGTCTTCAGCAATGCCTCAACATCAGTACTCCTTGGAGGAGGAATCAATAGTCGACAACACTTTAGCAGACAGCCAAGTGGATAAAAGTATTAATTTATTCCCCCTGGAGGGTGACATGGAAGGGCCAATCCAGGCCAGGCGCAGGCCAGAGGCTGTCTCAGGTGACTGTTACGGGCCGGTCTCTGGACAACTGATTGCTGCCATGAAGGAGGCCTGCCGTCACGCCTTCCAGGCTCAACCGCAGAGACTCATGGCTGCCATGTACACCTGTGAGATTATGGCCACTGCTGATGTACTGGGTAAGAGATTATCATCAGCAAAGAAAGTACTTAAAGTAAACATGTTTATCATTTGATCAGGCCTGTCAGTCTGTGAACACATTGAATAATACAGATTTAACTACTTAAACTTTGTTTTTTTGATGTAAGAATGCAAGCCAATCAACTGACCGTCTTCTCGCGTCCACCCAGCCATTTTTCCTCATACCCCGGATGGGGTCTCCATGGCTGTAGGTCGTTTTACTTCCCAATAGTATTCTTACCAATCTGATGCACCTGGAAAGCATCTAAATAGAGGCTACCCAGAGGACCCTAATCAGATGCCCGGACCACCTCAACTGGCTTCTTCTGCGTGTTTCCCCGCCCTCATTCTTGCAGTCCCTATCCAAAACTCATGACCATACGTGACGGTTGGAACGTGAATCAAGCGTAAAAAAAAAATTGCTGTACGATTTAGCTTTTAATCATTATCTAACATAAACTACCCCCTACACTGTCCCTCCAAAGACTCACCAAACTGTCGTTGCAAATGGGGTATTTTTACTTCCTGTCTTTTGCTCTAGAATCTACAAACCTACATAAAACAATTAGCAGAAACATAAACAGACCCTTGCTTCTCCTTATGTCTCTTGTGATTTGGTCGAAATATTGCACTTCAGAACACTACCTGAGCGACCCCAGCTCGCTCATACATTCTGTGTTTACATGAGTGGAGATATCTCTCCATCCCAGCAGTTGGTGGCTGTATCCATTTTTGAGAAATGGAAACAAGAAGAGCTTCTCAATGGAAATACATGTCATTTTGATATAGCAGTGCTTTTATCATTTTCACTCCACAATTTAGTCAATGTGGATGGTTTCAGGAGCTCCATTCCAGATGGCCATGAGTAAATCAATTAGTAAATATTTATACCCCCGACATGTGAGGGATATCATGAAATTGTCATCTCTGCATCCACGTCCGCCGCTGCAGAGCCTTCATTTTAGCCCTATAGCTCAAAAGCTATGTCATGGATCATTCTCAAATTCAAGAGTCACAAAGACCTAAGTGTGAGGAAAGAGGATTTTTGGGGAAGTTGGGTTTTATATTTCTGACGGTAGGGGGAACTTCATCTGTAAAATCGTCAGGCCATAACTTCTCAACCGTTGGTCCGATATAGTACAAATTTAGTGCACGTGATTTACTCTAAAAGGGCATACTTCACTCAACAGGAGGATCTTTTTATGAAAAACAAAGTTTTATGGATAGAACTTCCTAACCATTGGTTAAATTTAGTTGAAATTTTGGTACGTATGAAATGATCCAGCTTTTAAATATCGTATTTTACTGTAGTTTAATGTAGTTTTTCTTTTATTCGCAAAACAAACAAACAAAAAAAAAAAACACCTAAATGTTTTATAGATCATTTGAAAATTTCTATATGTTAATAGCCCTTAGTGCGAGGAATAACTATGTTCATTTTGGGAAAGGTACATCTTATAGTTTTGTAACTAGGGGGAGCTTTATCTGCAAACTTTTTTGGGCCATAAATTCTCAAGCACTGCTCTGAATTTGTCCACATTTGATCAATATAATTTGACTCAAGGATATCTTACTTGTATTTAAATGATATTTTATTCTAAAAGTTCACATTTTAGTCACTAAGGGGAGTTGATGTTTTTTTTAAACACTGTTTCCAGACATACATTAATTACTTTCATGGATCATTTTCAAACTTTATACCTCAGTAGAACTTAATGCAAGGAAGAACCGCATGAATTTTGGGAAAGTTTGATGTAGTTCAAATTCTGTGCATATGAACGCACTCATTTATTTTGAAAATATAATATTTTACTCAAGTGGTTCATATTTTACTCACTAGGGGAGCTACTCTTTTTCTTTTTTTTTCTAATGGATCATTTTCAAATTTTATACCTAAATAGACCTTAGTGCGAAGGAGAATTACATTTAGTCAGTTGTATATTTTCCACACAAGGGGGAGCTTAAGTATTGCAAGTGACACAAGTAAAGTGAGTTTGGTGTCATTCAGGACAAATTAACATGCTTTGACATAAAATCTAATCAACATTGAGATTCTATAAAAGTCACATGTCCTGACCCCAGTAGGACGTTGATAGAGAATCATATCGTAGCTGTCTGTGTCCGCCTCCAGTTTTCAGACGTATGAGTGACTTCACAGCAAATACAAAGCAGCAGTTGTGTAGTGGTGTTGGAAACAAACATTGAGTGTATTATTCCCAAAATAGGACACATATTCACAGGTTATCACAGGCATTTTTTCGTCAGCTCTACATAAGTAGAGAGGGTAGAGCAACATGAACGTTTGCACCATGCATATAGGCGTCCAGAAAGGCAAGACCTTGCATGATAAGCATTGTTTTCCCTCCATTAAAGGGGCTGTATTGATACCCTTGTCCCTCCATCTGTACGTATGCAGGTATGGTCACCAAAAACTGCGGAAAATGAATTCAATGAAATGTCACATATGCTTTGAATGGACCCTAGGGGCATGCATCCCATAATCAATTTCATCAATGTTGCGTATTTTTATATTTTTAGGCTCATTTGAACTTAGACAATAATATGTTTGCTCACATTCAGGTAGAGTAGAAATCCTCTGCTCAAATATTCCATATTCCATTTTGATTAAAAAATGTTGTTAAACAGATCGTTCACACCTGACTGAGATCAGATCATAATGAGCCACATACACAAACAAACACACACACATGTGGCCTTATGTAAGAACAGGTGGGAATGAGAAGGTCAATGTGTGGATGTGATGATGTCTAAATTACAGTTCTCTGGAAGTAATTAAGATGAAAATGGGGCTTAAAGTACAGTTTTAAACAATATTTGTGAATGTGAATCTGAGCAGGTTGATTGAGAGACCCGTTAACTGGAAAACAAATAAAGATTGGATTTATTTTGTGTGGGACCCACCATGATGCTGATTCAGAGCTGTTTTATCAGAATAGCTGCTTCTCTGGCAGGTGAAATGTCTCCCATTAGTTCAGATTAATTTGAAAAATATCAGATGCTCGAAATACTTAAACTCTGATCATTTAGATTGAAGGACCTTATGTCCCGTGTATCTAAAATCCCCCTAATTTTTGTCTTCTAATTAATTGAAGAAAAGGAATGAACACGAGGAGTCTCAGTTGTCTTATGTATTAGATGGGCTTATTACAGACAGATCTGTTGGGACAGAGAAGACCCTAGCATGCGCAGGTGTGAGTCTCATTCTGAAATCTTGCCATTGAGATCCAGCAGGAACATTTTATGCTAACAATGTCAGCCAATCTACCAGGCCAGGCTATCTTGCGTCCTTAAGACAGAATGCTGCCAGACATAACACAAGGAAAGACTTCAGAAACAAGTGAGTGGGATATTTTCATTTCCCAAGTCTTAGCCTGTACTCACACGATAACGGTTTTCATGTCAAATGCGAAACTTTTATTGTGGTTTGTCCTTTTGTTAACATTGCAACTGTGTTTGTGAATCCTGAAAATGCATATTTTTGAACTGCTAGAGGTTTCTGTCTCTCTTGAGAAAAGAAGTGACATCACAGTACCACTGCGTGCATTGGTTTTTTTTTGTGCTGCAGACTCTGTTTTGTTTAGAATAACTGCACTGAAAACAGAAATCATGTTCCCTTCTTGGTCGCTCTTCTGTGTTGTTGATTTAACAAAGTTCTGCCTCCTTTTTCAGGTGTTTCTCCGAATCCATGTACATGACGATAAAGTTATCCACTGAACGCAGAACCATTTTAAAACGCAGAAAAACAGGGCCTTCATTCAACTCTCAAAAAAACCATCTGACTGCATTGACCTCCTGTAGCTGAGACTCATCGTACTTCATGTTGTATGATTCCAGATGTGTGCTTACACCTCTGAAGGAGCAGCCATAGTGAGCATCCGGTTGGTTCATGGAGCTCATAATTGCCTCTTGGCTCTTTATTAATGAGACTGGACTGAAGATGTCTGTTTGACTCGATGTTTGGTTGTTTAATTAGTTGGCTTGTTGGTTGGTTGGTTGGTTGGTTGGTTGGTTGGTTGGTTGGTTGGTCGGTTGTTTGTTTGTTTAACCCTGGTATGGTATTTGGGTCAAATTGATCTGTTTCAAATTTTTACAAGAAAAAAATGGTAAACGTATACATTTTTTCTACCTTAAACTCAATGGCCTTAGCTTTGTTATTATAATCTAAACATAGAGAAGCTGTTTGCTCTCACTTTCCCGCAGTTTTTACCCTCTGTCCTGTGTCGACCTGCAAAACCTTTTTTTCAATATGTTATTCAATAACATTCTAAATATCAAACATTTTCTAGCACTATATGCCTCGCACCTGCAAATCAAGCGGGTGGGACAAAAGAGATAAATACCTCTACATCACAGCACACAATCTTCCACTCTCAGTATGACCAAAACATTTAGCTGTCAGAGGGCTTTAGAGCTCATATTTGAAGAGTTGAAGAGGAAGATGTCCCTGAGTATCAGGATAATTTAGATATAAATTCTGATTCTGAAAGTGATTTTGAAGATTATATATATTGATATATATTCACTCAGAATATGCACCACAAGGAGCACCACAGGCGGCCGCTGGAGCAGCCCAAGAGCCAGCCACTGAAAGAGCCCCTACAGACATATCCGTCTAAGATTGGACAGATTGGTCTTCATCCCCCAGTGAGGGAACCCCCCCGCTCAGCTGCTAATATAATACGGATGGTACCTGGGCCCGCACAATTTGCAGTGACTCGTGTTCAGGATATCAAGTCATCCTAAGAGCTGCTGATTCCTGACTCAATTCAGAAAATTATTCTGGATATGACCAATCTTGAGGAGAGACTTGTTTTCGGTGACCAGTAGAAAGAGATGGACATGCATCTACATGCCAACCTTGGCAGCCTCATCCTTGCTGGTGTCTACAGGTAAAGAGGAGAGTCACCTGAAGGTCTGTGGGATGCTGAGACAGGGAGAGCGATTTTTAGAGCCACAATGTCTCTGAAGAGCTTCCATGTATTCTCAAACATCAGCAGATTTGACGATCAGGAATCAAGACCTGCTAGACGGCGCAGGGACAAGATGGCAGCAATCCGCACTGTGTGGGACCAGTGTGTGGTTCGGCTTCCCCGACTTTATAAACCTAGGCCAAATGTAATTGTGGACGAACGGCTTGTGGGGTTTAAAGGCCGCTACCCTTTCAGGCAGTATATGCCCTCAAAACAAGCAAAGTATGGCATCACAATCTGGGCTGCCTGTGATGCCCTTACATCTTATGCATGGAACATGCAAATTTATACAGGGAAGCCAGGAGGAAGAACTTTTGAAAGAAACCTTGGGACACGAGTGGTGTTAGATATGTCACAAGGCCTCAGTAGCCACAACGTTACCTGCGACAATTTTTTCACGTCATACAACCTGGGACAAGAGCTTTTCAAAAGAAAGCTTAAAATGGTTGGAACAATGCGAAAAAATCGGTCGCGGTCCCACCTGAGGTTCTAACTATGAATAGGAGGTCAATCCATCCCTCCAACTTTACGTTCACAGCCAAAACTGAGCTGGGATTGTCTCAATTGAGATAAGCATGATTTATGACGCCCGAGTCTTGAATATAGTGGATTTTTAACATCAATTAAAACCTTATGACAAAAAAAATAAAAAAATTACACTTCCATTGTCAATTGTGTTCTAGAAGAGACTCATTGCAAGCATTAAACATATATGTTTTCTCTATTGTTTGAAAGGAAGATAAAGACAATTTATGTTAGTGGTTTATGAAGAATTGTTTTTAGAACCCCAAATATGTCCAGGGTCAA
The DNA here is from genome assembly GCA_037951165.1 of Lophius americanus. Lineage (NCBI taxonomy): Eukaryota > Metazoa > Chordata > Actinopteri > Lophiiformes > Lophiidae > Lophius > Lophius americanus. The sequence goes on from JBBDHG010000014.1 coordinate 6,453,796, forward strand.
TTTGACCCGAGGGATACCAGAGGGTCCCCAAAAGGTTCAGCATCGTTGTTTATTATGGTTGATGAAAATCTAAAAAAACGGGAACCCCATTAATACTGAGGTAATTCTGTAGGCGGTCTAGTAGAGAATTGATCTCTCACCGATAAAATATTTTCATTACTATCAGCATCATATATCATAAACATCAGGGTCAGGTTATAGTCAGAAGTCTAATCATGTTTGCTGAGAGAGTCCTGATCCCGTCTTGTCTTTTTCCAGGCAAAGTATACGGAGTGCTGGGGAAGCGAGAGGGTCGCGTCCTCAATGATGAGCTGAAGGAGGGGACGGATATGTTTGTCATCAAGGCGGTGCTGCCTGTGGCGGAGAGCTTCGGTTTCGCCGACGAGATCCGGAAAAGGACAAGCGGATTGGCCAGTCCCCAGCTGGTTTTCAGCCACTGGGAGGTGATTATTTAATAATTAATATATTTGTGTGTGTGTGGTTGTGTTACAATTGTATTAGGATTTCATGGTATGAACAGCTTCAGAACATATCACACCTCTTCTTCTTTTTCCTCTTCTGCTTTCGGCTGTTCCCTTTAGGGGTCGCCACAGTGGATCATTTGTTTCCATCTTGACCTGTCCTCTGCATCTTCCTCTGTCACACCAACCAACTGCATCTCCTCTCCCATCACATCCAGAAACCTCCCCTTTGGTCGTCCCCTTTTTCTCCTGCCTATTAGCTCCATCTTATCATTATTACAACTAGTAGGTTTTGTATCTATAGTTTTATATTACTATATTTTATTATTAAATATGAATTACGAAAGAAAAAGTGCAGAAACGTTTTTTCACTATTTTCCTGATGATCAAACTGTCTTGCCCCAGTGACTGAGGAGAAGTCACATTCGTAACGTAAAAACAGAAGGTGGAACTTGTTGTGGATCTGCTGCAAGGGTTGAAAGAAATGATTTAAGATATTATGATTGATATTTAAATGAATATATTAAACACAAATATTTAAACGCGTTCATTCACATGGTGCAAATAAAGCTGCTGCACCGTGTTACACAGCTGCTCCGCTGGGTAACACGTGTGACTCTGAGGCCACGGTACGTGCACACTCTCGTGACCACATGCGCCGCTGGATTGTGAGCGAGCCTGTTAATGTCAGTGGGTCATTGAGGTCATCTGGTTAATGGGATGGTTCCCTCAGGACGTTATGTCAGAGCGGCGTTAGACGACATGTGCGTTAGACCGTTACGATTGCCTCTTGGCTGCAGCATCACACATATACGTGTGTCAGCGTCTTCTGTGCCAGATGGGCAGGCTGTCAGTTGGGGTAAAGGGTCATGTCAGAGAGTTTTCTTTGTTTAAAGTGTGTTAATTTTAAATCATGTGTTTATTTTGAATATTAGTGCTGTTGGCCAGACAGAAAAGAAACTCTCTCCTCTGCTCCATATCTGATTTTCGACACAACATGAACATTTTGAACCTGTATTATTACACTTAACTTGTCCTTACTAGCAGAACCCTCATGTTTCACCAAACACCCACTGAAGTGGTGGGGGACAAAACGTTTTATTCCTCTACTGTCTCTGCCGTCTCATGTATGTATATCCAGCAATACTGGTGTAAAATTAACTCAAATACTCCAGATAAAAATTTTGTTTTACGTCACCAGAGGCTCAAATCCTTTGAAGAAGTCAGTCCGATAAACAGTTTTTTACTTAACACACTTAAATCAAGCTGAGAACCGGACGAACATGAAGAAACTGATTCTGTAACAGCTCAGTACTGGGTTAAATAAAACCTATGAACAACTGTCCAAAGGATTATTAATAAATAGGCCAGCAATATACTGCTGCAGCATCTAGTCTACCTTTTCCAGAAAAAAGGAGGAAAGGATTCCTTCAGCTGTTCGTTATGTTGTTGCGGTCATTTCCACCGGGATTGAACACTGGAATATTTTCCAGTAAAAAAGTCTGCTATACATGCATTATTGGTTTCATCCTCAGGTTTCAGACACTTACACTGTTTTAGCGTGTGGAATTTGACTGTTTACATGCACACGAGTATCTGGGTTTTCTTAGTGTAAGTGTATGTAATCATCGTATCCTGATATCAGTTTCAAGGATAAATCCATGTCAGGATTTTAAGAAACCTGAATATTCTAGCTGAAGTTACTGTGATACTGTTACATGGAAAACGTCTGATCCTCGTTTCTGACAGCTGTGTTTTACTGCACAGGTGCCGAGTGACAAAACTAATTTGGCACACAGTAAAAGCAGCGAAAGGGGCTTTTTGTGTGGCTGGTTTGGTGATGGCAGCACAGAGCAACAGCTTCCCAATAGTAAGAGTTGAATGTCACTCAGAGTAACTTTTCTTTTGGAAACACGTTAAATCAAGAGTGGACATAGCAGAGCAAAGGTAAAAGCCTAATAAATAAAAATCTTGGACAGAACACTATCTGAAGGCTAAAAATAGATTCAAAATCAAATGAGACAGCATTGGGGACCGATATAAAACATTATCTTGACAAAATAAAACATTATCTTGACAAAAACAAAATATGGATATTGGGGGGCGTGTCCCCACCTTTTCTTCAGGATGTATGTGAAGTTGAACTGAGGGGCAAGATTATAGGTCATTGCCCTAATTTAAAAAAGAAAAAAAAAAGTTGGATCAATTAAGTAGAGAAAAAAAGACTGAATTTAATAAAATTTACTAAAATCACATCAGAAAAAGTGAACCTTCCTAAAACCAAGACATGATGAAGCATGGGTAAAATCAGTAAAACTAGTGCCTTACAAATTAAAAAAAATCGACACGCAGACCAAACCAATTTATAAAATAAAGGACCCCTCATCAAATTCTCTAAATTGCAAACTAAACGATATAGAACGATCAATTGAAACGTTTTATAAACATTTATATGCAGGGACTAAAATAGATGAAGGAAAGATGGAATCATTTTTGACCTGAGAAAATTACCTGAAGTGTGGGAAGAACAAAATATGATTCTAATTAGATAAATTACGGATGAAGAAATTAAAAAAGCAAATGTAAAACCCAATAAGGGGGCAGGGCCAGGTATTACATATCATTGATCATATTGTTAAATATAAACTCCAATCAGTATTACTGAGCCTCGAAGCGGAAAAAGCCTTTGACCAAGTCAATCAGAAATATTTATTTATAGTACCACAGAAATATTGATTTCATCGAACTTTTACCAAACAATTCAAATATTGTGAATTTCAGTGGAAGCTCAACTATTATCTATTTGGAAAAGTTGTATTTCCCTGAAACGCCCTACCTTTGTTTAAGAGAATGCACATTTGTTTTTATTCTCTATTTCAATTAAAAAACTCCCCTGTGTTGTTTCAGTGTTCAATGTCTACTTGTTAAAGAAAAAACACAAAAAAACGGATCACTCTGTAAAAGTATCTAACCACCGATCAACTGTTGTTGCTATGTGCCTCACCTCCGGAACAATGGAGAAACTGTTTTTTTTTAAATTATTTTTGAGAATTAAATTTATTAACGCTTTGTATTTAACAAAGCATCAAAATGATGAAAAGTGCACTCACAATGGAAAACACTAATGTAACAGAACATCCCACCCAAATGGAAATGTACTATCCAATCAGTGTGACTGATTTCCATCATGACTAGTCCCTTTAACCAGTCAGATCACTTCATCTTCATCCAGCTGCCCTCTTCCTAGTCCTGAAAGTGCAGTCTGTGGAGCTACCTACTAGGGATCTGACACCTAAACGGGGTCAGACTGACAGCTGACAAAGTTGAGGTGATGTTTAATATCACTTGTCGTTCTCGCTGGACTTCAAGTGAATAAAAAATATCTTCAGCGCATTGCTGGCGTTTGACAGCACTGTAATAGCGCCTGCTTTAAACCTCAGTAGCCTCACTTGTTTCTTTTGGAGCTACAGTTGAACGGATTTTAATTGAAGCTACCAGTTACAGAAATGACTGATAAAACTGCTGTATGAGGAACATCACAGGTTCAAACAGTTTGCTGTAGTCAGTAACCAGGATGCCAGTATAAATCATGTCTACAGGTATATGCATACCAGATTTTTCTGTGTTTAAATACGATCAGAATCTGGATACGCCTCATAACCGGGATAGCGATGTGCACGTAAACACAGTCATTGATTTAGTGGCTTCCGGTTTTTTGAGCTAATGCTTAGCTTACTTGATAAGGAAAGCGCTGTTTTCTTCCACAACAATTTGTGCAACTAGCTAATAAATCAAATGTTGTCATGAAGTTGTCAACTCCTCGCTGATATGAGCACAGCCATGGCTGCAGATATACTAAACTTTGGCTCGGTGATAGGACTTCAAATTGTTTTAAATTATAACAATATCTAAAACTTTTTATTCTTTTACCTTGACTAATTTATGTTTAAAGCTGATTATATTCATATGTTTTATTACACATTGCCTAAGTGCCCCCAGATTACAGGTATTGGTGATTTAGTTAGGAGCTCTTTTCACTGTTTCCTCTGTCATTTTATTTATTTTTACCATTTTCAGGTATTTTTAGTCTTTATTTTCACATAGGACATGTCGTGAAAACAGACAGAAATCATGGAAGGGCAGAAGAAAAACATGCTGCAAGGGGCAGCAGGTGAAAGCAAACCCATGGTTGCTGCTGGAGCACTCAGCCTCTAAACCTTTCATTGCTGAACACATCAGCTTTGGGGGCATCAGAGCTGGTGGTATCAGTAACACAGCCAGACCAAATGTGGATCATCAGAGGGAGGAAATATGGAGCCGAACAGACTGTTGGCTTGTGTTTTTGTCATCCATAATGCTTTGCATAAACTTCAATTTGAATGAAAGTGCTGGACGGACCAGTACCATGAGACTGAAGTTTATGTAGAATTTTTCTTTAGGATGTTTCATGAGGGTAACCGGCATATAAACGGATGTGAGCAAGTTCAATACAGAGAGAGATAGAGAGGTTCTCTCAGCCATTTTCAGTTAAATGATCAGCCTTAAACTGCTGTAGGTCTCTCTCTCTCTCTCTCTCTCTCTCGCTCTCTTGCTCTCTCTCTCTCTCTCTCTCTCTCTCTCTCTCTCTCTCTCTCTCTCTCTCTCTCTCTCTCTCATACCAAAATCTTTCACAGATAAAATTAACATAAATTGGTACTCAGCAGTAATGACTTACTTACCTTAATTCTTAACATTCAGAATCTGATCCCATCACTTTAAATGGTTGATAATGAAAAAGTCACATCTTCATTGTAGGAGTCACATGGTCAGTGGTTCCAGAACAAGAAGTTTTTCAATGCAGCATCATTCAATACTTACACATTATGAAAACGTTGTCAGTATAACAGAAAAAAAAACAAAAAAACATCCTCTTATGAGACAGAAATAACTCTGTAGTCTGTGTAAGTGTGAGAGGTGTGCACGGAGAATATTTCAAGTCTGGTCTCTGCTGTGATTGACGCACAATCCCTGTGAATCTGTTCATTTGGGGCGGTTAGGGTTATCCCCCAACCAAATGAAGACCCAGAACCCCAATTTAAACATAGCAGAGAGGGCAGTGGGTAGCACAGTTTCCAAATGGCAAGAAGGTTCCTGGCCTTGGTGAATTGCTCGTAGGTGTGAGTATGAATGAAGTGGATGTGAGTTGGGAGATGGCCCTGTGATTTTTTTTCAAACTTCCCCACAGTGGGACTAATCAAGGTATATCTTATCTAATCTTAACTCACAACTTGCCAGTGTTTAGCCTGCATCCTGCTAATATCAGCTAGGAGTGGCCCCCTCCACCAGCTCCCAGTATCGGCACCAAACTTCATTCTACCTATTTTAAATGTTCCGTTTAAAGCATAATGAACCACATGTAGCTCCATAGGGTAAAGAGCACCTATAGGAACTGTGCATGTGCAACATGACCTCGTCATCATGGAACCACCGACCCCCGCAACCATGCCGCTCATTGTCTTGCATCCATTGTCTTTGCCTCATTAAAAGTGTTCTGTCGGATTTCATTTACATGCGGACGCTCTCTCACAAAGAGTTGGTCCTGGACCCCCGCGACCCTCCACAACTCTCAGCTTCAGGACTCTCCTGCTGCTGAGTGCTGACGTCGGCGTTCCTAGTGACAGCGATTTGACACGGGCAGGATTATGGATTAGCATGTGAATGACTTCACAGCGACCGGCTTCTGGGCGAGGTTCTGTTAACGGCTCCTGTTTGGACGTTTACATTAGATTTACATCAGAATGAGCTTCCGTTTAGCTGCAGACTCAAGGCTGTATTGATCCAACAAAGCATCTGTGTGATAATAAAAGCACAGTGTGTGTTTGTGTTTTTGCATGTGCGTGCGTGCGTGCGTGAGTGCGTGCGTGCAAGCGTCTGTGAACTTTGATGAGTTAGAATTCCACCTGATTCAAGCTCATCAAAGCTACTTCACCTCAAGGTACTTGAACCCTGTTGGCCTTGGGGAACAACAAAAAATTATGTTCTATATTCATTATATTCTCAACCCTATGCTAACAGCGCTTTCACGACTAAAATCTGAACTAGAACTTGGGCTTTTGCTCCACTGTTTACATTTAATCTATCTGAAAAACGCAACACTATCAGATACACAATATTATGCAGAGGTGGACACAGACCGCTACGATAAGCATCCTCCATTTCCACATCAACATCATGCTGACATCCAGATGAGTGAAGTTTGGCAAATCTCAATTTAGATGAGAGAGATTTATTCTAGACGGATGGATGGATGGAGAGAGTGAAATGATAGGGACAGATGGATGGATGCAGATTGATGGAGAGAAATAGTTTAATGCATGTATAGAGATAATGATTCGGTGGATTGAGAGAGATGGAGGGATAGAGAGAGATTATCCATAAATATGATGATACAGGTGAATGTTTAGAGAAAGATGGACGGGTAAAGATGGGTGGATAGAGAGATGAGCTATAGATTGATGATCAGATTGATGCATAGAGATGGATAAGGAGATATGGATGGATGAGTAGAAAGAGAAAACGGTGAATGGATGGATAGAAATGGATGAATAGCGATAGATGGATAGAAAGGGATGAATAGAGAATGATAGAGAGAAATGGATGGATGATTTATAGAGATGTTACAGATGGAGGGATAGAGAACAATGGATTATTGATGTGGATGGGTATAGAAACCAGGACAGGGACATGGATGGAAACAGATGGATGGACGGACAGATGAAGTTGAGACATAGATAGAGATGGAGGGATAGAGACGTGGTTGGAAACAGATGCTAGAGATGGATAGAAAGGGTTGGATATAGAACAAGGGTAGATTGAGACGGTGGATAGAGAAGAAGGTATGGATGGATGGATGGACGGACAGATGAATCGATCACTTTCCATCTAACTCTCGTCTCTTTGCTCCTGTCTGTCTCAGGTGATCAGCAGCGATCCATACTGGGTTCCCACCACCGAAGAAGAATACCTGCACTTTGGAGAGAAAGCCGACTCTGCCAACCAGGCCCTCAAGTACATGAATGCTGTCCGCCGCCGCAAAGGCCTCTACGTGGATGAGAAGATAGTGGAGCACGCCGAGAAGCAGAGAACTCTGAGCAAGAACAAGTAGAGCCGGTCAGAGTCTGCAGCAAAAGACACGTCATCCACCTCAGATTCTTAGTTTCATCATGTTCATGATCATCTGTAAAGCAGCTGCAGGAAGCTATGATGTGAAGTAAATACTCGTCAATCAAAAACCCACATATAAAATGTTCAAAATAAATAAATTGTGTTTCAGTGCTAGGGCTGGACATTATTTCTCTCTACTGCTTCTGGTTGTTGTCTAAATCACCTTTGTTCTTTCTGTGAGTCTCGCCTTTTAGACATTCACACTTACTAACGTATAAAGAACTGGACAGTTTTTAACGATAATAAGGCTTCATGATGTCACTCAGCCCTCGTGTGCAAAGCACTGTCAGCACCACAACACATTCACTCATGTATTTTCTCTGAGATTCATGTCGGTGAATTGACTGTACTCCTCCCGGATATAGCCCAAATTCTGCTCTCCTGCAGATGGGCAGTAAAAATACCACGTACTGTCTTTATCCCAGTGGGTTGTAAAGACTGGTGGGAGAACATCGTGTCTGCAAAGGCTGCTGTCTCTCTTTCAGGTCTTCACAAAGGTTAGGTAAGGTAAACCCTTCCGGAGGCGACCACTCAAAATGTAATGCGTTTATTTCCAGTGAGCTGAGCTGGACCACCTCTGCCATTACCTCACTCATCGCCCTTCAACCCCCTCCCCCCCCCCTCCCCCCCCCCCTCCCCTCCATACACACACACACACACACACAACACCCTCCAAACACACACAAACACACATACACTACCCCGCGTTTGGAACTGTGAAGGGATGATATCATTAAAACGCCAATCAAACATCAAAGGGCGCAAATCATGACAAATATAGTTGTAAAATTTCTGATTTCTATATATACTTTTTCTGTTTCATCCAGCAGTTTTTATGAAAATGTATGGAGATTATACATTATTAATATTATCTAAAATAATTTGAATTTGTGAATGCTTGTGGCTTTGCGTTGCCTTTTTAGAAAATCAAGACACACGAAAAAATAAGAATTACACTGAGTTTGGATTATTTTATGTCTTTCTTTGTGTCGACTCAGCCATTACTCATCGGTTCCTGGTTTTGAGTAAAATATCCATACTGCCGAAACAGTCCATTGTCTTTGTGTGAAGATCCAGAGCGATTCACAGACTCCACTCAGTGGAGCAAAAGATGATGTTTGCCTCCTGCTCTCCATAAAGCTTGTTTTGTGTCTGTGTCTGTTTGTGTTTGGGGGGGGGGCTGTCAGAATCCTCTGACAGCCAGAGGATTCTATTACTCCTCATCCCTCTCTCTCTCGTTTTCTGCTAATGAGTTATCCACAAGAGAGAAGCCCTGAAGGTGCTCTGACTGAGTCAACATGAGCTCCCTCACTCTCTGCTGTCCATCTGGCAGGACTGCACAGACATCTAAACACCATTTGTTTGGGCTCTAGGGGGATGGAGTGTATCGAGGGGACAATTACCCAGAGAGAGTGCCAGCTTGTGCCGGGCCAATAGATCAGTGTTATCAGTATGTTCTCCTATTGTGTAGCTCTATTTGTGAGAATTGGTTAGGTTTGTAGGGTTTAGATCTGACTGCTAATACTGTATGACCTTCAAGTATAATAATAACACTAATACACTTATACAGCGCTTTTCATAAATACTGAAAGTTGCTTTACAGTTACATAAAAAGAGTAAAATCCGAATCTGATATCAAAATCTAAGCAGCTCAAATAATAATAAAAATCACATTTATTACAAGTTAAAAGTGGATCTGAACAGGAGGGTCTTCAGGTGTGATTTGAACTGGACACACTCTGGGAGGGACAGGGAGCCACTGTTGTTTCTGGAGGAACGGGATGATGTAAAGTTCTGGATGTATTTGAGTTAATTGAGGTGTTTTGATTTTGCGCCATAGAGGATGCTGTTACAGTAGTCCAGTCGGGATGTGATGAAGGCATGGATCAGAGTCTCTGCAGTAGTGAAGGAGGATGATGGACTCAGCCGGGCAATGTTCTTGAGGTGGAAGAAGGCAGATCTGGGGATTTGATTGATGTGCCACCGAAAGGAGAGGTTATTGTGGAAGATGACTCCAGAGTTGTGGACGTGAGGGGAAGGAGTAAAGAGTGGAATTGTGAATGGTGAGGGGCAAGTTCTTAGTGGTTTTGGTGGGGGAATTGGGACCAATGATTATCATGTCAGATTTTTCCAAGTAGAGTTAGAGGAGGTTTGGATCCTTCCGCGCTCGTATTTCGGTGAGGCAGTCACAAGTATGTCTTCATTCTAAAGGTCCATTAAAAAAACTAAGGAGAGTGCTATCGCTGTCTTTTCAAATATGCATCCACTTCCTTTCTACTTATCAGGGGTCTAGCCACTGTGGTAGTGGGTTACACACAGGAGATTAGGAAGCAACTCTTTGCAGCAGCAGTTCTTTATGTTTGCTGCTATCACTACAGGTCACAATTTTATCTGGCAACATAGTCCACAGAGCCTCCTGTCTGACCTCATCTGTCAGCCTGTCCACCACCATTGCTAGAAGGGCTAGAAGGGGCTCAGAGCCGCTAGAAGGGGCTCAGAGCCGATCCTTGATGCAGTCCAACCTCCACCATCTATCACTCCTACTGCACACCTCACGACTGTCATACCTACCTACCTTCATACCTATCCTGTACAACTCTAAGATACATCTCTGACATTCCAGACTGCATCATCCACAAAGAAACAATCCAGCTTCGTCTGGCCTTCTCTAGAGGCAACTCTCAAAGCAAACATCACTTCTGTAGAGCTCTTTCTTTGCATGAAACCAAACGGCTGCTGGCAGCCATTCAAAAAAGTCTACTGATGTCATGAAGAAATATCAATGAAATACTCAACCCACACCAGTGTTTCTCCACTGGCCTGGAGCGCTTCACTCTGATACCGCTGTCATTAACACTCTAATCACAGTGGTCTTTCTGCTTTGCCATAGTTTATATATCACTCTGAAGATCAAGGTCACACTTACAGATGACTGCCTACTGTTAGTATTTATAATTATCTCTAGTGTGTTCCTTGGATGAGACTAACAGCTTATGCGATCACTTTTTTTAGATAATATAATGTATGCTTTATAGATCATATACACAGTACAACATAGTGAAATATTTCTCTGCCTTTGAACCATCCCTGAGGGAGCAGTGGGCGGCCCCTTGGAAGCGCTCAGAGAGTTGAGGTTCATTGTCTTGTTCAATGGACCCTATGACAAGTAGACCCTGGTGGGATTAGAACCGGCTACCTTCTGATCAGGAGGTGGCCGCTATACCCACTGAGCTATAGCCGCCCCAATTTTAGTTTTAGTTTTATATTTAGTTTTTAGTTTTTTTACAATTATGGAATGCTTGTGAGATAAACATCACCTTACCTTTGTTCAAAAAATTATTCCCCTCAAAAATCTCATCCCCGTGAAACCACTTAGCTTCCTGGTAGCAGCTAAATATAATTTACATCTGTAGGACTTTAGAAAGAATAAAGATGCAACCAGAGAAAACTAAACAATAGACCCAGTAAAATGATGGCTGGTTGGTTTAGGATGTCAATGCTCGGGTACTGATCAGACTCAACTTGGGAATATTCAGGCTAAAAAAGCCGTAAACTAGTAGAGATTTTAATAATAATTATAGCAATAAAATTAATAAATATAACATACTGAATACTCTTTATTATACATACAGTTTAGGGTATTGCCAAACCATCCTATTAGATTTTAATCGCAGGGGTAGTCCAGAATCGATTCGCTCACCTCTTAATACGGGGATAACTGCTCTACCTCCTCAGCTGCAGCTGACCCAAGATCTGGTATGAAGCGTTTCCTAGTCCAGTCTTACATCTCTCCATCTGCTCAGGGACAGTCCGTACCTCATGAATAATAATAGTTGTTAGAATCTGGATTATTCAGTCAAAATGTTCTGGACAGGCCCACCTTAGCCGATGACAGAGACTCATGTTAGCCACTGTACTGACTGATATTTAACTGACTGATATTGTTGACCGTCTTCCCAATCGTTTCATCATCCACCTACTAGTACATTTTCGTCTGAAACTTTAGCCTGCTGCCTCTTCTTGAGTGGCGGTGGCAGCAGCCTAAAAAGCGTTTATTCCAGACATCCCTCTCCCAAGTAATACTCTCCAACTCATCCTGTGGGAACCCTGCGGTTTTCCCTGGCCTGATGAGATTTATAGTCCCTCCAACACGTTCTGGGTCTAACCCAGGCCGACCTTTCTTGGGAACCTCCAAAAGGATTAATCCTGGACTCATCTATATCAGATACTTGAACCACCTTAACGGGTTTCGATGCAAAAGAAGCTGAGTTTCCACTCCAAACACGAGCTCTGCACCATATCTGTGAGGCTGACCTATGGCCTCAGATTTGGAGGTACTGACTCTCGTTTCCTCATCCACTCTTTTTTCTTGTTTTCTCACTGCCAGTAGGCCGATCGCCACAGCAATGTCATCAGTCATTTTGTTTACAGCTGCTTCTGCAGAGGTCGCATGAGGCGATGCATTCACTGCCCCATAATGAAATCCTATAGTGTTTTGCACGCTTGAGATTTTAGAGAAGATAATCTGTGGAGATCCTTGTTGGATGTGTGATAAAACAATATTTAAATATCAGAATTTTAGCCCATTCATCGGGGTCAGATTCAATTAAATTTCCACAACTGCGAAAAATTATTCTAAATTATGCCGGGATCAGATTAGAACGGACGCTGACGGAGAATAAAAGAGCTTGATGATTATGAAACAGTGTGCCTCATCAGTCCAGCACTGAGAGTCCGTTCCTGCCTGATGTTGGAGAATGGACTCTGTTCTGGCTTCAGACTGCAGAACTGAAACCCGAGATGCAGCTGAGAGACTGAAACTGACAGAAGTAATAAATGTTGGTCTAATAGGCCATGATTAGAAAAGCAGTCCTCAGAGTCAGCCGCTACTTAGCTCTTTATCGACGACGTTTTGTTGGATTTAGTCTGTTTGCTTGCCTCAATCTCATGCATCATAGGAATGTTCACCCTGTTGCACAGCCATTAGGTTTGTAAATAAAGCTAATTTCTTTCCTCCTTTCTGTTTCTCTGCTCTCCCCATCACTTCCACATGGAGGCTGTCTGTAAATCTGGAAGGTTTTAAGGTAAATTATGGGAAGAAAAATGCCCAGTCAGTGAATTTAGAACACATAGATCTATGTATATCAAATAAATCTAGAGCTAAGTCAGGAACCTGGTTAAATATATTCATCTACTCTTTCAAAGAACCATTGAATATTAATAACACAGTGGTGCAACAGCCAATAAATCACTTTGCGACCAGTGTCGTATAGATTCTGTGTTTGGTTTTCATTTGGATCCCAGATTTAAGTAACAGTTCAAGTATTTCCTTTGTCTCCGATTTAGTTTTTGATATTTATGCACTGGATCTCACAGTGCAGTCGTGTTTCTGTTTGTTTCATAAGTCCATGAGCTCCAGGTTTTGCAGCTGGTTTGAGATTCAGCACCTCCAAATCCGAGAGGATAGTCCCTGTAAAGTCGACCCACAGGTTGTGGGTGAGTTGCTGCATCAAGTCAGGGAGTTTGAGTATCTTTGGGTCTTGTTCATAAATAATGGGAAAAGGGAAGACTTGATGGATAATTGGTTCAGTATTGTTCCATCAGTAATGCAGGTGTTGTATTGATCTGTTGTGGTCAGGAGACAGTTTAGTCGTAAGGCAAAGCTCTGATTACCCTACAATGTACGTTCTAGCCGAGTTCTGGGGGAACTGGGTCAAAGAATGTGATCCAGATTCAAGAAGCTGAAATGAGCTCCCCTCATAGGGTGGCTTGGCTCAACATAACATTAAAGAGAGAGGAGTTTGGAGTGGAATCTGCTCCTTTGGGGCCATTTGAAGTGGTTCACATCAGATTTGGACGCCTCCAGGGAGCCTCCCTTTGGAGGTTTTCCAGGCACACCCAACAGAGGAGACAGACCACAAACTCACTGGATGGATTACATGGAAATGTTTCAGGATCCTCCAGGATGAGCCGGAGGGTGTTACTGAGGAGAACAGCATTTGGTAAAACCCTGTTATGCCTCTTGCCACTGCAACCCGACCCCCGATGAACGGAAGGAAATGGATGGAGGCGTGAATTCAACAGTTCCCTGAAACGCTTCAGAAGTTTCAAAGCAATCCAAAACTACATGGACAAACATTTAAACTGGCACCTTTATCACTGACCACTGGCACCTCTATGCACAAGTCGAGGAATCGGCTACGTCATGCACACCTGATAGGGCTGAGTGCAAACAAAGCCTTTAAGGGCCGTCTTTTGATATTTTTGGAGCCATGTCATTTGCAATGTCAGTCAGCAACATTTATGCTCGGTAAAAACGGTAGTTTTGTTATTTTTAATTGCATTTTCTTTTGTGAAGAATTTGCTGTTTAAAAAGTAGTATCAAACCTGCATTGACCCTTAAGAACAGATGAGGTAGGTTCTAAAGGTCCACTCATGGGTAGGTGTGTATCAGAACTTCCCGAATCCCACTGTGCGTTTCTCTAACAAACTCTGTTTAGACTGAACCGTGCCAAACTGAGCGCCCACGCTCTCTGAAAACCCCAGCCTGACTACAGACTGCTGCTGGAACACGGATCGGCTTCCATAAGAACAAGCCTCCTGGTACATGACACACACTGCTGTTCCCCCAGCGCCTGGATATGGAAGAGAAGATTTCTCACGTGTTCTGTTCCACAATAAGGAGAATGAAAAACAGAGCTGAAGTAGTGGGTCACATTTAACACAGTGTGGATGTGATGAGTTGGTGTGACAGAGCCAGATGAACTGCAGCACAAGGCCAGGACTCCGAGGTAATGGACTGTAAAATGAGTCGTGGTTCTATTAAATGCTGCAGCGAAGAGAGCTGTAACCCCTGTAAAACATACACAGTGTGTCGTCTGAAATCTAACAGTCTCCTCTCACACCGTGAAACTCTTCAGGTTTAGCTTGACTTAACCTGCAAACATAAGTTCCCCTGCTGCCTTGAAAACGTGAGTGAATGCAACATGAAGACTAAAATTAAAGTTGTAAAAGTAGATTTAACTCTGTTCCAACCAGCCACTTCATTAGTCCACCTTGCTAGTACCATGTTGGACCCCCCTTGTCTTCAGAACTGCCTTTCTGGAAGTCTTTCTGGCATAGTCTCAATAAGGCTGGAACATTCCTCATAGATGCTGGTCTAGATTGACCATACGACAGATTTGTCGGCTTCACAACGATGATGGTGAATTATGAACATCATGGACAGGGTCAGCAACAATACTCGGGTATGCTGTGGCGATTAAACAATGCTCAGTTCATAATTTTGTATTGTAATAAAAAAGTGTCTCATGTATCCTCCTGTAGTCTTCGATAGGATGGCACTACTCGTTAGCATGTAGCTGTATAACTTGACAAGAATGAAAAGAGATTAACTGTTCAGCGTGATTCTTCTCCGGGTCATCATGGAATGGGAACCTGGCTCCGTGATGCCTCCGAGCTTGGCTGTCTAACCTTTTTGAGTTCATGGTGGAGTGTCACTTTAAGTCAAGTGGGGGAGGGCGACCTGGTGGATTGTAACAGTTTAATAAGTCTCTCCACTCAGTGTGGCCTCGACCTTCTCTGTGCTGCAACACAGATCCAGAAGACCCACCACACGCAGCCCAGACTGACTCCACAGACCGCAGCAATCATCCTGCAGACACAGATACACGAGTCAGTGAGGGGAGCAAGTCAGAAGGGTTGCAGGCGAGGCGCTTTATAATACAGTCTCATTATCGGTTCACAGTCATCTTTCTAGTAATCAATAGCTCTAACACTGGTATAAAATTACAGGTATGCAATTTAAAATTATATCAGCAGATTAATTCAAAAACAGATTAAAAATGAAGGAACCAGCACAACTCCTCTGTTGCAGCTGAACAGAGGAGTTGTGCTCCTCTTTCTTGTGCCCCTGTATCAACAACATCAGTCCAAACTGCTAAACATTGTTCTCACATATCTTTCTAGATAACTGTTTTGCAAAACTCTGAGCACAAATTGAATCATTTAGCACATTTGTTCACCTAAAAACACTGGGCTTCAAAACGCCACGACTTGATTACCATTGAGTCTCAATCATGTTGCCCCTTTGTAGTGTTTCTACAGATGTGTTGGCAAATTTGTTGGTTTCTTTGGTTTGGGGATTATGTACGTTTCCACAGGGCGGCTCCGATCCACCACTTGTTAGCCAACAACCCACTTTTTGTATTGCTTCCACCATATTCCCCATTTCTAAATTCAATAGAGGAATAATTTACAGCTTAAATAGTGATCCGTTTCATTACATTTCGCGTTTTCTTGTGAATTCTTCTGAACTTTGTTTCGCAGTAACAAATAAATATTTCTTTTTTATACCGTTTTGTATTTGTGCACTCAGTTTCTTTGTAGTATTTCTCACTGGACTTATATTGGTGACATTAGTGTGTTTTGGTATACATAGTGTGGAAAATTGCTATTATTTTTGCTGCAATTATATTTAGCACTATAAATGCTGTTTCAGGACAAAAACCCTACAATTCCCCAACACCAGAAAGAAATAACTTATTTTCACACACTTGTTACACACTTAAATACTATGTATTTAAATATGTAACATGGCCTCATGAAGCCAAAAGATTATGAACATATCTGTTTCTGTAAAAGTGTTTTAGCGTTTGAGAAAAACTGTTTTTCCTGGAAAAAAAGTAGTTGGTCCTGAATGAACTTGCACCATGGAATTTGAACAGACTTTCACTACAGAGAAAGAGGTTCATCAAAATTTGGGATTGTCCAGGTAATATCAACCCCCCGATTGATTCCCTCGAGATCCCTCCTGAAAGACATTCAACTGGCTCCTTTTTTGTCCGTCTTCAGCACAACGGGCCGATACACCACCTGCATTTTTGCTGATGCTGCAACAAACCACCTGTCCTCCTCATGATCCAGTTTTTTGTAATCTCTGATAATTTACCTTAGAAAGAGATGAAACCAGGATGCATTTTGGGAAGGGAGTAAACAGTGTGATGCTTTGGACTTAGTTCTGCTGGGAAACCTTTTTTCCTCTGTATGTTACTTTGAAATACTTTAAAATGGTACCTCAACAGGTTTGAGGAACACTACAACCAGTTCAACATCACTGGCACAAGCACATTTAAAACAACCAAAATGATGAACAGATATGACAAAAATAGAAGCATAGACATCAAGAATAAGAGATAAATCAGATCATCGATTAAAATCAAGTAATATAAAAGGATGAAAGAAGTTCATTGATTTAATCCAAAATCCAAATCCAAAAACCAGTCCAACAATGCCACATTCCAAAAGGCAAGGGATAGCCCAATAAACTAGCCGGGGATGAAAGTAGAAAAATGAGAGAAACACTGGGAACCTGGCTGTGTGTGCGTGACAAACGTGAAAATCCTCAACAATAAAGTAGAACATGAGGGGGACACAGGTGAACCTGATGGACAATCAGTCAAGAGGAAAATTAGAGGGGAAAGACATGAAACTCGCAGATATCAACAAATATGAAGCCAGGAAAAGATGACTGCACTAGGAGAGGGACTGGGGTATGAAGACAAAAAGATCTAATAAAGCAACAACATATTAAAGCAAACTTTCAAAATAAAATAGGAAATGAGTAAAACACAAAACAGAACCAATACAAAATAAACCAAGAAATGACCGAAAATACAGTCAGGACACTTCTTGCGTCAAGGATTGAAGGCTCTTGGTGCAGATACCAAAACACATTAGGAGTTCTGATGGAGTCCAGGCCTCAGTGGCTCTGAGCTATTTTTGAACAAAAGGCACACGTACATAATATTAGACGGGTTGTCATAATGTTATGGCTGAACACCCACCAGTGTTTTACTTTACATAGACCCTGGCCTTCGATCAATGTGTTTCTTGTAGCTGGCTTCCTGCATCCTTACATGCTGTATATTTGTCTCCAGAAATGGTTTAATCTCTCCCTAAGCTCTCCATCCTCCCACGTAGCTCCATTCATGCAAGTGTTCGCCTTCTCATTGGAGAAAAAAGAATGTGTTATTGAAATGACCATTGCATAACTATTATCTTTTTTTAGCATGCAAAGTAATGGCAGTATTTGCATTTTTACATAGCTAAAAACCATCCTGAGTACCCTTCAGCTTCCAATTCATTTGCTCTGAAACCAAATTGCTTTGAAGCGCTTGAAGATTTTTGAATAAATGCATTTGATTTGATATTTTACAGATGTATGCTCTGTGTGACCGCTGAATTGAGGCACAGTTTACCGTGAGGTTACAATAACAGCAAAGCGGGAAACCATGTGTGGAAGGTCCAATTTATCAGATTGGATGAAATTCTGTTGGCTTCAGTTAAATATCTTTGTTTTATATCATTTAATCTTTTCATTCCATTGTTTTCCGTCCTATTTATTTCACAGATCTGGGTGTTTCATATCCACACACATATGGGTAATTTTAGTGGAGTGATAGTCTTTGTGTGGGTGTTTTGCGGTGAATATCAGTGTCTCAACCCCATGACTCATCCTCCAGCTGCACAGCTAACAGCAGACTGTTGAAATACTCGATACCTCAGCAGATGCCCTGAGGCTCTGATCCTAAATCAGCGTCTCAGATCCCAAACCTGTAGCCAGGTTAAAAACAAGCAAGATGACCTCAGATCAGTCTCCTTGTGGCCCGCCTCAACCTCCCATATTCACCCAGAATCAACAACTGATCTATAACTATATGAATGGCCCTATCTGATAATTAGGATTTTTTTCCGACCTGGACTCAACTTCCATTCTGGGTGATTTGAGGACAGTTAAGTCTGGCTGATAACCTAGAGCTTGAATTTTTTCTTTTGTGAACACTGTGTTTTGATCAGATTTGCCTGCTCTAAATGCATATTAATATATATTTAAGAATATATATAAGATATAAGCGATTGTGTTTACACCAGGTAAGCCATAACATTATAAGCAATTAGATTCCCTTTTTACCACCAAACAGCTTAATAATGCACTGTGTTTTCTGTGACCTTCTTTTAAAACAAATCAGAACCAGCCATGATGTATTCAGTCATTTGTGCTTGAGTAGCTCCTCTTTGGGATTAGAAAACACAGGTTAGTTCACCCTCCACTTATATTAATTAATCTGTCACAAGATCACCAGTTGCCCTTCCTTAGACTGCTTTGTACAGTACCAAACACTGTAGACCAGGAACAACCAACAAGACCTGTAGTTTCTGGAGATGCTCTGATCCAGTCATCTTGCCAAATCTCCATTTTATCCTAACACCTGTCCATTTTTCCTTCTTCCAATACATCAATTTAAGGACAAAATGTTCTTGATTATATATATATTACATATGATATATCCCACCCAAGGTAACAAGATATTGATGTTATTCAGACTTTACCTGTCAGTAGTTATAATGTTATGGCTAATTCTTGTCTATGATACACAACTGGAAACTGACGTGACTTTTTTTTATTCCCTTAAATCATTGCCTGCTGTGTCGGGATAATAAATTATAAAGAAAGGTGAAAAAATGAACAGTGGATCTTAACCTGTTCACCATTTTATGATTCTAGTAGTCATCATGTTTATTTTTCATCCCAACATTTTACTTATAAGCTCCCTTTTACTCTTCACTTCAGATAACATTTGCTGAAAATTGGCGCAATTAAATAAAATTGTAATGACATTTAACCATATTTCTTGATCGAAATAAACTCAAATCCTTGCCTAGTGTTAGAGGGAGAGATCATACCACTCTCATTATTGGTACCGAGATGGAGCCTGCAGACAATTAGATTCGCCTAGCATGAAAACTAGAACATGTTGGGTGGTGCTCATGTTCTCCTCATGAAGACAGACGTTGTTTTCTTATCTGTAGTTTCGCAAGATCTAGATATAAACAATATGCGCTGATCTGAAACATTGACCGGTTTGTAGCTGCCGGGGCTGATGGGAGTAATAGCCTACAACGTCAGGAGCAGCGATGGAGCTTTGGCTCCCAGAGAGAGAGGATTCTGTGTGGGTGGATGAGTAGGTGGTGAGTGAACAGAGAGATTTCGTGGGTGGTTGGGGCAGGGGAGCCTCAGGCATTGCTCTTGTGTGGTTGACATTGATGACCGCAATGTTCAACTTCGAAGACTCTTCATATCAAGCCAAGGATTTCAAAATAACAAAAAGCAGGAGAAGAAAGTAATCTCCACCAAGCTGGTCTCCACCACAAGCCTCAATAATAAAAGACTTGTAATGTCTGAACATAGACATTATGTCATCATAGAATATGCTGAGTGTTAAAAAAAACCTCCTTTGTAACCCGTTAGCTGTGCGCTAAATACAAATCAGCCTTAACTTTAAAACCGCCTGCCTAATATTGTGTAGGTAGCCCTTTTGTAGCTGAAGCTCTGAAGGTAGAGTTGTCGTCCACTCATCAGAAGGTACCTAAGGTTTCCCAGCAGAACATTGTCCAAAGCAACACACTACCTCCCATGGTTTGCCTTCTTCTCATGAAACATTCTGGAGCCATCTTTTCCCCTTTTAAGCGATGCACAAATACCCAACTGTCCATGTGATATCAAATAAAACCTTCATTCCTCAGACCAGGTCAACTTCGTCCACGACTTAGTGGTCCAGTACACTTGCTGCCAATTCTGCATTGTGCATTGGCAGCTGACATCTTTGTATCAGAGCCAGCATAAACTTTTCCAGCATAAAACTGCTTCAAAGTTTCTTACATTTCTGTGTTTAAATGTTTTTTACATTACGGTATATTCAGTCGAAACTTTTATCCAAAACACAATTAGACATTAATCGTACTGATCACGACACAACAGAGTTCAACCAAACAAACACTGAGTCCTCAGAAAGAGGTTGACATCGGAGACGTCACAAAGCACAGTGAAAAGTACTTGAAAATGACATTTGGAATTCGAAAAACTTTTATAGTCATCGTAAACTGAGAGTAAAAGGGAATGAAGGATTTATTATGGTGATGTTGACAATAATATGATGATGATGATTTCAAACTTTCAAGTAAAGCAGACGATTACTGTTATGTACTCAGTTACATTAAATAATATCTTATATTCATATAAGTATTTTTCATTAGACTTAAAAGCCTAGAAATCCCCATTATTGTTATTTCTGACAAGATAATAAAAAAGGACAATAAAATATTGTAAATATCTTACATACAAATTTTAATTTCCTACAATTCATGCAAATGTAATGTCAAAATAGGAATTTTACAATATATTGCTTTACATACCTCAATATACCATTTAAAACCACAATATATTGTGATATGAAAATTAAATGCAATACCCAACCTTCGTAACAGCTAGCAAGTCAAAATATCAGCTTTGAAACTAGCTACTGCCAACAAGCATTAGAACCATGTCAGATATCATAAAGGTTCATTTCCACTGACTAGACCTTTGCAGAGGTTAACAAACATGACACCAATTTACTTACAACGAAAAAGGTTAACGTTGTCCACAACGGCTAGATAACTAATTAGAGACATGGAAGGAGATAAGATGTAAGACTGTTAAACTTTTAAGGCTCCGACTCATCTGAAATATATGAAGCAAAAACATCAAAAATACTTGGATTTCTCATTTCGGCCATTTTTCCTTTTCAAGATCAGATAGGGATGAGGGAAATTAGAAAAATGCTTCGATTTTGATTTTATACTTTGATTATGCAAAAATTAAATCTGGAGGGAGACAGAAACGATATGGGTCTGTTTTTTTTCGTTTTCTGAGACCGGATGTTGTCATTTATAAGCGCACCAATGAGTGTGGTGCTCCCGAGAGGTAACGACAAATATGAAACACACACAACATTCAACCACAACATAAGAACCACTAACTGGAATTGATGTTGTGGCTGATGGCGGTCAGAATCAGATTACCTTGATTTCAAGTCTGTTGAAAAAATTTCATATTAAGAGAAAAAGACCTTGTTGACAGACAATGACGATCGACAGCACTCAAGACGCCGCTGTAATTTCCTTGTATGCGCACACACCTGGGTTCAGAAAACAAAAAAACCCAACAATTTCTTCATTATGTCTTAACGTGATGGGTTTTTTTCATAATCAAAGTAGACAATGAAAATCAAACCATTTTTCAAATTTCTCTCATCCATATTTGATCGCAAAAAGGAAAAACGCCTCGATTTTCAATTTTTGATTCCTGTAATCAAAAAGAGAAATTTAATTATCATTTGTTTTTCGTTTTCAAATATTGGTTTCCGCAACGAAAAAAACTTAATACCACAATATATATGGACTGCTAAGATTTTTTCCTTTTGTTTTCAGATGTTTTTTGGACAAATTGTGTGACACCATGGTTATAGTATTCATAAGGGCTTCCCTGGACCCTCTACGCTACGATACGATACGTTTTTTAAGTTTACACTGAACAAAACAACGTATTGCTCAGCAGCGGCAACATCTGGTATGACATCTCATATATGTGTCGAGCATTGCTTCCTAAAAAATGTATTAACATTAAAAGTAAGCAATAATTTTCCCTCCCTGTTTCACGGCGACCCATCTCGTCCTCCGCACGGAGGAGAAGGTACTCCCGAACATCATACACGTTACATACACGTCATGACATGACGTCACCAAGACACCGCATGAATTTGTGGCACTGGGATCAGGTGATCTGACAGTGTGAATCGTGAAAGAACATTGTTGAAGAAATAAATATAGAGTAATCTTAACGAGATATCAGGACTTCCAGTGGTGAGCTGCAGGTTCAAATCATCTCAACTTCATTTAATAGCATTTAAAAATAAAAACAACAGAGTTGATAAAAGTGCTTCTCAGTCAACAAATTGCACAGTAATGATAGAAAAACAGAAAACTTACATTTAAATATGAAAACAAGGAACAAACACATGAATCTCTTTTTGAGTGAAAAGCCAAAGAATAAAAATGAGTGTGACGATCAAAATGTGTGTGTGTGGGATTGGGGGTCCGCACACTCTTTTTCAGGTGATTATACACCAACAAATATCAGATTTATATATATTATAATCCATTCATTCAAAGAGATACCAATACATTTTACACACTGTACTTTCAAGGAGATGAAACCTGCACCGATGATTTTACCCTATTGTGACTACACCCACCATTATACTATGAGGTCCTTCACTGTATATTTCACCATCAGTCAGAATGTGTAGTGCTCCATTCTTTCAGCTCTTCCTCTGTTAATCCATTCCTTCATTTGTGCAGGATTCCATAGCAGAGGGAGACCAGGAGAGCAGCAGGAGGTCATACATTGTGTACGGAGACCAGGTTATCAGATGGCGGCCTGACCTACATGGAGAGAACAGGCCCCGCATTGAGCCGTTTCTTCCTGGGAGAGCTGGAAGGCTTGGAAACAGGCCTCGTCTTGGATCTCTGCCAAACAGCCAATCAATGCCGCCTGGAGTCAATGGAGACAAGAATCAAGCTTCCTGTCCACCCATCCGTCTCTCTGCAGAGCCAAGACATGTTCCTCCCATCCAGGAAATGATTTCCTATTCTTCCCTCATTTCACCTTTTGTTTCAGGACACTCCCTGTATCTCTCCCCAGAACCAACACACATCTGTTCTCCCTTGATTTCCTTGTTTTCCCTTGCAGGCATGCCTCCTCTGTCATCTCGGAGGGAGTCGGGCACACACTTCGCTAATTTCTGTGGCTGACCCAATTCTATGCTGAATGAAGTTAAAACACGGACGATTGTAGTTGTTTATTCTCACTTTCAGGCCCTGGAACCAGATTAGTAGAAGGCAAATGAAAAGCTTTTGTTTCATGCTGTCATCAGCATGAAACAACCCAAGTGGCTTAAACAGAATTAATTTGTTTTCAGCTCTAAAAGATGAAAACCGTAGCTGGTGACACATGAGAGCTGGTGATCAGCTCTCGTGATCCCTGCCCCACGTACACTGCACGACAAACGACACTAGACAAACACCGACACTTTCCTGAAACTCATCAACAAGCGTGAATCGGGCTCAAATCATACAGTGTACGCCCGGCTTTTCTCCGTCTCTCTCTCCACCCTACTAGTTAAGGCAGTGGGGGGTCCCGCTGAGTCGAGGAATGCTCAAGGTTTCTGCCTCTCAAAAGGTATTGGTTTTTCTCCACAGTCTCCAAGTGCTTGCTCATGCTATCTGTAGAATACAGAATACGATTACGGATACGATGCTTTGAGATATAATTTGTTGTGTTTTGTGCTCAATAAAACTGATTTGACTTGATGGTAGCGTTGACATTCGACAGGGCCCCATCGTCTACCCAAGAGGAGGAAGCGATATGGAGGGTTGGTGCAGTTAGGACCTGGTCCATGGCCCAAGGAAGAGGTGAGGGCCGAATAGGGGGCCTATATAAAGCCTGCGGCCGGAGTGATGGGCCACATTGACACAGAACCGGTTGCGGTGCACCACAACAGAGGAAATATGTCCAGCGGCGACTGGCCATCTCCAGGGGCAGGTGCCACAAGGAAATCTGCCTGTATGCCAAAAGTGTCTGGAAAACACTTTCGCCAATGTAGAGAAGCTAGCACGAGTGATGTGATCTCTTCGTCTAGTTCCTGCCAGCATTTTGGATTAACTGCAGGCTTTTTACAGAAATATTGGGGCATCCTTATAATATGGAATTACAGTAATCTGGTCTGGAGGTACCAAATGTGTGGACTAATTTCTCAGCAACCTTCTAAGACAGGATGTTCCTAATTTTTGTTATAATACACAGCAGATAGAAAGCTGCCCGAGAGACTTGCTTTATGTGAGTTGAGAAGGACATGTACTGGTCAAACATAACTCCTATGTTCCTTACAGTAGAGCTGGTAGCTGAAGCGATGCCGTCTCAAGTAGCTCTCTGATTAGAAAGCTGTTGTCGGAGGTGGATTGGGCCAAGTATAACAACTTCAGTTTTGACTGGATTTAACATTAAAAAATTACTGGTCATCCAGTTCTTAATATTTTAAATAACTGTCTGAAGTTTGATTATTTGATTAGTTTCATCTGTTTTTTTGGATAATTACAGCTACGTTTCATCCGTATAACAGTGGAAGTTAAAGTGGTGCTTCCTGATAATGTTGCCCAAGGGAAGCATATATAAAGTGAAGAGTAATGGTACCTAGCACCGAACCCTGCGGGACTCTATGACTAAGCTAACAATTAGGGACTAACACTAGGGATAAACATTCTAAATAAAATAGGAAACGGAATGCAGAACCATCATGATAAACCTTCAAAATAAACCTCTAATAAGAGCAGAGTCATGGCAGATAAAAATGTTGCTGAGGCGTTTTCTGATGCCTCAGCAACATTTTTGTATTGTATTCCTTACTTTCTCATTTGCCATAAATTTATCCCTCAATGTTTTACATTAACACTACAGTGGTGTGAACATGTATTGGACCCCATGCTGGTTTCTTGTATTTATGTGTATCTCAGACTAAACTGTGTCAGATCTTCAAACTAAATGTAACATAAAACAACCTGACTAAACACCAAAATACATTTTTTTCAATGATAATTTTATTCACTTAATCAAATCAGTTATCTAATGCCAACTGGGTATGTGTTAAGGTTTTTGCCTTCAAATTAACTTAATCCAAAAAACTACCAAACTGCATTAATAGATGGTTCCAGCTGGACTAGACTCCCCCAGACCTGATCACCACCAGCACTGTTCAATCACATCATCACTTCAAGAGACCATGTCAAGCATGGAGGTCAGAGAGAATAGATTGAGGACTTTTGGGGATATTCCCTGGCTGTCTGAGACGAAAGCATAGGTAGTGTTTGTTGTTGAACTTTGTACTTGAAACAGATTAATTATATACTTTTAAATTTGACTGAATTTCAATGCCCAAATATGATCAAGAGCAAACTATTCCCAGCTTCCTAATTTTAAGAATGTCTAACGAGAACATGTAAATTGTACAAAAATATGCTCCTAAATTTAATAGTACAGGCTACTTGCGCGATCGATTAGCCTGCATATTAACGAGGCCTGATCGAACGTTGGATTTAAATTCTTATTTGGAACTGGCCTTTAACACTATAATACATTTTTAAGATTAATCTTACCAGCACCAGTGGATCCATACATACAGAGAAACATACACACAGACACATATATGTACATTCATATACATATAATTTTTCTAGGGATTAACTGGCTACTAGCTGCTAACAGCTACAAGAGGCTAACTAATACTATCTGCTAACCACCAATAGGGGTAAGTACTGCTAGATATCTTTAATGCCAGGTTCAGATGACACAAGGGTAGTATGACTATAACACGACGTGGTCGTTCCTCTGGTCGAGCCTGAACATGTGGGTGACGTACGATGATCGGCTCTTGCCGTATGTCATACTCAACAAACAGTAAACTTTCATCTGGGACGCTCCAGAACACCAATCCTGAAAGTCCAGCATGTTTTGCATTGTTCCTTACCTGCTCTAATATTGACCAATAGGATGACAGAGTGAAAAAAAACTTTCACCGTTCCTATGGAACGCCACTGACGAGATATGTTAAATGTGTTTCACCACACTGCTCATGAACTATTAATGGGCCAAATCCATAAATCCCTGCCCATTAAGAGTTTCCACTTGACATTGGCGTGTGTCATTTATCGGAGGTTTTTATTTCAGTGGCCGAGGCGATCCATTTTACAATATACGTGGGAATTGAATCTGGAACATGGCAGTGCAGCGAGCCGAGTGGGAGCTCGGGATTTAAATGACATGAGACTGTATTAATTGAGAGACGTGTTGATGTCAGAACACTGCATGAGAAACATAATATTGGGGATAATTATGCGATTGGTGTGTGGACCTCGGAATGTTAACGGTGCTACGTGGGACAGCGATAAAGAAGAAAGCCTTGTTGACATGTGGCAACAATACCATGAAACAGTCCGGGTCCATTTAATGAAAGAGTCAAGGTTCAAACAGTGCTTCAATGTGACCACCAGCACACAAAATGTTTTTTTGAAAATGCTATTATTATTATTTATTATGATTTCTTTATACAGCATATAAAGTGGTTGTATTGTGTGATACGTGAAACCTGATCATAAATCTTTCCCTAGTGATTCTCCAGAGAGGAGTAACATATGAAGGTATGCTTTTTGTATTGCACCCTAATGGATGCAGCCCCCACTCGCTACCTCGACTGGATCTCACCCACTGGTGCCATTCTCCAGTCCATTAGGATCTGATTTCCACCATGGAAACATCATTCAGAGCCCATTCGCTGTCTCCATGTCAGTAAAGCAACATCATTGCCAGCTTGCCCGGGGCGATCATCCGTCCCTCCATCTCTGCATGCAGCCCCACCCAGCGCAAGCCAGAAACCATGACCTAATGTTTATTCAGGAATGCCTTCAGCTCTGTGGCTGTGGAAGAGGTTTGACCAAAGCTGTGTTTTTAAAGCCAGTAAAATAGTTTTACTTAAGGTGGTGAATAATAAAGATGGTCTTGTGCTTCCAGCAGATCTACCTTGCACTTGATAATGCTACAATCAGTGGACTAAGAAAAATTTGTAACATAATAAGGTACCAATTTTCCAATAAGACTATCTTTAAAAAGGATTGATAAATTATTTATAATTTGGTTATAAGCTATGTTGCACACACTCTTAACACTCACACTTAAAATTTATAAACAGCTTATAATATACCTCTCAATTTGTCAATGTGCGTCACTATTTGGACACATCAAGTTAGCTGTACAGATAAGTATATTCACCATTTAGCAAGCATTAGATCTCAGATAGCATTTATATCTGAGAGTAATAGCAACTTATTAATGATTTGTAAAGTGTTTACAACTTCATTAGTAAACTACACACAAGCCATTTATAAATCCTTAATAAGAGGTGTCTAATTGTAAAGTGGTACCAAAATAAATAAAGCTTTATTTATGTAGAACATTTTAACCAAGGGTGCAAAGTGCTTCATTTAGAATAAGAAAAACAAAATACTAGAAAAGTGCACCCCCCCCCAAAATAATCAAACCTTCATCAGTTCGGGCCTCAGGAAAAAGTAACTGGGGAACCCAGACTTCGCCTTCAGCTTCTTACCAACGAGACCATTTTCAGAAGGCTGCGCCAGTAGCCCATTATGCCAAAATTCTTATGTATGTGTGTGATTGTGTGTGTGGGTGGATTTTAAGCTTCTATTGATTAGAAGATATTGCAGCCGATTCAGTGATGTGATTTAGGATTGATGTGAGATCTTTGGTTAGCCCCCATTAGACATCTAGCTGCTGCCTTCATGTCGAAGGTGGTTTGACTGAGGGTAGTAAGAGGTGAATTACAGACGTCAAAATGGAAAATAAATGTGAATGATGTATTTGAAATCAGAAACTGAAAGTAATCATCTGTTTTTTTACAATACTTCTTATTTGACAGACACAGGGATCGAATTTCTAATGATGCTGAGATCCATGGCATGTTGATTGACCAGAAGAGCCAAACTTAATAATTTCTCTTAGAGTATTTTCTTTATCTGATAACATGAAGCTCTAAATTTTCAGAGTTGAGTTGTAAATTGCTGATCAACATCCAATCCTTTATGGCGGCTAAGCAGCCATGGAGAGTGTTTTAGTTCTTAATAATAATAATAATATTAATAATAATGTTACCTTTTTTTATGACAGTCAGTCATACACACTACAACATATAAAAGATTATTTCTCTGCGTTTGACCGATCCCTGAGGAGTAATGGGCAGCTCAAAGCTCCCAGGAACAATCTTTGGGGTTCTGGGTGTTGCTCAAGGATCGTACGACATGTAGGGTTGAACCCAATAGTTACCCAATTTGAAGAAAGGTGGAATTGAATTACTGAGCCTCCAAGTATAAGGTGACTTCTCCCCCGACCTATATACAGCCACCGTCGTTGCTCTAACTATTTGGTTTTAAAACTTGGTATCATCTGCGTAGCAATGGTGACCAGTTTATGTCTTGAAGTGATGGCATTTTCTTTTCAGCTTTGCAACAGACCATCCTCTGGAAATCCAATTTCAGTTCAGGGGGGACACCAAGAAGGTATAACGTCTTTCAGCATTAACAATTTACACAGTTCCCTCTCTAGTATTGATTTGATATTATCATGAAACATCTACAAATGCTCCTTCAAAAACTTTTATCCAAGTTTGTTGCCAAAAGCTGCCTAATCTTTCGTCCTTTGTTTGTGTTGATGTTTGTCATTTAATGTAAAGTGCTTTATAAATTAAATGTATTATTATTATTATTAAGGGGGACATGTCCCATCTGTTCGCCCTGGGATTTCTGTTCCTGCAGAGACCCCAGCTTTATGACGAGATCAGATGTGTGGAATTATAAATGATTGAACTCATGTCTAGAGTCGCCAGTGCTTTAAGTATTAAGATCCTTTACTCCAGTTATAGAACTAATTCTTCTTCATTCAAAATCTCCCTTTAGAGGTCAACACAGAGATAATATGTCCAACCTATCCATTGCTCTGGGTCTTCCTCTGTCACACCAAACTACTGCATGTCGTCTTTCACCACATCTAGAAACCTCCTCTTTGGCATTTTTGTAGATTCTCAATCATCCTGGTCATGGTAATCCTTGGAGGTTGAATCCAATGCCACTGGAATTCTGTTAAAACTTGAAGATGTTTTAACATCAAAAATTCAAGCTCAACCTGACTGTTAGGGGGAGGGTATTTAATCTCCTGTACGTGTTTGGTACATAGAGAGTGGTTAGGTTACAAGTATACAATTGTTGTTAGGAGTCGTTAGGGACATTGTGCTCTTGATTATCTGTGGGTCATCATGTGGGTCGTTATCATAATAAAGGGCTGCTTCAGTTTGACATACATGGCCTTTTTTCATTCCTCTCTCAATCCATCTGTCCAAAATGTGAATGTTGTTTATTCAAATGAGCATCCCTGGTTCTTGAGATGCAGATGGAGTAATGAGTCCTGTCCACTGACAGGTGACAAGGCAATGATACGCACAATATTATTCGGACTTCAACTGTCGGTGGGTAGAATCTTACGGCTGATGGGTATTCGTCAACAGTGGATTGGCAACGGCAATGTAGAAGTAAAGACAACAAGACAAAACATCAGTGACATTAATCAGATAGTCTCTTGTGAAACAAAGAATAAGTATCGGTTATTTGTTCCGGAGAGAAAGCACCAGAACTGAAAACACGTAGGATCATCAGAGAACCAAAACAGAGGAAGAGGAAGAAAAAATAAAAGGAATGATTGAATGTAAACGACACAACATGGAGAAATTAACTGTCATAATAAAGGAAACCCAGTAAACTTAACCCAACGCCATAACAGCCTACGTCTGTGAAACAATTCATCAGCCTTGCTGCGGCAGTGAACGCTGAATTAAAAGGCCATTACTGTGTTTTCCTTTTGCTCAAAATTCCACTATTCCACAATTCCAATTCTGCAGAGCCTGAAGGAGAGGTGATGGAGAATTCTGTTTTCCCCAAACCCGTTACTGGATACTGCTACACGGCTTTGATTATTCATCTGGCAGTGGAATTGGCGAGGTGGAGGGAAGGGGTTTTCTGTTGGGCTATCTGTAATTGGCAAGCAGTGTGTGTGGTGGGGTGGGGGCGAGAAGAGAACTGATCAGGTTCAGCTTGGAACATCTCAGCTAATTCACAAGAAAAAACAGAGACAGGCAGAATTTGTATGCTTCATAAGAACATAAATTACCAGTTATAAACTAGTATAATAAGTGGTATGATGATGATTCATCTGATAGCACAGAACAGTCTAAATAAGACAATGTTTTCCTTTTTAAAAGTAAAAATCATGATCATGAGGTCACATTTAAGTGAGCAGAGTCAGTTAATAGAGCTGTGGAGTCTGTCCAAAATTTCATGCTGCCCTCCTCATGTAATTTTACTCGCATTACTCACAATAATGCCACCATGGGATAATTTCTGTATACACACAATGAAGGTGTGATGGTGGGTCTGAGGTGTTTTCCAAGAAATAGCTGAGTAGCTAGTAGCTGAGGCAAATTGAACGTCTTGACAACATATTGGGGCTCATAGCGGAAGGATTAGTTGCAGTGAGCAGATAACAGCTAGTACCAGTTTGCTGCAGCCAGTAGATAACATCTAGTCGCAACTAGTAACTAATAGCTGATAACAACTAATAGCAGATGGCAGCCTCTAGCAGTTAGTAGCTTGTGGCAATAAAAGCTAATAGCAGATAGCGTCTCGTAGAAGTTAAAAGCTAGTATCAGTTAACAACTAATAGCAGTTTGCAGCTAGTAGTAGTTAACAATACACAGCATCCTGGCAAAACAGCTCTCTGATGTCACTGTGTGTTTGGAGGTCTTTCTGTGAGATTAATGACTTTTTCAGGTGCAACAGATGATCTTCTGTGGAATCAGACAACAGGGTACAGCCTTCATTCCCCACATGTATCAATTTGCCATGACCCTGGTTGTTCTTCCTTGGTCTGCTTGGTATTTACAAACCACTGCAGACCAGAATCACCAAAAAGACCATCAGTTCTGGAGGTGCTTTGACCCAGTTGTCTATCAGTCATAATTGTGTTCTTGTCAAAGTCACTCAGATCCTTAACCTTGACCATTTCTCCTGCTTCCAGCATCAACTTTAGTTGAAAATGTTCACTTGCTGCCTGATACATCCCAATTTTTATAGGTGCCATAGTAATGAGATCATAGTAAATAATAATCATAATCATAATGATGATAATAAAACAATAAGAATAATAATTATAACAATGATAATAACAACAATAATATGTAACCTTTATTAATTACAGTTTAACACAAAACAACAATGGTTTCTTTTCTTCAATGGTTTTATCTGTATTTGACGCACCACTGGGAAGCAGTAAGCATCCCCTGTGAGCCCTAACTTATCAGTGGTTATGATTTGGCTGATCAGTGTACAGGAAATGTCTAAGGGTATATGGTGTTCTTGTAAAGCTTCTGAATGAAAAAAGGTAATCCACCACATTTATTTTATTTAGTAAACAATTAAAATGGTTTCTTCAATACAGTCACCACACACGAGTTAAGGTTATTGTCTTTTGCAGGAAACCAACAGTTACAATTGTGGTCACCTACGATGGATCCATACCCTTAAACGACGTTCCACTGCAGATGGTTTTATATTGTTTTGAAGCATTGTGTTCCTTCCTGTCATGGTAGGGGGTTTTCTTGTGACGCCATGAGCCAATCTGTCAGAGTATGAGAAAAGGAGGAGAGGTGGCGAGCTGAGACAAAGATTGGGTTGTAGCTTGATGTGGCTGCCTGTCGTTGGGACGGGGGAGGGGAAGAAGGGGGGAGGAGGAGGTTGGGTGGTGTGCTGTGGTGCATGTGGGCCGGTGGCTCCAGCTGCCCCGACACTGCACTACTCGGCTCACCAAGTGTCTGGAAGGCAGCCAATCAGAGCGCAGGGAAGCAGTGCCACTTCAGTTCAGTGTGTCAGAGCAGAGAGGGGGGTGGGGCGGGTCTAAGAGATGTAATGAAGATGAGAGGAGGGAGCCAGGATGAAGGACGGTATGGAAGAAGCAGATGGAGGAGAGAGGAATGAGGCGGGGATGGAAATGTCGAGATAGTGTGACATCCATACCTGCAGGTCATAGCGTATAGACTGCACCATTTTTACGGTGAGAAGCAGACCCCCCTCCCTCCTCCGTATGTGCAGAGCGAACACGGAGGACAACAAAGGAAACACACCAATGAGGTCATACCAAACTCAACAGCTACCACCAATAAAAAAAATATAATGCCGAAAAATCTGTTTCTATTCCGTAGTCCTGGATGTAATACGAATAAATTCTGTTGAACTGAAAGTGTCCCCAGTGACACATCTTTAAACCCTGATTTTGTAATATGGGTATAAGAAGGAAGCCAAATAATCACAAACAAAGACAGTGTTTACATGCAGTATCCCAATCAGGGGGTTCATCCTGGCCTGGATCATTCTCGGGATACTTCATACCCTTTTTCATACCCCTTTACTAGTATCTAGTGACTGATTGCTACATTCTGTTTGTACCGGCGCCCATGATATTTCATGAGTTCATTTGCTTCTGAACCCTGATTTCACTTTTTCGCTGAAGCTATTAATTGGCCATTGACATGTACATCAGATTTTTGTCTTTAAAAAATAGGAAAACCGGTCAAGCGCAATTGCTGGTAAGGATAAATCAGCTCATCAAATGTCCTTGCAGTATTCAAGTCAGGTGACGAGGTACTGTGAAAGACTGACTAGCAATAAGTATAAGCGTCACGACCCGTTTCTCATAAGTGAATATTCTCAGAGGCCCATGTGAGAACATGCCATCACGTATTGCTACCTCCCTGCTTATCCTGACCTGCATAACAACATTCACACAGAAGATGCACTGCAATGTATTTTTAGGAGTTGAAAAACAAAACATCTGACATCACAATATCTCTCTGCGTTAGTCCAACTGGTCAAGCAAGAGGACCACCCAGTTCGAGGTCTGAATCTGCCAGATGTCATCGGGCTTAAACGATTGTTGAAACAATCAGGTTGGAGCTGTCAAACTCCCTGTGTCAGACCACAATATGAATGTGAAAATACAAACAAAAATCAGTCTCAAAATATATATATATATATATATATATATATATATATATATATATATATATATATATATATATATATATATATATATATATAATATATGTTATTGTTATTGTTTCATATGATATGATATGCAACAATAACCAGTCTGTGACATAACTTCTCCAAACGGCTTATTAATCTATTTTATTTTATTCAAAATCCTTAATGCTTAATCAACCTGTAGTCTATGCCAAAGCCTACATCTTGGTAACATTTCACACAAATCCGTACAGTAGTTTTTCCCTAATCCTGCTCACAAACAAACAGACAAGCAAATTGAAAAACGAAGAAGAGTGAAATCATGACCTCCTTTGCGGAGGTAATTAAAGGAGGAGCGTGGCTCCCTGCTACCAGTGTGGAATCTTTCAGTGGATGTGGCATAGAAGATTCCTTCACACCAAAAACATTCATTTTTCCAGAACCAGAATGCGTCTCCCTCGCCGACTGTCCTCTCTGTTCAAGCACTTGATGATAGACGAGAGAGAGACAGTGATTAGCTCACTCAAATGAGCTGCTTAAGTCACCTCACATGTCGCTACATCTTAGAAACTGAAACGTCTAAGGAACGGGTAAAAAGTTAAAAGAGAAAATTCAAACCTGCCCTTAAACCATCATCATGGTGCCCAAGGCAGCTGGCTTTTCCCTGTGTTTGGCTTTTCTTTGTAGGATGGCTCAGAAATTAACTTCTAACCCACCAGCCTTCGCCTTATGTCTCTGTCCTTTTTCATTTACACACACTCCATCTCTCCACTACGGTGTCACACCCACTTCCTCACAGGTGTCAGCCACTCTCTGTTTGCACGACTGCTTACCTGGAGTAGATAACATTTGTAACAACAAATAAACACAAAACATTTGTGGTACTTGTAAACATTTCTGTATATTTCAATAATATATCTTAAACTATGAAGAAGTGGAATCTATTCAGTTTCTCTGTTTCAGTTTTCACACCACACCTTTGTTTGGCTGATCAGATTCCTGATAACTTATGGTTAAACATGATCAGACTTCCTGTCCTTACTGGACCAGTTTGCACACCTTAAAAGCGTCAAAGGTTGTTGGTGACTTGTCCAGAGTGTACCCCGCCTATCACCCATTGTCAGTTGGGGTAAGCCCCAGCCCCCGCGATCCTGAACAGGATAAGCGGCTATGGATAATGAATGAATGAATGATTCTTAGTCTCATTCCGTCCAATTTCCCCCCTTTAGCTACATCATCCTAAAAAAAAGCCTAAACAGGCATCAATTCACAATATAGGAGGCAAAATGATTTTTGAATTGTGGCAGAAAGCTGAAGTATCCAAAGGGAACCAAAGGGAAAACAGGGAGAAATTTCATAAAAAGAATTCCCAGGTGGAATTGTCCTTCCCTGCGGAACTCGTTGTTACAGTTGCCTCTCTTTATCAGTGCATTTGAGGGATAAGGCTGACTATTTTCAGTGCAGTTGTAAATATTGCATGTGAAAGTAAAGACGGACAGATCCGTCACTAAGCTGTTCTGTCTCCTCACTCTCTGGGTTAGCGCAGGATAAGCTTTTCTTACTCCCATTAAAAGGCATACGGGTAATTGCCTCTAAGCATCTGTCGAACACCTTATACCAGACAACAAATATCACAAGCACTTGTGCAGGCAGTGTGACATGAACACAAGCTCATTAATTCAAACCCCACCAAGAGTAAATGGATTTTATGTAGACAAATTGCATTAGTTTCAATACTAATTATGTAAACTATTCGTACTACTATTCACCGTTATATAGTACATCATTTTGAAATTGATCTCTGAAATTGACCAAACCCTGAGGAGCAGTGGGCAGACCCTGACAGCGCAAAGGGTCTTGCTCAAGAGGTGAGTGAGTGGTAAGCCAAAGCCCTCCATTTTCCAGTTTTCTATGCTCCAATCCTCACCTATGGTAATGACCTAGTTGGCGACAGAAAGAATGAGGTTACAGATACGAGTGGCTGAAAAGATCTTCCTCTGTTGGATGGCTGGATTCAGCCTTTGAAGTTTGGGTGAAGAGTTTGAAAATCCAGGCGGCACATGGAGTGCTCCATCGTGTCGCCCACATCTGTAGGTTTCCAGAAACTGTGAGGAGATGCTGGGGTCGACGAAATTCACTGACTCCACCGGTCTTAACCATTAGGAAATAGCCACATGACAATGCCAACTCAGTGGTTGCTGAGGTTACTTATCTATCGGTATTAACTTCATCATTGATTTTGCCTTTGTTTGTGATAAGCAATCTAGAAAACCTTACCTGGTAGGAATGACCCCCGCAGACTGTATTTGTGTTGGAGAAGGTCCAAACAGGAATTGAAGGAAGTCTTAAAAGTCGTAAAAGTTGGTGATTTTATTAGTTTGCATGAACCAAAATGAACACATTAACATTACAAGATTAACACGTCTCTGCTAATAATATTTCTTTACAGCCAAACCACTCTTACAATGTGTAATACTCGACAGTGTGTAAAACTCAACTGTGAGCAATAAAGTACCGTGTGAAATTATCTACTGTGTGTAATTATCTACTGTGTGAAATACTACTGTGTGCAATACTCTACTGTGTGCAATACTCTACTGTGTGCAGTACTCTACTGTCTGCAATACCCTACTGTGTGCAATACTACTGTGTGCAATACTCTACAGTGTGCAATACTACTGTGTCCAATACTCTACTGTATGCAATACTCTACTGTGGGAATTACTACTGTGTGAACTACGCGACTGCGTGCAATACTACTGTGTGCAATACTACTGTGTGCAATACTCGACTGTGTACAATAAACGACTGTGTGCAACACAGTCACACATTGTTATCGCTACTGGGTGCAATACTCTACTGTGTGCATTACTTAACTGTGTGCAATACTACTGTGTGCAATACTCTACAGTTTCCAATACTGTACTGTGTGCAATACTCTACTGTGTGCATTACTTAACTGTGTGCAATACTACTGTGTGCAATACTCTACAGTTTCCAATACTGTACTGTGTGCAATACTCTACTGTGAGATATACTCTACTGTGTACAGTACTACTGTGTTCAATACTCTACTGTGTGCAGTACTACTGTGGCAATATTAATGTGTTCAATACTCTACTGTGTGCAATACTACTGTGTGCAATAATCTACTGGGTACAATACTACTGTGTACAATACTACTGTGAGATACACTCTACTGTGTGCAGTAGTACTGTGTGCAATACTACTGTGAGTTACACTCTACTGTGTGCAGTAGTACTGTGCGCAATAGTCTACTGTTTGCGGTACTCTACTGTGTGCAATACTAATGTGTGTAATACTCTACAGTGTGCAATACTCTACTGTGTGCAATACTACTTTGAGCAATACACGACTCTGTGCAACACAGTCACACATTGTTATTGCTACGGTGTGCACTACTCAACTGTGTGCAATACTACTGTGTGCAATGCTCTACTGTGTACAGTTTTACTCTGTGCACTACTCGACGGTGTGCAACACAACTGAGTGCAATACTACTGTGGAGCAATACTCTACTGTGTGCATTACTCTACTGTGTGCAATACTACTGTGTGCAATTTTCTACAGTGTGCAGTTCTACTCTATGCACTACTCGACTGTGGTCAATACAACTGAGTGCAATACTACTGTGTGCAATACTCTACAATGTGAAATACTCTACTGTGTGCAATACTACTGTGAGATACACTCTACCGTGTGCAGTACTACTGTGCGCAATACTTTACAGTGTGCAATACTCTACTGTGTGCAATATTAGTTTTATGAAGACAAAATCCACTAGTTTGAATACTTATTATGTAAACCATTAGTACTTCTATTCACCGTTATATAGTACATCATTGAAATATTGATCTCTGCATTTGACCAAACCCTGAGGAGCAGTGGGCAGACCCTGATAGAACAAAGTCTTGGTCAAGAGGTGAGTGAGTGGTAAGGCAAAGCCCTCCATTTTCCAGTTTTCTATGCTCCAACCCTCACCTATGGTAATGATCTGTAGGATGGCTGGATTCAGCCTTTGTAGTTTGGAACTGTGAGGAGATGCTGGGGTTGACGAAATTCACTGCATCCACCGGTCTTCACCATTAGGAAATAGTCACATGACAATGCCAACTCAGTGGTTGCTGAGGTTACTTATCTATCGGTATTAACTTCATCATGGATTTTGCCTTTGTTTGTGATAAGCAATCTAGAAAACCTTACTTGGTAGGAATGACCCCCGCAGACGGTATTTGTGTTGGAGAAGGTCCACGCAGGAATTGAAAGAAGTCTTTGGATTAAAAGTTGGTGATTTTATTAATTTGCATGAACCAAAATGAACACATTAACATTACAAGATTAATATTTGAAACCTTTTTAATAAAAATATATTAAATTGCATGCATTAATGTTCATGTGTAGTGTTAAATGTTATTTACATTTAAAATAGTCTGCAGATTGAAGTCATAGGAGCGACACTTCATTCATCAAAATAAAGTCATTAGACCTGTTGAGGAGACTCAGTTCCCTCAGAGAGCCACTCTTAAGGACCCTCTCTCTTTAAGAGGTCTCTCCTTCACTGCCTTTTCAAGGTGTGCTTGATATGCCTTTGTTCCATCCCTCCTATCCATATAAACACAGTAGAGGTTTAATAGGGGTTCTAGAGTTATTTTAATAATAATAGAATAATAATTTAAAAACAAAATGTATCTTTTTTATAATCACATATATTCATTCACAATACAACATAGTGAAGTTTTTTCTCTGCATCTGACCCATCCCCGAGGAAACCATCACAATCAACCAACTGTATCAACAAGAGGTGTGCCTTTTTCTTCATATTGAGGACACAACATGCTGTCCAGGAACTCCTTACCCCCTGAGCATAAGACGAGATCAGCCGCCATGAAAAAATGAAGGTTAATAACAGTGTTTTTCACGTTATTCTTTTTTTGTATTTGACATAACATATTGTCAAGAAGGCCAGAACCACCCTCTTGATGGAGGTGTGTGAGTGAAAGGAGGATGAAATCTGTGATCTCTGTTTGAGAAGATGTCTTACCTCATGCTGAATGCCTGGACTCCAGCCATATTGTATGAAGGAGCGACACTGCAGATCCTTACTTCCTCGGGCCATCTTCTGTCTTCCCATTCTGAGTAAACTATCCATCAATCTGTTCTACATGTCTCTGGTAATCATATTTCTTTACAGCCAGACCACTCTAACAATGTGTAATACTCCACAGTGTGTAAAACTAAACTGTGAGCGATAATGTAGGGTGTGAAATTATCTACTGTGTGCAATTATCTACTGTTTGCAATCATCTACTGTATGCACTACTCGACTGTTTGTAATACTACTGTGTGCAAAACACGATTGTGTGCAACACAGTCACACATTGTTATTGCTACTGTGTGCACTACTCGACTTTGTGAAATACTACTGTGTGCAATACTCTACTGTCTGCAGTACTACTGTGTGCCATTCTAACCATCTCTAATACTGCAATACTCTGCAGTACTCTAATGTGTGCAATACTCTGTGTGCAATACCTAAATGTATGCAATATTACTGTGTGCAATACTACTGTGTTCAGTACTACTCTGTGCACTACTCGACTGTGTACAATACTACTGCGTGCAATGCTCTACTGTGTACAATACTCTACTGTGTGCAGTACTAATGCGTGCAATACTACTGTATGCAGTACTACTGTGTGCAATACTCGACTATGTGCAATAAAACTGTGTGCAAAGCTACTGTGTGCAATACTCTACTGTGTGCAATACTACTTTTTGCTATACTCTAATGTGTGCAATACTACTGTGCGCAATACAACTGAGTGCAATGCTACTGTGTGCAAAACACGACTGTGTGCTACACAGTCACACATTGATATTGCTACTGTGTGCACTACTCGACTTTGTGAAATACTACTGTGTGCAATACTCTACTGTTTGCTATACTACTGTGTGCAATACTACTGTGTGTAATGCTCTACTGTGTGCAATACTACTGTGTGTAATGCTCTACTGTGTGCAATACTACTGTGTGCAATACCACTGTGTGTAATGCTCTACTGTGTGCAATACTAATGTGTGCAATACAAGTGTATGCAGTGCTACTGTGTGCACTACTCGACTGTGTGCAATAATACTGTGTGCAATACTAATGTGTGCAATACTCTACTGTGTGCAATACTACTGTATGAAATACTCGACTGTGTGCAATGACACTGTGTGCAATACTCGACTGTGTGCAATATTACTGTCTGCAATACACGACTTTGTTTAATACTACAGTGTTCAATACTCTACTGTGTGCAATACCACTGAGTGCAATACTGTACTGTGTGCAATACTACTGTGCAATACTCTACGTGCAATACTCAAATGTATGCAGTACTACTGTGTGCAATACTCGACTGTCTGCAATACTACTGTGTGCAATACTACTGTGTGCAATACTCTACTCTGTGCAATACCAATGTGTGCACTACTCAACTGTGTGCAATACTACTGTGTACAATACTACTGTGTGCAATGCGCGACTGTTTGCAAAACTACTGTGTGCAATAATTCTGTGTACAATACTACTGTGTGCAATACTCGACTGTGTGCAATACTACTGTGTGCAATACTCTACTGGGTTCAATACTAGTTTGTGCAATAGTTTACTGTGTGCAGTACCCAATTTTTTGCAATACTATTGCTTGCAATAACAATGTGTGCAATACTACTGTGTGCAATACTCTACTATGTGCAATAGCAATGTGTGCATTAACAATATGTGCAATACTACTGTGTGCAATTCTCTACTGTGTGCAGTACTAATATGTGCAATACTACTGTGTGCACTACTCAACTATGTGCAATAATAAAGTGTGCAATACTAATGTGTGCAATACAACTGTATGCAGTACTACTGTGTGCACTACTCGACTGTGTGCAATAATACTATGTGCAATACTACTGTGTGCAATTTTCTACTTTGTGCAATAGTACTGTATGCAGTACTCGACTGTTTGCAATAACACTGTATGTAATACTCGACTGTGTGCAATATTACTGTGTGCAATACTACTGTGTGCATTTCTACTGTGTGCACTACTCAACTATGTGCAATAATAATGTGTGCAAAACTACTGCGTGTAATGCTCTACTGTCTGCAATACTTAAGTGTGCAAAACAGCTGTATGCAGTACTTCTGTGTGCGCTACTCGACTGTGTGCAATACTACTGTGTGCAATTTTCTAGTTTGTGCAATAGTACTTTATGCAGTACTAGACTGTGTGCAATAACACTGTGTGCAATACTACTGTGTGCAATACACGACTTTGTGCAATACTACTGTGTTCAATACTCTAGTGTGTCCAATACTACTGTGCACTACTACTGTGTGCACTACTCAACTGTGTGCAATACTACTGTGTACAATACTACTGTGTACAATACTCGACTGTGTGCAATACTACTGGGTGCAATAATTCTGTGTGCAATACTACTGTGTGCAATAATAAACTATGTGCAATAAAACTGTTTGCAATACTCTACGATGTGCAATAACAATGTGTACAATACCACTCTGTGCAATACTACTGTGTGCAATACTACTGTGTGCAATAATACTGTGTGCACTATTTAACCATGTGCAATAATAAAGTGTGCAATACTAATGTGTGTAATACTACTGTATGCAATACTAAACTGTGTGCAATAACACTGTGTGCAATACTACTTTTTGCTATATTCTACTGTGTGCAATACTCTACTTAGTGCACTACCACAGTGTGCACCACTCGACTGTGTGCAATATTACTGTGTGCAATAATTCTGTGTCCAATACTCTACTGTGTGCAATACTCGACTGTGTGCAATACTACTGTGTGCAATGCTCTACTGGGTGCAATACTAGTATGTGCAATACAACTTTATGCAGTACTACTGTGTGCACTACTCGACTGTGTGCAATACTACTGTGTGCAATTTTCTACTTTGTGCAATAGTACTGTATGCAGTACTCAACTGTGTGCAATAACACTGTGTGCAATACTCGACTGTGTGCAATACTACTGTATTCAATACTCTATTGTGTCCAATACTACTTTGTGCAATACTACTGTGTGAATACTCTACTGTTTGCAATACTACTGAGTGCAATACTGTACTGTCTACAATACTACTGTGCACTACTATTGTGTGCACTACTCAACTGTGTGCAATACTACTGTGTACAATACTACTGTGTGCAATACTCGACTGTGTGCAATACTACTGTGTGCAATACTACTGTGTGCAATACTAATAAGTGCAATACTACTGTGTGCAATACTACTTTGTGCAATACTACTGTGTGCACTACTCAACTATGTGCAATAATAAAGTGTGCAATACTACTGCGTGTAATGCTCTACTGTCTGCAATACTAATGTGTGCCATACAACTGTATGCAGTACTACTGTGTGCACTACTCGACTGTGTGCAATACTACTGTGTGCAATTTTCTACTTTGTGCAATAGTACTATGTGCAGTACTCTACTGTTTGCAATAACACTGAGTGCAATACTCGACTGTGTGCAATACTACTGTGTGCAGTACACGACTTTGTGCAATACTACTGTGTTCAATACTCTATTGTGTCCAATACTACTTTGTGCAATACTACTGTGTGAATACCCTACTATTTGCGATACTACATTGCATTATAGTGCAATACTGTACTGTGTACAATAGTACTGTGCACTACTACTGTGTGCACTACTCAACTGTGTGCAATACTACTGTGTACAATACTACTGTGTTGAATACTCGACTGTGTGCAAACTACTGTGTGCACTACTCAACAATGTGCAATAATAAAGTGTGCAATACTACTGTGTGTAATGCTCTACTGTCTGCAATACTAATGTGTGCAATACAACTGTATGTAGTACTACTGTGTGCAATACTCGACTGTGTGCAATACTAGTGTGTGCAATACTCTACTGGGTGCAATACTAGTGTGTGCAATACTTTACTGTGTGCAGTACCCAATTTGTTGCAATACTATTGCTTGCAATAACAATGTGTGCAATACTACTGTGTGCAATACTCTACTATGTGCAATAGCAATGTGTGCATTAACAATGTGTGCAATACTACTGTGTACAATTCTCTACTGTGTGCAGTACTAATGCGTGCAATACTACTGTGTGCAATACTACTGTGTGCACTACTCAACTATGTGCAATAATAAAGTGTGCAATACTACTGTGTGTAATGCTCTACTGTGTGCAGTACCCAATTTGTTGCAATACTATTGCTTGCATTAACAATGTGTGCAATACTACTGTGTACAATTCTCTACTGTGTGCAGTACTAATGCGTGCAATACTACTGTGTGCAATACTACTGTGTGCACTACTCAACTATGTGCAATAATAAAGTGTGCAATACTACTGTGTGTAATGCTCTACTGTGTGCAGTACTAATGCGTGCAGTACCCAATCTTTTGCAATACTATTGATTGAAATAACAACGTGTGCAATACTACTGTGTGCAATTCTCTACTGTGTGCGGTACTAATGCGTGTAATACTACTGTGTGCAATACTACCGTGTGCAATACTACTGTGTGCACTACTCAACAATGTGCAATAATAAAGTGTGTAATACTACTGTGTGTAATGCTCTACTGTCTGCAATACTAATGTGTGCAATACAACTGTATGTAGTACTACTGTGTGCACTACTCGACTGTGTGCAATAAAACTGTGTGCAATACACGACTTTGTGCAATACTACTCTGTTCTATACTCTATTGTGTCCAATACTACTTTGTGCAATACTACTGTGTGAATACTCTACTGTTTGCAATACTACTGAGTGCAATACTGTACTGTGTACAATACTACTGTGCAATACTACTGTGTGCAATACTACTGTGTGCACTACTCAACTATGTGCAATCATAAAGTGTGCAATACAACTGTGTGTAATGCTCTACTGTCTGCAATTCTAATGTGTGCAATACAATTGTATGCAGTACAAATGTATTATTATTATTATTATTACTGTGTGCACTACTCGACTGTGTACAATAATACTGTTTACAATACTACTGTGTGCAATTTTCTACTTTGTGCAATAGTACTTTATACAATACTCGACTTACTCGACTATGTGCAATACTACTGTGTGCAATACACGACTTTGTGCAATACTACTGTGTGAATACTCTACTGTTTGCAATACTACTAAGTGCAATACTGTACTGTGTGCACTACTCAAATGTATGCAATATTACTGTGTGCAATACTACTGTGTTCAGTACCACTGTGTGCACTACTCGACTATCTGCAATACTACTGTGTGCACTACTCGACTGAGTGCAATACTTCTGTGTGCAATACTCTACTGTGTGCAATACTCTACTGTTTTCAATACTCTACTATGTGCATTACTATTCTGTGCAATACTATGTGCAATAACATTGTGTGCAATACTACTGTATGCAATAATACTGTGTGCAATACTCTTCAGGGGGCAATACTACTGTGTGCGTGCAATACTCTACTGTGTGCAATAGTACTGTCTGCAATACTCTTCCGTTGGCAGTACTACTATTTGCAATACTACTGTGTGCAATACTCTACGGTTAGCGACACTCTATTGTGTGAAATACTACTGTTTGCAATACTACTGAGTGCAAAACTCTACTGTGTGCAATACTACTATATGCAATACTTTACTGTGTGCAGTACTACTGTGTGAAATACTACTGTGACCACTACTCAAATGTGTGCAATACTACTGTGTGCAATATACTTTTTAAAATACACTACTGTGTGCAATACTCTACTTAGTGCAAAACGACTGTGTGATATACTCTACTTTGTGCAATACTACTGTCATCAATTCTCTACTTTCTGCAACACTACTGTGTGCAATAATCTATTATATGCAGTACTACTGTGTGCAATACTCTACTGTGGGAAATACTTTTGTGTGCAATACTCGACTGTGTGCAATACTATTGTGTGCAATACACGACGTTGTGCAATACTACTGTGTTCAATACTCTACTGTGTGCAATACTACTGAGTGCAATACTGTACAGAGTGCAATACTACTGTGCAAAACTCTACTGTGTGCAATACTCTGTTTGCATTACTCGACTGAGTGCAATTCTACTTTGTACAATACTACTGTGTGCAATACTCAACTGTGTAAAATACTACTGTGTGCAATATTTCTGTGTGCAATACTCTACTCTGTGCATTTCTTGTCTATGTGCAATACTACTGTGTGTAATACTCTACTGTTTGCAATAC
The DNA here is from genome assembly GCA_037951165.1 of Lophius americanus. Lineage (NCBI taxonomy): Eukaryota > Metazoa > Chordata > Actinopteri > Lophiiformes > Lophiidae > Lophius > Lophius americanus. The sequence continues at coordinate 6,498,398 of JBBDHG010000014.1, forward strand.
TCTACTATGTGCAATAACAATGTGTGAATTAACAATGTGTACAATACTACTGTGTTCAATACTGTACCATGTGCAATACTACTGTGTGTAATACTCTACTGTTTGCAATACTCTACTCTGTGCAATACTACTGTGTGCAGCACTACTGTGAGCAATACGACTCTATGCAATAACAATGATTGCAATACTACTGTGTGCCATTATCTACTATATGCAGTACTACTGTGTGCAATAGTCTACTGTGTGAAATACTACTGTGTGCGGTACTACTGTGTGCACTACTCGACTGTGTGCAGTACTGTCTGCAATACTACTGTGTGCAGTACTAATGCTTGCAATACTAATGTGTGCAATACTAGTGTTTGCACTACTCAACTATGTTTAATAATAAAGTGTGTAATACTACTGTGTGTAATGCCCTACTGTGTGCAATACTAATGTGTGCAATACAACTGTATGCAGTACTACTGTGTGCACTACTCGATTGTGTGCAATACTACTTTGTGCAATACTACTGTGTGAATACTCTACTGTTTGCAATACTACTGATTGCAAAACTTTACGGAGTGCAATAACAATGTGTGCAATACTACTGTTTGCAATACTACTGTGTGCAATACTCTACTATGTGCAATAACAGTTTGAGCATTAACAATGTGTGCAATACTACTGTGTGCAATACTCTACTGTGTGCAGTACTAATGAATACAATACTACTGAGTGCAATACTCTACTGTGTGCAATACTACTATTTGCAATACTTTACTGTGTGCAGTACTACTCTGTGCAATACTACTTAGTGCAATACTCTACTGAGTGCAATACTACTGTCATCAATACTCTACTGTGTGCACTACTGTCTGCAATACTACTGTGTGCAATACTACTGAGTGCAATACTTTACTGTGTGCAGTACTACTGTGTGCAATACTACTGTGTGCACTACTCGACTGTGTGCAATAATACTGTGTGCAATACTACTGTGTTTATTGCTCTACTGTGTGTAATACTACTGTGTGCAATACAACTGTATGCAGTATTACTGTGTGCACTACTCTACTGTGTGCACTATTCGACTTGTACACCACTGTCTGCAATACTACTGTGTGCAATACTACTGAGTGCAATAGTCTACTGTATGCAATACTACTAAGTGAAATACTTTACTGTTTGCAGTACTACTGTGTGCAATACTACTGAGTGCAATACCGTACTGTGTGCAATTCTACTGTGTGCAATACTCTACTGTGCGCAATACTTTTGTGTGCGATACTCTACTGTGTGCAGTACCCACTTTTTTTGCAATACTATTGCTTGGAATAACAATGTGTGCAATACTTTATTCTGTGCACTACCACTGTGTGCACCACTTGACTGTGTGCAATATTACTATTTGCAATACTTTACTGAGTGCAATACTCTACTGTGTGGAGTACTACTGTCATCAATACTCTACTTTCTGCAATACTACTGTGTGCAATACTCTACTGTGTGCAATAACAATGTGTACAATACTACTTTGTGCAATACTTTCTGCAATACTACTGTGTGAAATACTCTACTATGTGCAATAACAATGTGTGCATTAACAATGTGTGCAATACCACTGTGTGCAATACTGTACTGTGTGCAGTACTAATGCGTGCATTACTACTGTGTACAATACTCTACTGAGTGCAATACTACTGTCATCAATACTCTACTTTCTGCAATACTACTGTGTGCAATACTCGACTGTGTGCAATAACAATGTGTGCATTAACAATGTGTGCAATACTACTGTGTGCAATACTGTACTGTCTGCAGTACTAATGCATGCAATACTACTGTGTGCAATACTCTACTGTGTGCACTACTGTCTGCAATACTACTGTGTGCAATACTACTGAGTGCAACACTCTACTGTGTGCAATACTACTGTGTGCACTACTCGACTGTGTGCACTACTCGACTGAGTGCAATAATACTGTGTGCAATACTACTGTGTTTATTGCTCTACTGTGTGCAATACTACTTTGGGCAATACAACTATATGCAGTTCTACTGTGTGCAGTACTCTACTGTGTGCACTACTCGACTGTGTACACTACTGTCTGCAATACTACTGTGTGCAATACTACTGAGTGCAATAGTCTACTGTATGCAATACTACTATGTGAAATACTTTACTGTGTGCAGTACTGCTGTGTGCAATACTACTGAGTGCAATACCCTACTGTGTGCAATACTACTGTGTGCAATACTCTACTGTGTGCAATACTAGTGTGTGCGATACTCTACTGTGTGCAGTACCCAATTTTTTGCAATACTATTGCTTGGAATAACAATGTGTGCAATACTACTGTGTGCAATACTTTACTCTTTGCACTACCACTGTGTGCACCACTCGACTGTGTGCAATACTACTGAGTGCAATACTGTACAGAGTGCAATACTACTGTGCAAAACTCTACTGTGTGCAATACTCTGTTTGCATTACTCGACTGAGTGCAATTCTACTTTGTACAATACTACTGTGTGCAATACTCAACTGTGTAAAATACTACTGTGTGCAATATTTCTGTGTGCAATACTCTACTCTGTGCATTTCTTGTCTATGTGCAATACTACTGTGTGTAATACTCTACTGTTTGCAATACTCTACTATGTGCAATAACAATGTGTGAATTAACAATGTGTACAATACTACTGTGTTCAATACTGTACCATGTGCAATACTACTGTGTGTAATACTCTACTGTTTGCAATACTCTACTCTGTGCAATACTACTGTGTGCAGCACTACTGTGAGCAATACGACTCTATGCAATAACAATGATTGCAATACTACTGTGTGCCATTATCTACTATATGCAGTACTACTGTGTGCAATAGTCTACTGTGTGAAATACTACTGTGTGCGGTACTACTGTGTGCACTACTCGACTGTGTGCAGTACTGTCTGCAATACTACTGTGTGCAGTACTAATGCTTGCAATACTAATGTGTGCAATACTAGTGTTTGCACTACTCAACTATGTTTAATAATAAAGTGTGTAATACTACTGCGTGTAATGCCCTACTGTGTGCAATACTAATGTGTGCAATACAACTGTATGCAGTACTACTGTGTGCACTACTCGATTGTGTGCAATACTACTTTGTGCAATACTACTGTGTGAATACTCTACTGTTTGCAATACTACTGTGTGCAATACTCTACTATGTGCAATAACAGTTTGAGCATTAACAATGTGTGCAATACTACTGTGTGCAATACTCTACTGTGTGCAGTACTAATGAATACAATACTACTGAGTGCAATACTCTACTGTGTGCAATACTACTATTTGCAATACTTTACTGTGTGCAGTACTACTCTGTGCAATACTACTTAGTGCAATACTCTACTGAGTGCAATACTACTGTCATCAATACTCTACTGTGTGCACTACTGTCTGCAATACTACTGTGTGCAATACTACTGAGTGCAATACTTTACTGTGTGCAGTACTACTGTGTGCAATACTACTGTGTGCACTACTCGACTGTGTGCAATAATACTGTGTGCAATACTACTGTGTTTATTGCTCTACTGTGTGTAATACTACTGTGTGCAATACAACTGTATGCAGTATTACTGTGTGCACTACTCTACTGTGTGCACTATTCGACTTGTACACCACTGTCTGCAATACTACTGTGTGCAATACTACTGAGTGCAATAGTCTACTGTATGCAATACTACTAAGTGAAATACTTTACTGTTTGCAGTACTACTGTGTGCAATACTACTGAGTGCAATACCGTACTGTGTGCAATTCTACTGTGTGCAATACTCTACTGTGCGCAATACTTTTGTGTGCGATACTCTACTGTGTGCAGTACCCACTTTTTTGCAATACTATTGCTTGGAATAACAATGTGTGCAATACTTTATTCTGTGCACTACCACTGTGTGCACCACTTGACTGTGTGCAATATTACTATTTGCAATACTTTACTGAGTGCAATACTCTACTGTGTGCAGTACTACTGTCATCAATACTCTACTTTCTGCAATACTACTGTGTGCAATACTCTACTGTGTGCAATAACAATGTGTACAATACTACTTTGTGCAATACTTTCTGCAATACTACTGTGTGAAATACTCTACTATGTGCAATAACAATGTGTGCATTAACAATGTGTGCAATACTACTGTGTGCAATACTGTACTGTGTGCAGTACTAATGCGTGCATTACTACTGTGTACAATACTCTACTGAGTGCAATACTACTGTCATCAATACTCTACTTTCTGCAATACTACTGTGTGCAATACTCGACTGTGTGCAATAACAATGTGTGCATTAACAATGTGTGCAATACTACTGTGTGCAATACTGTACTGTTTGCAGTACTAATGCATGCAATACTACTGTGTGCAATACTCTACTGTGTGCACGACTGTCTGCAATACTACTGTGTGCAATACTACTGAGTGCAACACTCTACTGTGTGCAATACTACTGTGTGCACTACTCGACTGTGTGCACTACTCGACTGAGTGCAATAATACTGTGTGCAATACTACTGTGTTTATTGCTCTACTGTGTGCAATACTACTTTGGGCAATACAACTATATGCAGTTCTACTGTGTGCAGTACTCTACTGTGTGCACTACTCGACTGTGTACACTACTGTCTGCAATACTACTGTGTGCAATACTACTGAGTGCAATAGTCTACTGTATGCAATACTACTATGTGAAATACTTTACTGTGTGCAGTACTGCTGTGTGCAATACTACTGAGTGCAATACCCTACTGTGTGCAATACTACTGTGTGCAATACTCTACTGTGTGCAATACTAGTGTGTGCGATACTCTACTGTGTGCAGTACCCAATTTTTTGCAATACTATTGCTTGGAATAACAATGTGTGCAATACTACTGTGTGCAATACTTTACTCTTTGCACTACCACTGTGTGCACCACTCGACTGTGTGCAATACTACTGTTTGCAATACTCGACTGTGTGCAATAACAATGTGTGCACTAACAATGTGTGCAATACTACTGTTTGCACTACTCAACTATGTTTAATAATAAAGTGTGCAATACTACTGTTTGTAATACTCTACTGTGTCTCTATACTAGTGTGTGCAATACTTTACTGTGTGCAGTACCCAATTTTTTGAAAAACGATTGCTTGCAATAACTATGTGTGCAATACTAATGTGTGCAATACTCTACTATGTGCAATAACAATGTGTGCTTTAACAATGTGTGCAATTCTACTGTGTCCAATACTACTGTGTACAATACTCGACTGTGTGCAGTACTAATGCTTGCAATACAACTGTGTGCAATACTCGACTGTGTGCAACACTACTATTTGCAATACTTTACTCTTTGACTGTGTGCAATAATACTGTGTGCAATACTACTGTGTTTATTGCTCTACTGTGTGCAATACTACTGTGTGCAATACAACTGTATGCAGTATTACTGTGTGCACTACTCTACTGTGTGCACTATTCGACGGTGTACACCACTGTCTGCAATAGTACTGTGTAAAATACTACTGAGTGCAATTGTCTACTGTATGCAATACTACTAAGTGAAATACTTTACTGTTTGCAGTACTACTGTGTGCAATACTACTGAGTGCAATACCCTACTGTGTGCAATACTACTGTGTGCAATACTCTACTGTGCGCAATACTTTTGTGTGCGATACTCTACTGTGTGCAGTACCCACTTTTTTGCAATACTATTGCTTGGAATAACAATGTGTGCAATACTTTACTCTGTGCACTACCACTGTGTGCACCACTCGACTGTGTGCAAATTACTATTTGCAATACTTTACTGAGTGCAATACTCTACTGTGTGCAGTACTACTGTCATCAATACTCTACTTTCTGCAATACTACTGTGTGCAATACTCTACTGTGTGCAATAACAATGTGTACAATACTACTTTTGCAATACTTTCAGCAATACTACTGTGTGAAATACTCTACTATGTGCAATAACAATGTGTGCATTAACAATGTGTGCAATACTACTGTGTGCAATACTGTACTGTGTGCAGTACTAATGCGTGCATTACTACTGTGTGCAATACTCTACTGAGTGCAATACTACTGTCATCAATACTCTCTTACTGCAATACTCTCTTACTGCATCAATACTCTACTTTCTGCAATACTACTGTGTGCAATACTCGACTGTGTGCAATAACAATGTGTGCATTAACAATGTGTGCAATACTACTGTGTGCAATACTGTACTGTCTGCAGTACTAATGCGTGCAATACTACTGTGTGCAATACTCTACTGTGTGCACTACTGTCTGCAATAATACTGTGTGCAATACTACTATGTGCAATACTTTACTGTGTGCAGTACTACTGTGTGCAATACTACTGAGTGCAACACTCTACTGTGTGCAATACTACTGTGTTTATTGCTCTACTGTGTGCAATACTACTTTGGGCAATACAACTATATGCAGTACTACTGTGTGCAGTACTCTACTGTGTGCACTACTCGACTGTGTACACTACTGTCTGCAATACTACTGTGTGCAATACTACTGAGTGCAATAGTCTACTGTATGCAATACTACTATGTGAAATACTTTACTGTGTGCAGTACTGCTGTGTGCAATACTACTGAGTGCAATACCCTACTGTGTGCAATACTACTGTGTGCAATACTCTACTCTGTGCAATAATAGTGTGTGCGATACTCTACTGTGTGCAGTACCCAATTTTTTGCAATACTATTGCTTGGAATAACAATGTGTGCAATACTACTGTGTGCAATACTTTACTCTTTGCACTACCACTGTGTGCACCACTCGACTGTGTGCAATACTACTGTTTGCAATACTCGACTGTGTGCAATAACAATGTGTGCACTAACAATGTGTGCAATACTACTGTTTGCACTAATCAACTATGTTTAATAATAAAGTGTGCAATACTACTGTTTGTAATACTCTACTGTGTCTCTATACTAGTGTGTGCAATACTTTACTGTGTGCAGTACCCAATTTTTTGAAAAACGATTGCTTGCAATAACTATGTGTGCAATACTAATGTGTGCAATACTCTACTATGTGCAATAACAATGTGTGCTTTAACAATGTGTGCAATTCTACTGTGTCCAATACTACTGTGTACAATACTCTACTGTGTGCAGTACTAATGCTTGCAATACAACTGTGTGCAATACTCAACTGTGTGCAACACTACTATTTGCAATACTTTACTGTGTGCAGTACTACTGTGTGCCATACTACTGAGTGCAACACTCTACTGTGTGCAATACTACTGTGTTTATTGCTCTACTGTGTGCAATACTACTTTGGGCAATACAACTATATGCAGTACTACTGTGTGCAGTACTCTACTGTGTGCACTACTCGACTGTGTACACTACTGTCTGCAATACTACTGTGTGCAATACTACTGAGTGCAATAGTCTACTGTATGCAATACTACTATGTGAAATACTTTACTGTGTGCAGTACTGCTGTGTGCAATACTACTGAGTGCAATACCCTACTGTGTGCAATACTACTGTGTGCAATACTCTACTCTGTGCAATAATAGTGTGTGCGATACTCTACTGTGTGCAGTACCCAATTTTTTGCAATACTATTGCTTGGAATAACAATGTGTGCAATACTACTGTGTGCAATACTTTACTCTTTGCACTACCACTGTGTGCACCACTCGACTGTGTGCAATACTACTGTTTGCAATACTCGACTGTGTGCAATAACAATGTGTGCACTAACAATGTGTGCAATACTACTGTTTGCACTACTCAACTATGTTTAATAATAAAGTGTGCAATACTACTGTTTGTAATACTCTACTGTGTCTCTATACTAGTGTGTGCAATACTTTACTGTGTGCAGTACCCAATTTTTTGAAAAACGATTGCTTGCAATAACTATGTGTGCAATACTAATGTGTGCAATACTCTACTATGTGCAATAACAATGTGTGCTTTAACAATGTGTGCAATTCTACTGTGTCCAATACTACTGTGTACAATACTCTACTGTGTGCAGTACTAATGCTTGCAATACAACTGTGTGCAATACTCAACTGTGTGCAACACTACTATTTGCAATACTTTACTGTGTGCAGTACTACTGTGTGCCATACTACTGAGTGCAATACTCTACTGTGTGCAGTACTACTGTCATCAATACTCTACTTTCTGCAATACTACTGTGTGCAATACTCTACTGTGTGCACTACTGTCTGCAATACTACTGTGTGCAATACTACTATGTGCAATACTTTATTGTGTGCAGTACTACTGTGTGCAATACTACTGAGAGCAACACTCTACTGTGTGCAATACTACTGTTTGCACTACTCGACTGTGTGCAATAATACTGTGTGCAATACTACTTTGTTTATTGCTCTACTGTGTGACATACTACTGTTTGCACTACTCGACTGTGTGCAATAATACTGTGTGCAATACTACTTTGTTTATTGCTCTACTGTGTGACATACTACTGTTTGCAATACTCTACTGCGTGCAATACTCTACTGTTCGCAATACCAATGTGTGCAATACTACCGTGTGCAATACGCGACTGTGTGTAATACTACTGTGTGCAATACTCTACTGTTTGCAATACTCTACTCTGTGCAACACAGTCACACATTGATATTGCTAATGTGTGCAATACTACTCTGTGCAATAACAATGTGTGCAATACTACTGTGTGCAATACTCTACTATGTGCAACACAGTCACACATTGATATTGCTACTGTGTGTACTACTCGACTCTGTGCAATACTATTGTGTGACATACTACTGTGTGCAATACAGTACTGTGTACAATAATACAGTGTGCAATACCAATGTGTGCAATACTAGCGTGTGCAATACTATTGTGTGACATACTACTGTGTGCAATACAGTACTGTGTACAATAATACAGTGTGCAATACCAATGTGTGCAATACTAGCGTGTGCAATACATGACTGTGTGTAATACTACTGTGTGCAATACTCTACCATGAGCAATACTACTGTGTGCAATACTACTGTGTGCAATACTCTACTGTTTGCAATACTCTACTCTGTGCAATAATACTGCTTGCAATACTACTCTGTGCAATAACAATGTGTGCAATACTACTTTGTGCAATAATACTGTGTGCAATACTCTTCAGGGGGCAATACTACTGTGTGCGTGCAATACTCTACTGTGTGCAATAGTACTTTTAGCAACACTCTATTGTGTGAAATACTACTATTTAGCAATACTTTACTGTGTGCAGTACTATTGTGTGCAATATACTTTTTAAGATACTCTACTGTGTGCAATACCCTACTTAGTGCAAAACTACTGTGTGATATACTCTACTGTGTGCAATACTACTATCATCAATACTCTACTTTCTGCAACACTACTGTGTGCAATAATCTACTATATGCAGTACTACCGTGTGCAATACTCTACTATGTGAAATACTTTTGTGTGCAATACTCGACTGTATGCAGTACTACTGTGTGCAATACTACTGTGTGAATACTCTACTGTGGGAAATACTTTTGTGTGCAATACTCGACTGTATGCAGTACTACTGTGTGCAATACTACTGTGTGAATACTCTACTGCGGGAAATACTTTTGTGTGCAATACTCGACTGTATGCAGTACTACTGTGTGCAATACTACTGTGTGAATACTCCACTGTTTGCAATACTACTGAGTGCAATACTGTACTGAGTGCAATACTACTGTGCAATACTCTACTGTGCGCAATACTAGTGTGTGCGATACTCTACTGTGTGCAGTACCCAATTTTTTGCAATACTATTGCTTGGAATAACAATGTGTGCAATACTACTGTGTGCAATACTTTACTCTGTGCACTACCACTGTGTGCACCACTCAACTGTGTGCAATACTACTATTTGCAATACTTTACTTTGTGCAGCACAAAACTACTGTGTGTAATGCTCTATTGTGTGTAATAACACTGTGTGCAATACATGACTTTGTGCAATAATACTGTGTGCAATACTCTACTCTGTGCAATAACAATGTGTGAATTAACAATGTGTGCAATACTACTGTTTGCAATACTCTACTGTGTGCAGTACTAATGCGTGCAATACTATTGTTTGCAATACTACTGTTTGCACTACTCAACTATGTATACTCTACTCTTTGCAATACTACTTAGTGCAATACTGTACTGTGTGCAATAATACTGTGTGCAAAATTACTGTGTGCAATAATACTGTGCAATACTCTGTGTGCAATACTCAAATGTATGCAATACTCTACTGTGTGCAATCCTACTGTGTGCAATACTCTACTGTGTGAAGTACTACTGTGCGCACTACTCGACTGTGTGCAATACTACTGAATGCAATACTACTGTGTGTAATGCTCTACTGTGTGAAATACTACTGAATGCAATACTACTGTGTGCAATACTCGACTGTCAGCAATACTCTTTTTTTTTATTTTTATACTTTCCCTAAAACTCTGTTCTTTTTATCCCTTCCTGTTCTTTGCTGCTGTCGTACTGGATATATCCCGGATTTGGAACGGATAACGAATTATAATATCTAAGGCCCCATTTCTATTATAATATCTCAGCTGAGAACTGAAAAAGTTTTATTTGCGTTTAAAAAACGATCCGTGTTCAGACAAAGTGGTCATCGGACACATTGAGCCAAAAACTGGTTGTATGCCAGGAAGTTATGGGGTTTTACTTTTTAAATCAACACCACAGAAGAAGTCAGACCAGAAAAAACATAAATTCTATCCGCTTAGATTTATTTTAAATGAATGAATTAATAATTAAATAGATACTCTATTTATCCCAAGGGGAAATTCATGTTGTCGGCATGTACTCCATGCAGCCATTAGACTTGCTGGGGCACGAACCAGCTAACTTCCAATCTTCCGATTGGGAGACAGCCGCACTACTACAGGCGCTTGGCCAAAGTCTCAAACTCGTCAGAGTCTGCATCACCAACAAAACCAGATAACTCATGATTGTTTTTGTTGACTGAAGCAGCATTTTTCAAAAGATTACATTCAGGGACCCGGTAGACTTAAAAGTCCTACTTTATTCCCTGACTTTTTTAAAGAAGCATTTAGAAAGCCGACAATATAGTTAGAAGAATAAATTATACATTTTTCATGTAAAGTCAGGGAATTAAATCAGATTCTTGAGCATAAAGGTAGATTTAGGTAGCTTTCAGACCCCGAACATGCCGCTGTAGTGTGAACACAGAGCCAAAATGCTACAAAGGTTTACTGTTTGAGGTGAAAAGCGTTGTTGTGTAAACAAGCCCTTAATTTGCGAAAGAGGCTTCCTGACCACATTCCTACCATCACCTAATATTTTTATTGATCAGGTTCCATGATTCCTCTTTGGGTATGAAATAAGAGAAGTTAAATCATTCTGCATCAGTTCATTGCTGATCCGTTCTCTCCTAGCGGCTGACCAATGCTCCTCTGTTTGCAGTCTAGGATTTAAGAGACTATGGGAAACACTATGAGTGAATAGATGTAGGATTGCACGTAATGGGAAGGGGTGGTGGTAAAGGGCAACTAATGTGTCAAATATTAACAAGAAGGTCCCATCCCATCACCTCCTCCAGTTCCTGAGTGGTTACTCATTAGCATTGGTATTGTGCTCCAGGAGTGAACAGACAAAGCAAAGTGCTTCTGGTCTAAGTGCTTTAGAATTGGCTTGAAATCCCTTTTGTATGGCTGACCCCCACCTCCATCACCCTCTGGACTCATGCGGTCTATGGCCGTCAACGAAGGCCACCGACCCGTCACCTTGCATTGGACTTCATAACACCACGCTACACTCTGAGAGGCAGATGATATGCAAATGGCCTAAAGCTTTTGTGATGAGCATCGTGCTGCTGAATCTGAGGTGTATTATATCAAAGGGTGCCATCGTGTGACGGAGGGGGATGCAAATGACAGGCCAAGATGGAAACAAATCATCCGCTGTGGCGACCCCCGGCGAAAGGGAAAGTCCGAAAGAAGAAGATTGTATCTGCTTATTTGCTGAAGGTAAACAAAAAATTTTATTGATGAATTGAGCTTTATAATTGAAAAATACGATTTCCTATTTACACTGTAACCTTCCTACTGTTGTTTATTCACAGACGTTAATCTCCATATTTACACGGCTTTTTACTGTTCTCCTTTTGTTCTCCCAATTAAATGTTTAGTCTGGTACTGTGAAAATAAAGTCCCTTGTATGAACCACACATTCTGTCTGGTTGAAGAGAGAGAGAGAGAGAGAGAGAGAGAGAGAGAGAGAGAGAGAGAGAGAGACAGAGACAGAGACAGAGACAGAGACAGAGACAGTGAGAGACAGAGAGAGCTGTTTTGGCAGCCAAAACAGCTCTTTGGTGTCATGTGTGTTCTGACATCTCTCCATCGGAGCCAACACAAACTTTTTAATGAATATTTACTATATTTGCCTGTCTTTGGATAAGGACAAAATGGGCAACTCTTCACTGCCAATGTGCATCTATCCTCCATGGGTGCCCATCACCCTGTCACTGGCTCACCAGTAGCCCTTCTTTTGACCACTTTGGTAGGTAGTAGCCGTTGCAGACTATAAACACACAACAAGACCTGTGGTTTTGGAGATGCTCTGATTTGGTCGTCCAGCCATCACAATTTGGCCTTCTCCCATATATGCTTGACAATGTTTCTTACTTCAAGACAAAATGTGCACTTAATGCACAACATATCTCTGATATGTGCCATAGTAGTGAGATACTAAGTGTTATCCACTTTTTTAAAACTACTTTAAAGAACTTAGGAATAGAGAAAGAATGGTTCAGAATGTGAGCATTGAAACTCAATGCTCAAAGCATCAGTAAGGATGAATGAGATCAGGTTCAAAGTGCTTGGGGTAATGGAAAGGCATTTGGTCCTGATGCATACCGGTGAAGGTATGGAGGTGTCTAGGAGAGAGGGAAGTGGAGTTTTTAACTAGATTGTTCAACACTGTCTTGTAGAGTGAGAGAATGCCTGGGGAATGGAAGAAAAGTTCACTGGTGCTGATTTTCAACAGTGATGTTCAGATCTGTAGTAACCTTAGGGGTATAAAGCTGATGAGCCTCAGATGAAGATCTGGGAAAGAGTAGTGAAAGCTAAGTTAAGGAAATAAGTGACAATCTGTGTGCAGCAGTATGGATTCAGGCCCAGAAAGAGCACTGCAGGTGCAATGTTTACTGTAAGAGTGGTGATGGAGAACTGCAGACAAGACCAGAAGGAGTTGCTTCGTGTCTTTGTGGATTTAGAGAAAGCGATGACAGAATGCCGAGGAAGGCATTGTGGTATTTTATGAGGATGTCTGGAGTGACAGAGAAGTATGTTAGTGTAGTACAGGAAATACATGAGAGTCGCGTTACAGCGGTGAAGTGTTCAGTAGGAGTGACGGATAGGTTCAAGATGGAGGTGGTACTGTACCAAGGATCAGCTTTGAGGCCACTCTTGTTTTTATCCCTGAAAAGTCAGGGATATTATGGAATCATCATTGCTGTCCACGTGTCCGCCACAGACCCTACATGTTAACGCAACATCTCTTTCATGAACCATTTTCAGATAATTCACCCACAATGCGTGGATCAACTGAAGTAAAACATGAAGTATTAGAGTAAATCAGGATGTTTGCATTTCTTTCAGCCCATTCATATGCACCAAATTAGGACAAAATCTGACCAACAGTTGAAAAATTTATCCAGACATAAGTAAAAAATATTTCACAGATCCATTTAAAATCTTTTACCTTATTAGACCTAAGTGTGAGGAAGAAATGGATTGATTTGGGGAAATTTGTACTGTATAGCTCTGACAATAGGCGGAGCTTTATCTCTGAATAATTTCGGGCCATAATTTCTCAACTGTTCTTCTGATTTAGTCCAACTTTGGTGCAATTGAGTCATGTCAGGGACATCTATCTTTTTAAACGTGGTATTTTATTCTAATATTTCGTATTTTTCATATTTACTCACTAGTCACTGTTTTCTGGACATAACTCAAACATTTTTTCATGGATTGTTTTACAATTTTATATCCGCATTCACATTAGTGTGAGGTAGAACTGCATTGAGCAGGCCGGTTTTATATTTCCAATACTAGTGAAAGCTTCAGCTTCAAAAGTTTTCGGTCCATAATTTCCGATATAGTCCAAAGTTGTGAAAACTTTGGATTATAGAATGTTTTCATTACGCAAGAACGATGGTCGGAGGTTGGAAGACGATCAGATACCGTCGTAGTTCTGACCATAAGCAAAATTATGGACGAGAGAGGACATGCAGTTGGTTGGTATAATCGAGGAAGATGCAGAGGATGGGGTAAAATGGAAATAAATAATGGATTATTATGGGTGACATCCACTCACTACATCCCCTCAATGTTTTTTTAAGTGAAACAAAGCCAGACATGTCTGTAAATTAATAGTAATTCATGATTTTATGACACCTGGCAGAAACAATCTCATTTTACTAACAGATTGGGCACTGGAAAAAGCTACTATCCCTAAAATTAAGTTATATGGTTAAAACCTCAATGAATGAGCTGCAATACTTAAATACAATAATTACCAAACAGAATGAAACATAGATTCATTTTTTTTTAAAACATTCTGTCGTCTGTGAATCATCCCAGATGATTTTAAATGATCTATTATATAAAATAATAATAAAATAAAAGACACGTGTAGTTACAATCCCATAATGTATAATGATTGGCTGCTCTTTATGAATAAATGCCAAAGCCATTTAACCTTATTTGCCCCATTTAACCTGATGACCCAACTGAGCTGACTTCATATTACAATATGCCTGAACTTGGTTCAAAACAGATTAGAGGTAAAATATTGTATTAAACAGTATATTTTAAATATGTATATTCAGTATTTGAGAATATAAATATTTTATATCTCATATATATTAATATGAACATGTATGAAAATGTAATATATATTTTTCTATCAAATGTTCTTATATTTATTAGTTTTATGATTAATTTATGACATTATTTAACCGTGTATGGCTAAAATAGAATGAATGAATAACTCACAAAGAAAAGACAACAAAGAAGGGGGCGTGCCTTAACCTGTGACACCGCCTCTCTTTATCTGACTAGCCAATCAGTTCCCAGATATGCAATTATCCTAGCAGCACTGCATCGTCCCTGCCCAGATGGTGACGTCATCTGCACATCACTGTCTGGCTCTGCAAAGACTTAGACAGAAGCAACGGAGGACCTGAAGGAGGCTATCCGGAGTGCGGTCTTTGTCACTGGAATAAACGCGCTCCGTCCAGCAGGTACGCCGTACGGCACCGGGACACCGGCTCACACCGGCTGTGGAGAACCAGTGGCTGGATGTTTTTTTAGCCGCTTCGATATAGCACGGACCTGTTTTTTGGAAACCGGCTCCAGCGCCTTCTCCGTCCTCCTCCTCCCCTCTTCCTCCCCGGATCTTTCCTTCCGTCTTCCCTCCGCCTGTCCTCTGGTCCCCGCAGGATGCCTAGCTCACTGTTCGCGGACAGCAGCCTCCAGGGAGATACGCTGGACGACCAGAGAGCACTGCAGATCGCCTTGGACCAGCTCTCTCTTCTCGGCTTGGACAACGACGATAGTCTGTACGACAACAGCCAGGAGCCGCGGAGGAAGAGCGTCAACATGACCGAATGCGTCCCGGTGCCCAGCTCCGAGCATGTGGCGGAGATCGTCGGCAGACAGGGTGTGTGTTCGATTTCTGCCTATATCCTGTCATTGATTGTGCATGTTGATGCAGCAGTCTCAGGTAGCAAACGATCAGAGAGAGAGGGTCAGGTCTACCTGCACAAGTCTGAACAGGTCGAACCAGAACCGGGCTGGATCCAGTTAGGAATCACGCTAAATAGTGAGACTTCGTTTCAGCAAAAACAAACCAGTCTGGGAACTTAAAAAGTGTATGTTTGTAAAGAATTGTGATTGTTATTGAGCCGAACTAAAGAGCCCCCTTTACTGATCCTGATGGGACCTGTAAAACTGAAAATGTAGTTCAATTCTGCACAGTGACCTGCATGAAGTCAACTCTGCGCTGAAGACTGGCATAGTGACGTCACTTTAGTCGAGTAAATTAGGACATGTAGGTCACCAGGTCAGGAGCACAGAGCTTGTGCCCGTCAACCAGGGTGCTTCCTAAGAACCGGATCAATTACATATCATGTAACACAGGATTAGATGAAGTCCTGATGTTACTGTGGTAGTGTCATCATGAAGTCCTGATCTTACTATGGTTGAGGTATCATGAGGTCCTGATCTTACTATGGTAGAGGCATCATGAGGACCTGCTATTACTAAGGTATAAGTAGCGTGGGCTCCTTATCTTACTATGGTAAAGACATCTGATAAGGGCCCAATCTTACCAGGATAGAGGCTGGACAGGACGAAACTACTACACTGCACAAACCTTGACTGTTATTCTGTAGGAACATGAACTGTTTTAAACTGAAGGAACCTGGACTATATCTCTGTATGAATTCTTATGATATCTCGCAGTTAAATATTACTATTAGCTCATTTAACACATTTTGGTGTGCAGTTTGAATATCTGCTTTAAAAGCTGGGAGATATACAGAAACAGTACATACATAGATACAGAAGAAAACATTGTAATAAGAAGATATTTACGGAAAAGTAGTAGGTCTATGGTAGGTCAATGTTGCACACTCACGCAAACAAATGGGCTGTAAACCAGACTATGGTGAGGCATAACAGGCTTTCATTAAATCCAGATCCAACTATGGTAGAGGCAGCGCAGGCCCTGAATAGTTTCCGATCTTAATTTGGCAGAAATATCATATAATCTGGAACTTACAATGGTAGAGGCAGTGAGGCTCTGATTTGGTGCTGATCTTACTATGAGGGTACTAGCACAGGATCCGATGAGAGATTGGAGGCAGCACGGAATCTGATTAGGTGCTGTTTATACTATGGTGGAGGCAGCAGTTTTGGTACTTGGTTACATCTGCAGAATCTTCTGTCCCTCCCTTATGCTCTTTTCAGGAAAGCAGTGTGGAGCGACTAACCTGATCGTTAAAGCAGGGATATTTGGGAACTATTTGAAACATACAGTCCAATCCAACCCCACCTCCTTTGTTTTCAGTGGAATTAAATAACGTGGTTTAACCTCAAAGTCCTCATATTACTATCCTCATTTGACATTAGTTTGATTCAAACTCATCCTGAATTTATTTAGAGACTGACTCAAGGTGCGTTTAGTCTCCTCCATGGTTATATCACCTTGTCCCAGTCAGATAGTTTCCCTCTGCTAATTATTTCATTCTTCTGATGCAGTTTCCTCAGCTGATCCCATTTTAAATCATGAAGTGTGTGTGTGTGTGTAGTTCCAGGCTTTGATAAGGTGGCTGCACTCAGTCTAAAATAAGAACTAAGACTCAAGCAGCTCCGGATTTAACTGTTTGTTCATGAGACTACATTATGGATCCAGGTTTTTTCCTTGTGCGTGTCTTAGTCAGAGTAGCATGTGGTTTGAATTTGTACTCCAAGAGGAGGTTTCACCTGAAGTACAACAACAAACATCCAGCAGAAGCTCTGAATAGTCCATACATAGAAGATTAACATGCTTTGAGGTCATGTTGTTGTTGAACCTGCTGTCACTTGTCTTGAACCCTTTCCCTTCATGCTTCAGGTTGCAAGATCAAGGCACTACGAGCAAAGACCAACACCTACATCAAGACCCCGGTTCGAGGTGAGGAGCCTGTTTTTGTGGTGACAGGCAGGCGGGAGGATGTCGCCATGGCCAGGAGGGAGATCATCTCTGCCGCCGAGCACTTCTCCATGATCCGAGCCTCCAGGAACAAAAACACTAGCCTTAATGGAAGTGGCACCCCGGTCCCTGGACCCCCTAACCTCCCCGGACAGACAACTATCCAGGTGCGGGTGCCTTACCGTGTGGTGGGGCTGGTTGTTGGCCCCAAGGGTGCCACCATCAAGCGCATACAGCAGCAGACACACACTTACATCGTGACCCCCAGCCGAGACAAGGAGCCGGTGTTCGAGGTGACAGGGATGCCAGAGAACGTGGACCGGGCACGAGAAGAGATTGAGGCTCACATCGCCATGAGGACAGGAGGCCTCATCGAACTCCAGGATGAAAATGATTTCCATGCAAATGGAACTGATGTGGGTTTTGATCTGCACGGTCACAGCAACCTGTGGTCAAAGCCTGGCGCTGGGATGACCCCCACCTCGGTGCGTAAACCCTTCTCCAACTACCGTAATGACTCATCGTCCTCCCTGGGCAGCGCCTCCACAGACTCCTACTTTGGTAACAACAGCTCACGTGTGGCTGACTACAGCCCCCCCAGCCCTGCACTCAGCTACACCACAACCACCAACAACAATAACAATATCAACGTCAACGGTAATGGCTTTGTTTACGGAAGTGAGGTAATTTCACCTGACTGCACTGACCTGAGTTTTGAATCCTCGCCAGCATTTGACCCCACACCAGCCCCGCCTGGCCTCCTGTGGTCTCAATACGATAGCCGCATTACCCCCTCCTCCACGGGAGGCAGCTCTCCCACCTCCGCCTCAGCCATGTTCTCCACCAACACCTCCAATAATGCCAATGGTATGGTGGCGAGCCAGAGGAGAGTTACCAGCTGTACACCACAGCCGAGACTGTCTCCTCCTCTTCACAGCCACGCTGGCGGCCCTATTGAGCACGCACTGGCCAGAAGGGTATGCAGTGACCCAGGTGGAGGCCAGCTTAGTTTCCCTGCATACTCCCTACCTGGCCCTCACCTCCCGCGGGTCCCATGTGACTCCTCCGCCTCATCGTCGTCCTCATCCTCTTCCTCCTCCTCCACATCGTCCGGCACCAGCCGCAAAGGAAGCCGCGACTGCTCTGTTTGCTTTGAGAGTGAGGTCATCGCCGCCCTAGTCCCCTGCGGGCACAACCTCTTCTGTATGGAATGTGCCAATCGTATCTGCGAGAGGAGCGAGCCCAAATGTCCCGTCTGCCACACCGACGTCACTCAGGCTATACGTATATTTTCATAGGAACTGTTTGACTGGTCAAAAGCCAAAGACTCTTGGAACCGCTTTAATGGGACGTGTACATAGACATAGGTCTGTATGGAGGCTGCAGTATCCAGAAGAAGACGTTTAAATGTACTGTAGGTTTGGGGAAATATTTTCAACATCTAGATGCATGTTTTAAATATAACAGCATTAATCAATAGTTCTAGTAAGTTGTACCTTATATTTATGAAGTGAAGGGGCGCATAGGGGTCTGGCAGAGATACGGCAGTCAAACCGTTAGCGGCGGGCCTTCCTTCCAGTTTTGCTGATTGAATGTAGTGTGACGGGAGGTTGTGGCGGGGAAACATGGCGGACATCCAGCCAATGACGACACTGCAGCTGGAGGTCAGACCCCACGGCAGGAGGAGAAACAACATATCCTACATATATATAAATGTATATGTATAGAATTTTCGCAGGTTTTAAATTACATTAATACAGATTGAAGTATTTTATTCTCTTTTGACTTGAAAGATTATATTTCTTATTGCAAAGATGTTTACGGATATTTTAATTTAAGTTCAATGAACTTTTTTGTATCTGGGTTGAAATGTTGTTTATTTTTTAGTACGGCCTTGCGGCGTCGATCACTGTATTGTTTTAATATCACACGACTGTGGGAGGAAATCCACATAATGTGTATCGCATTTAACAGTATTCTGTTGGGAGGGTTTTTTTATAGGTTCAGCAAAAAAAATGGCTTTTAAATCTGCTTCACCCAGCATATTTTTATTCAGTAATATAAAGCATATTTTATTCTATATTATTATGGGATGTAGAAATGTACAAACTTAGTAAGTTGAACACAAAGAAACCGTTTATGCTTTCTAAAAATTTGTATGAATTAGATTCCAGTGGAAATTACAGTTTTCTGTTGCACCACTATAGTTTTAGTATCTCTATTTTAATACATTTGTTTACCACTTGTTTATGTATATGTAGTTGACGTTACTTGAGCGTAAATGTACTTTATTGAGCAAAGTTTAAGAACAAAGTATATTTTATTTTATGATGAAGGGCCTTTAACCTCATGGTCAAATACTAATATTATATTTGCTGAGACAAGATTTGAAAATGTATCAAGAGTTTTATTTTTCTGACATTAAAAGTTCTACAAGAAAAGAAGTAAAACTTAAGTAATGGTGCTACTTCATGTTTTTTTTAAGTATTTCTATATAAGTCCAATAAAAGTGGTACATGAGGAGGCGTTGGTGTCTTTCTGGCCTGATGTTTTGGGTGGAGTTAGGAGTACGAGGCTACTTGGGAACAGGAATTGGTTTTCTGTAATCAATTAGATCTACTGTAGTACAAAGTTGAATTACTTGTACTTTACTTGATTATTTCTGATTTATGTTAATTCATACTAATCCACATTGGTCTGACAGATATACCTTTCAGATTAAAATTTGTCATACCCATGCTGTCCAATGAAGACAGACACCAGTCAGCCATAATATTAAAGCCCCTTACAGGCAAAGGCAGAATGTTGTGGCTTTTTTTGTTACCTTTGCATCTGTCAGTGGTTTGGATATATTAAGCAGCAAGTAAACATTTTGTCCTGAAATTGATTAGTCAGAAGCAGGAAGAATGAGCAATTGTAAGAATCTGAGCAAGTTGGACAAGTGGCGATGGCGAGATGAGGGGGTCAGAGCATCTCCAGAACTGCAGGTCTTGTTTGGTTTTTCCAGACTGCACTGGTTAGTATCTACCAAAGTGGTTAAAGGAGGAACAACTGGTTCAACAAGGCTAATTTAAAGCATGTGGGGGAGTGAAGGCTAGCCTGTGTTCTTAGATTCCAGAGAAGTGCTACGGTATTACAAAAAAGGGCTTGATGGTTCTGATAGAAAGGCAGCAAAAAGGGGAGCTACGCAATATAAGGCAGGTGGTTTTAAAGTTGTAAATGAATGTAAATGGACACCATGAAAGTGTTTGTATGCAAGCATACAAAACTCATGCTGGCTCAGACAGAAAGAAAACACAGTGACATCACAACTGTTTTGCCAGGAAAAACTGGGGATTACACAAAACTAAATGCTCGTAATGTTATGGTTGATCAGTGTGCAGCATTAAAATAGGCCCACACATAAATGCAGCAGTAATAATACGACAGCAAATACTGAAAATGATTATTTTCCTGCACATCCCTATGTTTTAATTTTTAGTCCCCTTTAGCTGCTGGAACAACTAAATTTCCCCTTTAATAAAAGGGATTAATAAAGTTTCTATCGACCTAATGGGTATTTTTAATAATAATAATAATAATACATTTAATTTATAATGAACTTTACATTTGGATCAGTATTTTTTGCTGATAGTACTTAAATACATTGACTTCTGTCACGCTTCGATGCATTTGGTTTGGCTTTCTTTTCACACACCAAAATTGATGTGTGAAAAAGACACATTTTATCTGCTGCACAGTAGAATTTAGATCTGGATTTCACGTCCTTACATTTACTCCAGTTTCACACGTCATCTTTCTGAGTTCTATCATGCAATAATAAAGCCCCTTACAGGAAATAAAGAAAATAACAGGTATTGTCCTTATTATGGACTAAATAATGGGAAATGTCAATGAGACATTGAGACAATGAGATGGAAAAATGTAAAAACAACCATTTTGAAGCTGATATTCCAGAATGAAAGGCTAAAAACATGAAATGCATCATAAAGCTCAGTTTTAATGGATTTCTATTGGGACTTTTTTGTCATTGACATGTTATTAGGCATCATTCTTGTTTACACAGTGAATTGTTGCCATATAGAATCCGACAATGAAATCACAATATTTCCCTAAAAAAACACAAACTTTCCAAAACTCAAGCCAATTATTACATTATCACAGCCCAAATTATAAACAAAATGAGGTGAAAAGACATGTCCCTCATGAGATACGAGGGTTTATCATATTCTGGTTTCTCTAATTCATTAGCCAATTTCAGACACTTTTAGTTCCACATTTCACAAAAAAATAGAAAACAATCAGATGAATAAGTTCGGGATTTATTATTAGGTTGCTTGTTTGGACAGATTCCGAGAATCTTAATTTTCTTCCGATTGAATTGTTATTAATGTTCTTTGCTTTAAAACAAGACTGAAATAAATGATAGAAATTCAGTTAAATAAAAGAAAATTGACTTTCAGGTATAAAATAATTAAGTGTGGCTCGATAAGTCAGTCCCCAGAGTTTCCGAGTGCTTATTCCATTAATTACTAACTGGCAGAAATTCGACTCATAAAAAGGAAGATGTTGATATTTTTCCTTTACCTTCACTCAGAGACAATAGTTCGACACATGCCCATCAGAACATCCTTCATCACAAGGTGACAAAAAGCTATAAATAGTAAAGTCATCAATCATGATGGTTGAATGCAAGATACACAAAATCCCAGAGGTTTTCAGCTGGATTCAGGTCTACAGTACTTGAGGGTCCTTTCAGGGGGGTGTTCTGTAACTGCTTCCATAGGTAATACGATGACAGGAAGAGTGACTCTGGTCGTGGGTTTTTGTTCACTATCTATAATCAAACATCTAAAAAACCTCATTCTTATCAGATGGGGAGAGATTGTTGTCGGCTGTGTTAACGGCTGGATAAATGTACTAACTGTTGAGGAAAGGTTTTTATGTTCCTCCGTGATCAAGGAGCGAGGACTGTGTAGGTGTAATAAATCAGTCAACTACAGCGGCATTCAATCAGGAAAGATGAATAAGTGGAACATATAAGATGAAGGTTCTGGGTTTCAATCCACCTGGAGACGAGCTGCCCTTCTGTGTGGATTCTGCATGATCTCCCTGCCGGTTCACTCAGTTCACTCAGTGTTCTCTGGCTGTGAGTGTCCTTGGTCTCGATGAGTCGACCCTAGGATGAACTAGAAACATACCCAGGATGGTGTATGGCCTTCACCCAATGCCAGCTGGGATAGATTCCAACCCCCGGTAGACCTACACAATTACACACAAGTCAAATTAAAGACAGGAGCATACCCAAATTTGCACTCTGCGACTTGACTGACGAGTCAAGCGTGTTATTCGGATCATTCGCATGGAAATATTCAAATTGAGTTAATGACAAATTCATGTACATGTTGATGTAGATATTGGTGCACACGCTGGTACTGAGTCAAACACAGGCCTCAGTCCTGGTGAGTGCTAACTCTTCACATATGAAATCCACATAGTCTGAAAAAGTACTGAAACTACTGGAAAAATCCCAAAAGTCTTTGGAAACCTGAGTAGACTGCTGGGTGTTTTACAGAAACTTAATCACTGAGAAGCTCCTGTCTGTTCCACAGAACACTTTTTGCTCCAGCCTGCTCCTCCCCTCCCCCCCATCTCCTCGGCTAAGCTGAAGTGCAGCTTCATGTCATGTGGTCCTGCTGGAAACACTGACATCTAAACACATGCTTCGCTGAAAGATAGTAAATGTGCAGAGAGCCGGCTCTAATGATAAGTTTTAAATGGAAACATCCAGCACAGGCCCTTTAAACCATATTATTAGGAAGCAATGTTACCACTGCAGAAAAGAGCTGACAAGTGTTTTAACCAAATGCTCAACACATGGAGTTCACTTACGAAGCTTTAAACATCTGCTTCACTTTATCACACAGCAGTTGGTTCATTTAACCATTATGATGATACATTATAAAAAATATGTGCTAATATGACCCTGTACTGTTTCTCTGTATGAACCTGGAATGTTTCATCATGTGGAGCTGGTTGTTATTGTCCCTCAACATTCTCCAGCTTCTCCAACTGCTCCTTGAGGTCCAGGGTTGTCATTGATTATATGTTGTGTAGTTGAGGACCTCCTGCTTCTTCTCAATGTTGTACCTCAGAAGCTCAATCTGAGTTTGGAGAGCTTCCAGCTCGCCTCGGCGCTGCCTGGTTTGAGTCTGCACGGCTTTTTAGACTCGGCGAGTCCGTGGTAAGCTCTGAGGCCGTCCTCTTTCTCCACTGGCTTGGTTCTGCTCGGCCCGTCTGGTTGGTAATTGCTCTCCCAGATCTGGGTGAAGCCGACAGTCTGAGTCCTCAGAATCAGGACCCCCCTCCTTGCAGGATTCCAGCTCCTCATTGGCTGATTTGAGCTGAATCAGCAGAACGTTGTTGCTGTCTGATGCTGAAGGAGTCCACTGCCATGAGGGAATAATGTTTCCATGACGAAAGGGATACCTGGTCTCCTACAATGTTAAGGTGTGTGTCAAAGTAACTTCCACAAGAATAGCAGGGCACAAGGTTTCCCAGCAGAACGGGGACCAAAGCATCACACTGCCTCCCCTAGTAGCATTCTT
Source organism: Lophius americanus (assembly GCA_037951165.1). Taxonomy (NCBI): domain Eukaryota; kingdom Metazoa; phylum Chordata; class Actinopteri; order Lophiiformes; family Lophiidae; genus Lophius; species Lophius americanus. Next base: position 6,522,805 of record JBBDHG010000014.1, read on the forward strand.
CCCATAATCCTTCACGATACAATCTCTTCCCCGCGTAAACGACACACACACATTTAGTAGCACATCAGCTAGTAAAAATTATAAGTTGGCAGCAGGTATAAGCTAGTATCGACTACTAGCACTAAGTAGGATTTAGCTGCTGGTTGCAGTTAAAACTCATAGCAGCTAGTAGCAATTAGCATCTGGTAGCAGTTAGCAGCTGGTAGCAGTAAGCAGTTATTAGCAGTTAGCAGCTGGAAACAGTTAGCAGCTGGAAGCAGTTAGCATCAGGTAGAAGTTAGTACACTGTAGCAGTTAGCAGCTTACTCAAAGAAGAAGAAAATCAAATCAAAATGTGTCCTTAAGACAAGATCAGATGCTATGAGACATGAACCACTTCTCGACGCATTTGTATTACACCACACAATACAGCACAGCGTTTCAAATCACACACCGCATTGTTCTGTTCAAATCAACAATCACTGGTGAAGAGGTGGGTCTGTTGCACATTTTGTGTGTAAAAGGGGTAGAATGAGATTGAGATATAGGAGGTGGGGTGAGTTGGCGCACAGACACGTATAGCAAAGAAAGAAAAGTAGTAATAGAATGATCACACAAGTAGTAGCTACAATACCTGGTAAGCAGTACATTTGTAATAACAACACCAATTTATTAATAATATGGATCTTCTTGTGAATCATGCCTCAGCAGTCATCTGCAGCCATCATTTAAGACTCTGGATTGAACTCATCAATATGGTCCATATGGCTGACTTCAAAACCCCATAATAGTAACACCTTCCCCCAGAGCATGTCCCAGCCTGTAAGAGGCAGTTGGAGTAGACTGTGGGTTTTCCCCTCCATCTACGGGGGAGGAGGGGGAGGAAGGGAGGAACTGAGTTTGTTGTTCAAAGCCCAAGCCTGGAATATGCATTATAAATGAGCAGGGTTCTGAGGCACATCTCTTACTCTCTCTCACTCCCTCTCTCTCCACCATCTCTGTGTGTGTGTATGTGTGTGTGTGTGTGTTTGTCTCTCTACTTGGATAATGGATTTTTCTCCTCCATAGAGCACAGCGGTCACAGTTTTTCTGACTCCACATGGTCTTTATTATGCGGCAGCCAGAGTTTGTATCGTCAGAAGCATACCAGGCCAACGTATGCCCTCTGCACCCACACACACACAGACACCCATACACGCAAACACAAGCACACACACAAACCCACACACACAAAGACACACTCAAAGGTTCCTGTCACTTTCACCTCTCACCTCCCTGTTTGCCCTCACATCCTGTGGTCTAAACCTCAGTTTGGTCGCTTCTCCTTTTACCGAGGAATAAACTCATGTACACACACACGCAAAGATTACACAATTACACATTACACACTCACAAATACGCAACCACATCGTATTAGTATGTGGGAGGAATAATCTTAGAGCCTCAGAATGGAAGTGAATTTTTACATGTTGCATGCTTTTTCTGTACATTCTATATTTACCCCTCCCCATGTGCTTCCCTTTTAACTCTTGAGCCTAATAAGGGACAATTTTGTCTTTTCCCTTTTGTTCTTTATGGGGTTTTTTTATGTTGTCTTTTCGCAAAGCTTGTATATTGTTTTAAAAATGTTGGCATTCCAAAATCAGATCCGATAATAAGGCAATAATTTACTATGAAAAGAAAATGTAATCATGCATTGTATGTTCTTAGGCTTTCATAATCAGGAGCCTGGTGATTGGAAATGCAGAAAAATAAGGAAAAGAAATGCGGGTATGTTATTAAATTGACCTCCTGATGTCTTATTTAATGTATTATAATAATATATCATAAGTCATCATTTTTATTATATGTATATATGGACTACACTACTCAAAGAAATTAAAGGACCACTAAATCATCGCAGGGTGAAACCAAGCCAGTTAAAGTTCATGGATATCAATCCGTCCATTTAGGAAGCAGAAATGATTGGGAATCAGTTTCACCTGTATTGGGGCAAATAAAAGTGACAACAGAAGCAATCATCCCAAAAAAGGAATTGTTCTGCAGGTGGTGGCCACAATCCATTTCTCTGTACTTATTTTTCCTGAATGAAACTTCTCTAGTTTTGTGTTCTGTTAGTGTCTTTGTCACTTCCTGTAACATGAGGCAGAACCTGCAGCCCACTGACGCTGCACAGGTAGTCCAGCTCCTCCAAGATTGCTATCCCCGCATGCAGTTGCAAGACGGTTTGCTGTGTATCCCAGCACAGCCTCAAGAGCATAAAGGAGATGCCAGGAGACAGGCCGTTACACGAGGAGACCTGGACAGGTCCGTAGAAAGACAACAACCCAGCAGCCAGACTGGTATCTGCTCCTCAGTGTGAGGAGGAACAGGAGGAGCACTGATTGATCCCAACAAAATGACCTCCAGTGGGCTACTGGTGTGATGTTTCTGACAAAACTGTTAACAGCAGACTGCATGAGTGTGGCATGAAGGCCCGTCGTCCTCTACTGGGAGCTGTGCTCACAGCCCAGCATTGTGAACCTCAATTGGTGTTCACCAGAGAACAGCAGAATTGGCAGGTTCTCCATTGGTGACCCGTTCTCTCCCCAGATGAGAGCAGGTTCAACTGAGGTCATGTGGCAGGCGTGACAGAGTTTGGAGACGATGTGGAATCTACACAAATTACACAATGTACATCAATAAACATTTTCAACTTAAATGTTTCTTTCATCGAGATCCGGACTGTGATTTAAGTGGTCCCTTAATTTGTGTGAACAGTGTATATGATCATGTCTCTTATGAATTCACTATGTGATGAAATTTTAACTATATATGTACTATTATGATAATACTGTGTATCATTCTATTATAATAACATCATATCATTACTTATCAGTTACCAACAGAACTGAAACACATTGTACAGCAAGAGGGTGTGATCACACTGGTTATAATATTATTATTTTTCATAGATGACCCCTCATGGACTTCGTAATAATCAGAGCAGATGCTAGTTAAAATGGTATATTCATATTATATGTAATTCATTATGGCAATTTCAGGATTTTATTTCTTCTAAAATGGTTGGAGGGTTTGTTTTTTTAATCTCATACGAAAATGTAAAAATACATTTGAATCAGTGTTATTGCTGATCATTGACATTGTGGTGTAGCATTCAGTATATGAAAAATAACATTTATTTTTGACATTTTAAATATACATAGGCGCTATATAAACAATTTGGTATTTAAAGGGTTATTGTTAATCATTGACATGTCATTGACCGAATCAGTTAATTGTAAAAGAAAATATCCACTTATTATTTTGTAGCCTATATTAAAATTGTTTTAATGTTTCGTTAAAAAAAAAACAACCTAACCCCAAGTACCTCGTACAGACAAAGTGGTATTTAAAGGGTTAAGATCCTGAAAAATAAAATAACATTTTATTGATACGATCAGGACAGTAGTTAGTAAAAAGTATTTAAATAATATACAATATATTTTAGAGTAATTTCAGGAAGGGGACATTTAATGTGCTTCAAGGTAGTGAAAGTTGTTATATTTTTCTAATGTAAAAAAGTATCAAAATCAGTGTTATTGCTAATCATTGACATGACCCACAACTTAGCTTTTAGTATGACTTTATTTGCTATTTAGATAAAACAGGGACTTTATGTAAACATAATGGTATTTAAATGGATAAAATCCTGACAATTGTTGAATATTTGATAGATATGGGGAATGTTGTAAAGGTATAATATATAATGACTGTTTGAAGATGCGGACATTATTGTCCTAACAGAGGATGCGAGTTGATGAGGTGAAGGGTTAATGTTGTGTTGTGGCTGACTAAAATCAGAACCTTGCCCAAGCTCAGGAGATGTTACATGAACTCCATCCTGGCAGAATGCCTTTATGCAAATGTTCCAACTATTTCTTGTCTGTCTGGCGTGCAGACTCTGACTCACATCATGGCAGCCAGAGGAATATAATGAGAGCCAGTCAGTCCCTCTGCTGCTGCGTTTACACCTCTGAGTGATGGAATTAGATTAGATTTATGGAGCGCGGCAGTCTTTGGAGGAGCCGCAATTTCTGTTCCTCTCTCCAGGTTTTGGGTGTCCAGTTCTAGGTCAACTTAATTTAAAAAGAAGCTTTAATATTATTACCTATCGTGTGAGAATACGAACACCAGTCTGAGCATTAAGTAAGGTGTGACATCACCGCTCCTGGAAATAAACACAACTAAGACGAATGTGTATTATCTGAGGACACGTAATGCTGAGTGACAACGATGGAGATGTTATCGAATAACTTGCACGGCAAGTTGCAAACATGTTAGGACAGAATATTTAGGTCAAATATGCATAGACTGAATAGCCTTAACATTATAATCAATGACAGGTTCAAATGCGTAGCATGAATTATCTTGTTACCATGGCACCTGCCAGGGGTGGAATACATTAGACAGCATGTGAACGTTTTGTCCTGAAGAACCCAGACCCATTTCTCTTTCAAGGAAAATTCCAGTACACACAAAATAGACCAAACTGATCAAATTAAACATTCAACATATATATACAAGTTTTTTTGTCTTTTTTATTCTGCCCTGTCTCAGACAGCTGTAAGGTTGTATTGCCTTTTTTTCATCGTTCCTCAATAAATTGCCTTTGTGAATTGCTAAGGAATGCAGAATGCGTTTTTTACTTGTTTCAAATGAGTTTGTTTCAAATTTCTGGTCAGAGCAGATTGAATGTGAAACAGGCATACTTAGGGCATTCAAATTATTAAAGGGATTGAAATATTCCTTTAGTAACAAAAAAACATGAATGAGCACTTCATGAGTTGAAAGTAGAATAAAGAATCAAGATATGAAAGGAGCAATACTTTTTTAATAAACTGTTTAAATAGTTTAAAAAAACTTGTCTTTCATCGAAACCAGCATTTTCATCGAACATAATTCAATTTTTCAATGCAATGCCGTGAGTAGACGTGAGAAGTCGCCAATTTGCAATGACCGACAAGAACAGCTCAGCGCTTTTTCTGGTTACTGGTGATATTCACTTGAGGTGAAACTTTTGAGCTCCTCATATGACATATATCATATAAAGAGATTGTACTGAGCTCTGACATGAATCAGGGCACATGATTAGTTTTCTGTATTACAATTCATCATCTCCAGTCTGGCAACGCTGGTAACCCGTCTGAAAATCAGTAGGATGTTGGTGCTGAGGTGCAGGAAGATTATCAGCGCGGCCTGACTCTCTGGTAACAGAGATAAATTGTGGACAGAAATAATTACTCATCTGAGATCCCTTGCATCACTTACTTGGGCAAGTGATGCATCGAGCTCAGGTGAAATTCACAAAGCAAAGTGGTCCAATTATGGAGAGCATTTTGTATGAACGCAGCATGAGGATCGGAGCAATACTGACAAGGGCAACTGGATCAGATCATCTCCAGAACCGCGGGTCCTTTTTGGTATTCCATAGCCCAAATACTCGGTGATGTGACTAAAGACTATCCCATCTTGTCTGATCCCAAAGAAGAGCTACTCTTGCACAAATGAACGCCCGCTCTGTTGAAAGTTGTCAGAACACACAGTAACATCACAGAGCCGTTTTGGCGGTAAGCCGGCAAATTTTAAACACAAGTCATTGGTCACCAGAAAGACTTGTGAAATAAAAGTCAACAGCATCCAAGGTTTGGAGTTTGACCTTGTCACAAAGAGTAAGGATCCAGGCAAATCACTCGGTTAACAAATTGTCATGTGCACCACCCAGGACCGATCCTTCAACACCTGTGCAACAGAGAGATTCAACACAGATCTCAGGCTGATCATAAAATGTTATCATCAGCCTCATGGCTTCACAGGCTTGAATGAATGGAGAGGGTGTTCATCATGACACCCACACAATGTGCCCATTTCTTTCACGTATTTCATTCTGGTGGTTTTTGAAATCATTGAGCATCCCCCCGCTGCACGCTGTGTTCACACACTATGATGTAATCGCTTTGTCTGAGCCTTTGTTGATACTGGTTCATGTTTTGTCTTCCTTCAAACATTTATTTGTCTGTAACAACATCCAAAAATAGTTGAGCTATATCATCCCCATGTGAGGGACGTCTGGCTGCTGTTTCAGGAGAATGAAAATGAAATTAGTTATTGGACATTAGTGTGTGGCTGTATTGAGATGTAATCACAGTTGTGGGATAAAACAATCCTAATGAAGGATAAGAGGGCTTTCTCATGCCATCTTTATAAGCAATTCCTTTGTCTCATGCAGAATAGAAAATACAGAAGCAGGAGTCGTGTTTGGATGAGAATGATCATTGTGTGTTTCTTCAGAGTGTGTCACCATTTCCTTCAGTAAGATGGTTGCCCTATTTACACTCCCTGTTCGAGTTGGGCCTTGTAAGCCTTTATTCCACCCATACATTCTGTATAAAAGCTATGAAGATGTAATAGGGGGTTTGAGTCTACTTCTGAGGTGGCGACTGAGGCAATAAGAAGTGAATTGAATTTTTGTATAAATAGAAAGGCACTACAGGGAAGGGACACAATTAGCATTTAGCAGTTTGTAGCAGTAAGTAGCAGTCAGCCAGTAACTCTTAGCAGCTATTAGCAGTTATGCTGCGTTCCTTTTGTACGCGGAAGTTTCCAGTCAGATGTTTAAACTGGAACTGGCTCCGAAGTCGGAATTCCGACTCAGAATGTCCGGGGAGCCAGACTAAGCCCGACATCATTATCCAAGATAGCTTCCCGTGTGTGAACAGTAAGTGGAAGTTCTAGTAATTTATTGTTCATAAGCAATTCTGTTCAGTTTGTATCTCTTTAAATCCGTCCTACACACAGTCCATCTTATATCAGCTGTGGATGGGTTTGTTACGCGGTTTGCACGTGTCAACTAAAGACTAACAATAGCTTTCCTAGTCTCAGCAAACAGCATTCCCAAGCAGTGAAAATTAAAGGTCAAAAGTTAATATTGTAAATAGAGTTTGATCAGGTACTAAACAAACAACAAAGAATTTCACATCTTGAATAAAAGGCAATAATTTCCATGCCCAGCATCGTGACGTAATGCTTTGGCGGAGGTTTTCAGCACACACACAGCGCCGCGACAAATATTAAATATTGCGACTTGAAAACAGTACTGGTCTACCCTGAAGAGTTATTTACTCATTGCAATTTTGTAAGAGTTTAACACATTTGGACGGTTGAATGTATGAAAAGTCACTTCTGCGCATCCCCTCTTTGTCTTAGTCTTCTTCTGTGCGCTTGTTGGCGGTTGGCACACAGCTCATCATAGTATTATCAATACCTTATGAACGGGAGTGTGGATCATCTGCGCATGTTAGAAAGCCGTTTCAGATTGATGAGTTGATGCATGTAAACAGCGGGTCGGAAAACATCACAAGTCATGTAAACAGGCACCTACGGTGCTACAGCTCAAATAAAGAAGAAATAAGATCCAGCATTGGAAGGCATAGCTTTTTCTGAAAACATGACACTTAGCATTAAACATTTGAAAGAGCATCATGCAGAAGCTAGAGGGGCATTGCTTGAGTCAAGTTGAAATGAACACGGAACCTTATTTTGAATACAAGAAATTTCAAAAACAAATTTTACATATGCACTTTGATTACTTAAAAGAAATGAGAATATGTTGATGTCTGACTCACTTGAAAGAAAATTACAAAACATAGTCTCAGAAAGTTCTTGAAAGAAGTCAGAATCTTGAATAATTGTAAGAAATCACTACCTGGATGGAGTAAGTAGTCCATAGAAAATTCCAGCGGTGGTGGCAACATTACTATGAAGTGGTCAACTTTGGCAAAAGCAATCTATTTAGTGTTGGCAGCATAGATGATAGTAAAGATGTGAAAGTTAACCCAAAAGAAATCCAAGAAGCTGTCTTGTAGACAGGGGAAACTAAGGCATCAGGTGTGGATGATATAATTGCTGAACATTTATATCTTTCTATTAAAAAGCTTTACCCTGTTGGCGATTTATTTTACTATGGTATTAGTACATGGTATTCTACTGGACTCTACAAAGATAAAGCTGGTAAATGAAATAGCTCGCAGAACTACACGCCTAAAACCGTAGCCAGTATTTTATCCAAAGCACTGGAAAGAATACTACTAAATAAGCTGGAACAGTACATCCTAATTTCCGACAACCAATATGGATTTACATGTAAACATGGCAGTGATGATTTTTAGTTGAAAGGAGATTTTAGATAAAAACAATAAGCAAAATTCCACAATTTTTATGTGTTTTATTGATGCTTCTAAACCCTTTGTCTTGGTAAACCATGAAAAACTTTTTTTTAAAACTATATCAGAGAGGGTTTTTCTAGTACACTCATCAGACAATGCAAGTTATGTGGAGAAATTCAGTATCTGATCCGTTCGACGTGACTAATGGTGTCCGACGGGGCAGAATTCAGTCCCCCTTTCTTTTTAACATAAGATGTGGAATATGGTGTATCTTGGGTGATTCTCTCATTAACCACCTGATGTACGCAGATGATTTGGTGATTTTCTGTCCTTGTGGTGCCGGTCTTCAACAGTTATAAACAACACGCCCTCAATAAAGGTACAGATGATTAAATCAAATTCAACTCTAAACAGAGTAATATTGGTATTTCCTAATTTCTTCTTGTATTGTCTTGTGGCTGAATATCTGGGTCATATCAAAACTTACGCTCAATCAGATGTTAAGGACATTTACAGACGGTGTCAAAAGTTGTATGCACAAGCAAACATGTTGGCTCGCAAATTTAGTACGTGTTCGGTTACAGTGAAGACTTTTCTTTTTATAGATTATTGTACCCTGTTAAGTACGCCTGTGGCGTTGCTGCAGGAAAGGCAGCATGCAGAGACTCACATTGGCATATAATGACAGTATGAGGCTTCTGCAGGATGATTCGCTGTGTTAGCCGCAGCATAGCACACTCTAGGTCAGAGACTAAATGCATTGAAGTAATTATGACTGCATTATCTGTAAATAATTTGAGCTGCTCTGGCCGAACACTCTTTGTTTTGGGTCAATAAAGGAGAACCCCATAATCATCCAGAACTTGTTTAAATCCCGAAATGGCAAGCAGAACGAGGATTCTCATGGAGGCGTCAAAAATTGAATCCGCTGAATGATTGTTTTATTGATTGATTGACTAATTGAAAGAGCGACCATAGAGTTCATTTAGATCGCCATTTCCTCCATACAGGTGTCCTTCCATTATCCAGGCTGCTTCTTGCAGGTGAGATATTGTGTTTAAGCCTGCCTCCTTGATTGGCTGTAATGGTGTTACACCGGGGCTGTAATGGTGTTACACCGGGGTCGACACTGGGGTCGATTAGTCAGACTGATGATCCGCAACCTGGTTCTTGGTCTCTTGGTTCTCGGCTTCATCAGGACTGGGTAGCTGATATGATATGTTGTCTGTACTACAGAGTTCTAATCCACATTAAATCAACTGCTGTAACATTTCAGAAGGTATTTTAGAGAAATAGAGCTAGACCACGTCACACCTGTGGTAATGTTTAAAACTCACTACTGACGATACTGGAATATCTGTAATATTTCATTATAGCACAATGATACGTCTAATCTGAGTCAAATCCATAACTAATTGGAAATCCCCCAAAACCATTTTAAACTTTCCTGAGGACAAGTTTCTGCATTTCATCCATAAACTCGGGTTCTACATGAGAATCTACCGCTTGAAATGTAACATAGATTAGACTGTCATGTAAAAAACATCCTTCAACTCTGAGAAATGGCAAAGACCAACACAGAGACACAATGTTACACTGGATCTCCAATTAGATATTTTTAAAGCATAATGTCCAATTTGGTATTGTGAAGCCGACTGCGGCTTCCTTTTAGTGATCGAGCCTGACTTGAATCTTAACATTATTCCTAAATATTTGTCCAAACCCTGCCCGACCCTGTTGGGCCCCCTATGAGTTGAACCCCCTATGAATGATAAACGTTTAAAATAAGCATATCTGGTGTTAGCTATTAATAGCTACTTACTAATTACTGATCCTTTGGGGCTTTTCTCTCCACACTTGCAATCCTGCTGAGGAAGAGGATTGTTCACAACTGCTCCCTTTACACAGTTTGTTTAAGTCCCTCATGGTGCGCTTTTGTTCAGCCCAACTATTCTGCGTAGCCTTAATGGAGGTGTAATGGGGTTCTTCCAGCGCAGTGGAGCTAGTAATAGAGAGGAATCCCCGGTCGGTAAAAGTGCAAGACTTAAAGATGGATGTAAGTAACGCTTTGATGATATATTGTGCATGGCTTAAAGACTAAAACAGAAGCTAGTAGCAGTTAGCAGCTAAGTAAAGGAGAAATAAATCAGCTCCACAATATTTTCAAACGGGCAAGCTAGCATCACCTTATTTTATAAGAGGAGGACATAACAGGGAAATGAAATCGATGCTAGACCGATATGAAAGTCATGGACGACGCTGACACACTGGCACACAAGCATGAGATGGTTCCGGCATGTTTTGTTCAGTGTTTCAATCAGTGTGATTTATCAGTATAAAAAGAACTACGGGCCTCAGTTCTGACCTCCTCTCCTAGATGACCAACTATCAGCAGCACCTTCAACCTCAAACTATGCATCATCTTCTCTTTTGATATATAACTCATAATATCTGCTGTCTGTTCCTCCATGAAGACAGTGATAACAGGTTGGGCTTCATCAATGCACTCTGGGTAATGAACCAATAGACTCTACTTCTCTCCCGCCTTATTTCTCTAAACCACTCCCGCCCCCCCCCTCTCCCTCTCCCTGCAGTGTTCCAACTGTAAAACATTTTCCACGCTCCTTTCAACCAGGAGACTATTTCCCTGACAGAGTGCCGTCCTTTTCAGCCCCGACATCCATCCAAATGACCCATTTCTTATGTTGATCAGACACTGTATGAGGTTATTGAAACTGCTGTGCTGCTGGAGTCCCCCCCAGGCTCACAGAGCAGCATCGGCCTTTAGACATTCATGAAGAGGGAAGACCCATTCTGTTTGTGCGTGTGTCGGTGTGTATATGTTTGTGTGTTTGTGTGTGTGCCTGCCCCCAGCTGAGGCAACATTCATTGGGCAACAGTTTTTAAGGGTTCATATGACAATATTGTGAAAATAATCCTCTTGCACACGGATGGGCAAAAATGGTGCAGCATGCAGGTACTTAGCAGTGTAACATTTTGAAGTCTTCACTATAGCAGTAACACCTGTAAATCTCAGGTTTACAAACGCAGGTCTTGTCTGAACAGTATCTGGTGGTTTAGGGACACTTTCTCAGCTTTCTCAAAGGGGGTTATGCGCATTTATCAATATATAGACGTGTGATTTTTGCCAATCCCAAGGGAGGTGGTTATGTTTTCACCTGCATTTGTTTGTCTGTCTGTCTGTCTGTGAACAAGATTACAAAAAACTAATGGACGGATTTGCATGAAACTTTACCCAGAGGTAGGTTTTGGCATATCCTACCGAATATTACATGTTGGTCATGGTAAATGTTTCGCAGCATTTTAAAATAATCTAATTATTACTTGCAGTTGCGTCCATTATTGTTGATGCCTTTTTCCTTTGATGTTCCTTCGGGACAAGGGAGCTAAGGGCTTGGTTAGGAACAGGAAATAACACAACATTTCCTTGTCCCAATTCTCGCACTACGCCTTCAGGTCTTCGTCGAAGTGAAAACTTGTGACGTAGTGGAAATGTTCACTAAGAGACATAAGTGCTGAAGAATTGGGACAGTTCTGTATACGTCCCAATGTACTGTACTGTAAGTTCAGAGGTAGATTTGCTCCTTGCCGGAGAATTAAGCCCTCTGAATATTTTTCTAATGCCTGAAATTTTGTTGATGACAGAGCTCAGCTGTGAATTCCCAATCATTTCTTCTTTGTCTATCTCTTCCCCTGTGTGTGTGATTGTGGGCGGGGGCACACACCTTACAGTGGCTCTGCCTTTACACCTGCCAGCTATCAACACCACCATCTGCCCTCATCTCTCCAGTGTCCTTAATTCCAAGTCTGATAAAAAAAGAATTTCAAAGCTGACTATTCGTTTCCATCTCTGGGTCCTAATTAAAATATCTAAAACATTACAAATAGTAAAACTAGACCTACGCTGTCGTCCCTGAAAGATAGGGTATATCCCTGCAAAACTCACTAAGAACATTTCCTCTACTTTTCCTCTGCTTTTCTGTCCCAAAGAAAAAGAAATCCCTACTTACGATTGTTCCTAAAGCTCGGACTGAGATTGGGAAAAACGCCTTCATGTTTTCTGCACCATCTACTTGGAATAGTTTGCAGAATGAGCTTAAACTCAAGAACCTTGAATTTAAGGGCATTGTGGAATCTGAGTCCATTAATAATTGTCGATGTTGTAATTGATTCTGAGTTTGTATTCTCATGCACGTTGTCAAAATTGCACTTTGCACCTGTGACTGTCTGTTGTTTTTATGTTGTGTCTGAAACACCGTTTACTACTGCTATTTTGGCCAAGTCTCCCTTGTAAAATAGATTTTAATCCCTTTAAGACTAACCTTGTAAAATAAAGGTTAAAAAAAACAAAAAGAATTCTGTCATTTGAGATTAACATACATTTTTTTACAAGTTTGAAATTCGTTTTTTGCCGTGTATTTTTTCTTTTAATTAATTAATTAATTTATTTTGTTTTTTATCAGACTGAGTATCTTGTTTAATGCTGGAATGTTGGTGATTGATGTTAATATACTGTACTTAGATTAGCAGCAATCTTCATCATATAGAGCATCTGAACTGCAAATAATAAGAAACTCTTGGATTTGTTTGAGATCACAGCGGGCAAGAGGATTGAGTTTTGGGGCTGCTATCTCTGGTTGAAATTTTGAGGTGGGGGAGCAAAAATATTGGATCAATAATCAATGCTAAAAGATAAGAATTAAAATGAACAATTATAATACAATAAAATACAATATAATGTAATACAACTTAATGTAATATAATATATCCCGCCTTTCACCCAATATTTGTTAGGAACTTCCCTTGGGTTAAGCTTGGACCCAAACGCAGACACAAGACAAGCGGCAGAGCAGGTCCAATTAAAATATTTATTATAACTAAAACGGCACAAGGAAAAGCAGAGGATCAATCCGGAACAACAAACACTAGGATTACTTACAACACACTGGGAAACAAGGCTGGGACGCGTGATGACACGGGGGACATCATACAATGAACTGGCACAGAAGGGAAGGTAAGGACAGACTATATACACTGCAGTAACAAGACAATGAGACACAGCTGGAGGGGAAGCACAGGTGAACGCGGTGACCAATCACAGGACAGACACAGAGGGAGAAAGGAACACAAGTAAAACACACAAAAAGGCAACGCAAATCAAAATGACAGAACGTCCCGTAATAATAAATAAACACAAAGTCTTGACAATATTAAGCTGTTGCCGTATAAAGAAAAATCCAAACTGCATAAAAAGTTGATTGTTTTATGTGAAAACTGTTGTTGTGTAAATGGCCTCTTAGATAATCATTTTCTGCTATTCTCATGCCTCCTTTGGTAAATGGACTGTACTTATATAGCTACTCTCTAGTCTACTCGACCACTCAAAGCACTTTATAACTCCAGCCAGAATCCATCCATTAACTCCAATATTCATATAGTGGTGGGAGAGGCTACCATGAACCCAGCCATGAAGGCTTTCACAAGTCACTGTGGTTCTTGTGCCTATTCCAAGCCTGGATAAAAGGGGAGGGTTGTGCCAGGAGGGGCCTCCAGTGAAAAACCTAACGAATCAATCTGTAGAATGCAAAAATTGATTTAAACTAGATACTACAACAGTTTGGGCCCAGGTTAACAAATACCATCATTGGTACTGTTAAACTGGGTTTAGACTGTATAACTTTAGTTGGCTGTTTGTTTTCAACTCTTAAATATGGAACGATGTGGAACACGGATGTACGGATCAAATGTTTGCTGAAGCTCAAGATTGGTGTACTCCCAATGTACGACCTGGCCGGGTCCTGCAGCCCATTGTCACTATTTACAATCGTCCATTAAGTTTTGTTTGAAAGCAGACACAGTTTGCAATCGTCCCACAGTAGTTTTTCAGCCCTCGTGACCCCGTACACTGCACGACAAAGGATTCACAGTTTCAGACAGCCCGTCTATCCTGAGGCTCACTAGCAAGTGTGAGTCAGGCACAAATCATACAGTGTACACCCGCCTTTAGCCAGCAGGGTACTAAGAGTAAGGATGGATGGAAAACGATGATCCGCTATGGAAAGGGGACAGACAAAAGATAGACAAGATTATTCAATTATCCACACACCAGTGGAACAACCATTGGCAGGAAATGGGGGTATAGTAGTTTTCTCATGCATAGTTCGAAATTAAATCTGCATGAGTTGGGGATCGAATCGCTAACCTTTTGATTTGTGTACCCCATGAGCCAAAGCCAACCTGATTAGGGAAAACCATTTCCATGAAGGGGGGTACTTTAAGATTAGGTAGGTGCAACAGGTCAAAGTAATATCCACATGAATGGTACGACACAAGGTTTCCCAGCAAAACATTGTCCAAAGCATCACACTGCCCCCCACAGCTGGCCAATTTCCCATAATGCACCTGATACGTCTGACTAGTATGCCACACTGCAAAATATAAATCCTCAAATTATAAATCAATTGATCTTTATCAAATAGCTTAATGATGAATCTGCCGAATGATATCTGTCTGCCAATTGGGGGTTACTTTAGCAGTGAAAGTCACGACAGTGGCGCAGTCCGTTAAGAACTCCAGTTTTTCATACTTTTTATATACCATTCAAAAAGCAGCCAAATGGTTTGGGAGAGCTTGCTTCTCTGGGAAGGAGAAAGGGCAATGCCGACCAAGATCCAGGCGCATCACACCCCCACAGCAGAAATTCGCTAAGCAATGGCCGGCAAACTCAGGCCAAAATAGTGTTGAAATAAACACTATGTAGTTTTAATAACGTTCACCCTCTAGAGTCTTGGATCTGCTTGAGGTTTCTGCCCGTTAAAAGGCAGTTTTTTCACCCCACTGTCGCCAAGTGCTTGCTCACGGAGGAATTTGTTGGGTCTCTGTAGATAATTATATAAAGAGTTTTTTCTAGACCTGCTCTTTCTGGAAAGCACCTTGAGACAACTGTTGGCACTGTTTGATTGATTTGATTGGCATTATCTAAATAAAGATTGATTAATTGATTGATTGTTCCTTCAAGATCTTCATTCCAGCATTTTCCCTCTTTCTTTTTTTTTGTTGAATGAATTATAGATTAATTATATAGAGTTGTGCCCCCACAAGGGAGATTTTTGCCTTCTTCTTTTTTTTTGACGGTGATCATGGAATTGACTTGAGTTGACTTGAGTTTTGGAAAGAGATAGATAGATAGATAGATAGATAGATAGATAGATGTGCTTTTTCTAGTCTGCTTTACCACTTAAGGCGCTTTACAACAAGAGCCAGCATTCAACTACCCAAAGATTAGCGCTTATTGCTGATAAATATAAAGCTGGTTCTGATAGAAAAGTGTCAAGCTGGGGGACAATATTAAGCAAGTGGCCATTCATGAATAACATCACACACCACATTAATATCAATATTAAAACCAGTCCGTACTGCAAAAAAGTTTGTTTTTAACCAGGACTGTAAAAAAGTCGCTCCAGTGAAAACTACAAATATTAAAGGGAGCCGATAAACACTAATGAGCACTGGAAGCAAAAAGCTATTTGTGGTGGAGGAGTCGCCCAGAGACTGATGTCACAGTCTAAAGACTTTTAACCAAAAATACCTTTATGGATAAAATACAACAGGAGTCAGGAGAGAAAGTATGTTTCTTAAGTAATTTGTGTCAAATGATCCTTTAATAAGCAAAGAGGAGAAACAGTTATCCTCACATACAGAAAAGGAATCCATGGAGCATCAACTGCCTCTCACATCAAACATCACAAAAGCAGCCAAAAATAAAAGCTATTCACAACCTGCACCCCACTGCACCTCCCCCCCTCTAATGGCTGGTTAGAATGTAGGGTCCACCTACCCATTCTGCTTCCTCACATATTCTGCTGCTTCTGGAGAACCCTGCTGAGAGGTGAAGCGTGGGCTACAGCTGCAGCGTTTGAGCCCAGACATGTGTGAATGTCTGAGGGCCCGGATACATGACAACAAATCAGCTGCTGCATGTTCATTCGACAACATTCCTGTCAGTGATCAAACAAACTGCAGCAGGAACAAGGTGTGAAGAAAATAACATTTCTTTAATTAAAAAAAAGTTTGGAAACAAATGTTAAAAAATTATTTTTAATATAACACAATATCAATCAATAAATCTTTATTTATATCGCGCCAATTCACAACAACAGTTGCCTTAAGGTGCTTTCCAGAAAGAGCAGGTCTAGACCTAGATCTATATATATATTGTGAGATATGTAAACATATGTAAACGTAAATACACAATATGAAATATTGTGTTAGCCGCTAACTGCTACTAGCTGATGACTGTTAGTAGCTGCTACCTGCCACTTGCTGCTATTGAGTCTTCTGTTTAGTTGCGATACATTATGCGACATCAAAATGTACAACCCATTTCATGCCTTCAGATTATTCTGCTGAGCTCAATGGTTATTTCAAGAAAATGAAATGAACTGCATACCCAACATAAACTTAAAATTGCTCCATCTGGTGTGTTTTTGCATAATCTTTGTGTCTATGAACTGGTAAGAACTCAAATTATATATTTTCCTAGTCAGTAACGTTGGACGTATTAAGATGTGTGAGTAATATGTGATTAAACACAAAAAAATACTATATTTATTTTCACCTGAAATATATGCTTTTGCGATAATAAAGGATCTAACAGCATTATATTAAAGTAACACCATGAAACAAAACAATCTATGAATTCCTCAGAAACTCATTGATATGTACTGCATTCAATTTGATGGAAATACCATAAAGTCTATGTCATTCTAAAAAGTTTTTGGGGGATAAGTCCAGGTGGACTCATTTGGCACAGTTGGATACCCAGTGCAACCAAAATCTGCCAAAAAATAGGATTTTGGCCCCAGATCAGGGTTGCGGCTGAAAAATAGTATATAACTCCACTCGAATGAGCTGTATGCACAACTACAAGCTTTGGATGTGACATAAACTCAGTGCTTTATGGGAATCTATAATTATGCACTGTGAAAATAATTGCAAAGTCTTGGTAGAAGCCCATTTATGGCAGTTATGCCGAGAAGGGGACATACTGTATATAGTTGTCTGATTCACATCTGTTACTACTCATGCTTCCAAATTTAACAACCAATTTTACACGACTATGATTTCACATGAAAAAGGTAACTTTTGTTGCGTCATAGCCTTATTTTGCATGGCCAGTGCACTTTCGGGATGCTGAAAATGAAAACTTATGAAAATAGGTTCAAGAAGTTTATCTTTTGAAAAGGTCACTTTTTTTGTCTCTGTGTAAACAGAAACTAAACTTGGTGGCAAGTAATATCACAGCCCCAATTGTTACGTTTTAACGCTGCTCCGGCACACAGTAGAGTTGATGCACTGCTTCTATGATAAGCGGAGATCATCTTTACTTCCTAGTTGGTTGTCTGTGCTTTCGATTATGAAAAGTTGTGCCAGCATCTACTCACCTGGTATAGAAAAAACAGTGTTTTCAGACGTCCTTAAGGATATATGTGTACGAAGATTGTTTACACAATGTTGTCTAAACACAGAACTTTTTTAACAACACATAGAAAAACATTTCGATCTTTAGCTAAAATGATGTTGCACAAATGGGCCCTCAGTCCCTTTATGAAGGGGCTGAAGGGGGCGTAATAAAAGAAGCTTAATATATCTGAAGCGCATGCTTGTTTCAGACTACATGATATTTTTGTCTTCAGTGATGGTCTTTCAACATTCGCCTGTCAGATCAGGCAATCGCAGCGTCATAAATTCTTAGGAAGTCTGGCAACTCTACAAGTTGACAAAAAACATTTATTCACGTTAAATGATGAAAGGCGGTGAAGAGGCGGGTCAATTATGCTATGCAAAAACTGTGTTCTCGCCAACAACGCTTGTTCGTCATCCAGCAATGGAAACATTCCAGAATCTTCATGCCACCATATTTTTTTTTACTCTGTCATTCTATTGGTGAACTTCAGAAGAAAAACATCCTAGCCTGCTGAACATTACGATAGATGTCATGGCATGTTCCAGATGACACGTGGCTGTTTGTTGAAACTACTTCAAGATCTGTTCTTCGCACATACATCACTCCACGGTCGGGCTACAACCGTGTCGTCTAAACCAGGCATTAAATGTTTTTTCCGTAGTCCAAACCAATGACCTCAAGAGAGGTTGGTACATTTGACTGGTTTCACTGATTGTCAGAAAAATGAAAAAAGGCAAACCTTTGAAGAGTTCAGAACCCTTCGAGTATCACTGCGAGTGGGAGCTCTGATTAGTGGCTGGGATTTGGCTGCTCCTCAAGTGACTAAGCCCCCCTGCCTTGGCTCACTCCCCCCTGTAGACGGACACAGCCCCACCCCCTACTGAAAGGCAGGTGGCTGCCTGTGGGGGATAAGGTCTTAAGCTGTGAGAACTGCTTGCTTCAACCATGAAACATAAAAACATTCCCCCATCATGACCAAACCTGTCATTTATCCCAACCCCTGACTAAAAATGACACATCCAATTCAAGGAATAATGAATCTCTTCAGAAACCTAGATCAGCAAGAACCGTAAAGAGCCTGTGAGTCTGCGGCTTGATCATCTCCGACGTCCTGTTTGACTTGTCTGGCAGCATGCCAGCATCCTTTCTATGACCTCATACAGTGGCGGCCCCCCTCAAATGCTAATGGGGCCTCTGTCTTGGATCTGATGTGTAGCGAGGCCCAAAATTACCATTGTGAAAACTGAGCAGGGGAGTGATGTTCACAGTACAGGAAACAAGACAGATGAGTCCTAAATCAAACCATGTTTTATTGTACAGCATCTGAGCCCCCACCTTTGTGTGCACATGTAGAGTTTTTGATTTAAAATTGTTGGTTTGTCTCATGTGGAGTAATAATGTTTTAAATAATGAGAGACTTAAATGCCAGGACCTTAAGATCCACTCAAAAAAAAGTAAAGTTTACTTTGTTCAGACATGTTCTCAATTTCACCGCTTTGAAATGTATTGGATATAATTTTTCGAACAATATTAAGATGAAGTATAACAGACCTATGTGCAACCAACATGGGTAATTGCAGCATTATCTCTTAAACATGGCTTATGAGTGTTTAGCTTACTATGAGCAACTCAGATGTAGGAACACAATTTGTGCAATTTGATGAACTGTATTTAAAAAATCTAACTCACGTATATTAATAAGAATCAGGTAGAAGCACATTTATTAATCAAACGATATACAGTGTTGACTTTTGTGTCTGCAGGTGGCGCTATAATTCTACTTGCAAATTGCCTTTTGGATGTCTTCAGGGCAGGATTCTTATTAATCAAGAAGTGTGGCTAGGATTGAATCATAGCAAGTTATAACCACTTCCTGTTCGGTGGTGCGACATCAAAACCTGCTGGACTGCCTTCCCTCTAGAGGGTTAAGGTTCTAGAGGGAAGGCATGAACGTACATGCATGAACGTCCAGGTTCATGTCACTGCATGAACCTGGACGGTTCCAATGTATGAAACTGGACTCTTTCAATGTGTGAACCTGGACTGTTTCATTGTGTGTGCCACTGCTGCACCTTCATATGAATAGTAGGCATAGAAAAATAAATAGTAATATCTGATGCTTGTATTATCAATTTCCCTGTTTTTGTGGTAACCGATTGAGCAAATTTGCATAGTTTCTTACAAAATCTTTTTTGCACTATTTTTTATTTTTTTGGAAAATCAAGTTGGGAAATCCATAGCAGTCTATACCATAGCAGTACAGCCAAGATTTAGCACGCACCTTAATTTTTTTCTTTATCCATAAAGAAAAATGTTAAGCCTCCTCTCATAGGTAGAGAGGGTCATTTGTCTCCTGGATAGACACTTGAAGGTTCCATTGCTTACTAGCAGAAATTAATGATGGGTGGGTCACCATTTATGTCAAACTGCACGCTTGACCAATAGACAGTAATTTGCATTTCATGGGACCTTCAAAGATAACTAATTAATGCTCATGTATCCCAGAACAAACATTTCTGTACTTCCATCAAGCATATTACACATCTCTCAAAGACAGTCATCATCTGTACTAAGAGGCCTTCAGGTAACATCAAATAAGAATACATTTACAAGTGTCCATTTTTCCTGGGTCTCACACATCCGACATCAACTTCAAATCAATATTTAATTGGCTCCCTAATACATCCCATCCACTGACAGTTACCAGGGTAACCAGATAATCAATTTTATTTGTTTCAACTGTCAGTGGTTAGAATGTTATGGCTGATCAGTGAATATACAATTCCTGGTTGATAATATTGATCATTAAATAAAGAGTTTATTCTAGGCCTGCTCTTTCTGGAAAGCTCCTTGAGACAACTGTTGTTGTGAATTGGCGCGATATAAATAATGATTGATTGATTGATTGATTGATCGTTCTTTCGAGACCTTCATTCCAGCATTTTCCCTCTTTATTTATTTATTTTAGTATTTTCTCAGGTTTGTTTTTTCCTCCCATTCTGCAGTTTGTTTTGGGTCTCTGATCATCCAGGCTGCACAACTCTGGGCTTGGTTTTTCTTTTGCCTATAGTTTGTGGATTATTTCCTTTTGAACCAGTTGACCGAACGACATAAAAACATTTATAACCGTACATGTGTAAGAAATTTGAGGTAGTAAAAAGTTTTTTATGACAAGTAATATACTGTCACAGACATCATTTCCTTGATTATGTATTGATTATGGGATTTCGATGGTAGGAAGCTGTGTGTGGGTAATTAAGGGAAAGATTGATGATAGCTGTGTGGACAGATGTGCCAGACAGACCGACAGAGGAGAACAGAGAATAATAATAATAATAATACATTTTATTTATAACTCACACTACATTTGGATCAAATCTAAAAGTGCTACAATGTAAAAGCAGGTAAAAGCATCAATAAAAAAAATACAATAATAATAATTTATAGCAAAATAGAAAGAAAGAATCCTTTATTAGTCACATAGTCATACAGTACAAGATAGTGAAATTACTTCTCTGCATTTGACCCATCCCTGAGGGAGCAGTGGGCAGCCCCTCGTGGAGCGCCCGGGGAGCTAAGGATTCAGGGTCTTGCTCAAGGACCCTACGACAAGTAGACCCTGGTGGGATTCGAACCGGCTACCTTCCGATCTGGGGACGGCCGCTCTACCCACTGAGCCACAGCCGCCCTGAAAATAGCAGCAATGTTAATTAAAAGCCATAGGTTCTGCTATAAAGGAGAGTTTTAAGTCCTTTTTTAAGTCTCAGTCCTCTGTGGAGCCCACAGATGGTGAAGGGAGGGCATTCCACGGACGAGGGTCAGCAGAGCAGAACAGAGAAGGAAGAATATGTTTTGTGTTCTCTTCTAGATGAACAGAACTTTATGTTTAAGTTATCCTTTCTAATATGTAAAATGTCATAGAAATGAACTGTTGGTGGAAGTCCTTGACGAGTAGCCTCTCATTAAACATAGACAACAAGAATTTTGATCAAAACTTCAAATGATAATGTGAGTCGTGCTTATTGGAACAAATTGCTGTTGTACCAGCGTGAAAAATAAAAGTCAGTATCATGTTGTAAAGATTTTTTATTTTTTACGTTATAACCTGATATTTTGGATGTCATATTATTATATTTTAAGCTTGAAAGATTTTTTTTTAAGATCAAATGACTATCTTTATTTGTAAATTTTTGCTGCACATTTTTCTAGTCCTAATCCGCTAAATGAGTTTAGTCTCTCTCTCTCTCTCGCTCTCTCTCTTTCTCTCTTTCTGGAGAGCTACAGGTGAGAGTCCCCTCTGCAGGTTTCCTCCTGGAGCTGCTCTGATGCTGCTGACTCCGATCCGACACCAGAGGATAGCAGGACGAATGATGTGGTGTGGTGAAATGAGGCGGAAAGCAAACTTTTAAGCGGTCATGACCTGCAGGTTGTAAAACAGCTTTTGAAAGAGTT
This sequence comes from Lophius americanus, assembly GCA_037951165.1. Taxonomy (NCBI): domain Eukaryota; kingdom Metazoa; phylum Chordata; class Actinopteri; order Lophiiformes; family Lophiidae; genus Lophius; species Lophius americanus. Next base: position 6,544,927 of record JBBDHG010000014.1, read on the forward strand.
TTGGGCAGAGACCCGGCTATATAAAGCTATCTGATCAGTCTGAATGCTGGAGTGGTTTAAGATACTCTACTTCTGACAAAGACAGTGGAACCACAGTTCAGGGTTTAAACCTGAAATTCTGAACTTCTACCTTGTATGAAAGTACCCACGCCAGTGGCCATGAGTAACCATTCGGAATAATCTAAGTGTTGGCCCTGTGTTCAAGCTAGTCAAGGGTGAACCCTACCTCTGGCCAAATGTCAGCAGGGATAGACCCCCCCCCCCCGAACCTAAACAGGAGAAGGTGTTGCAGAAAATGAATGAATAATTGAAAATATCAACATCAGTTCCCATGATGAGTGACCCTGTAGAATAATCTATCAGGTTTTATTGAAATGTTTATGAAAAGTAGATGAACATATGCATTTTACAGCCTGTCACAATGCTACTACTTCTACTACTACCAATAACAATATACTGTACAAACTAATAATAATACATTATTTAGTTTAGGAGTTTTTTTAATGTTCTGTCTGATTGTTTCTTGTCATCTATTTCTCCCAGTCCAGATCCTGCAGACAGCATGATCGAGCAGGATTCTTTACTCTCTCTCTATAGGTCTTTTAAATGTATTCAGAGTCATCATGCACTGCCATGATCTAAATACTAGAAGGGGAATTAAGTAAGAACATCCTAACTTGTAGGTTTTCAATGTTACAAGAACGTTCTAAGAAGTGCACACTAGTAACTTCCAGATGAGAAAAATCATCTCACCATAGTCCACTCACAACTTTAAGAATAAGACTTTCAACTGCAGCTTATAAAACGCTGAGCTCCTAAAAGCACACCTCTGTGTTTTAAGGAGCTTGTTGTTCATTCAGAGTAGAGTGTCGCTCATAAGCGTGGTCGGTGGATCGACTGGAGGTGACCAGACGCAACTATAATGGAAACCATATTCCCATCAAGTGCTCCTCATAGGTTACATGTGAAAACCCATTAAAACACTCACCAGGAGTTGCTCTATAAATCTGCACCACTCTCACAATGAACAGTTTCCAGGTGTGGACTAATGGAGGAGTGGGAGACGGGATGTCAGAGGGTCTACAAAACGAGTGCTGCATACACTCAACCAAACTTCCCCCCCCGGCCCCGTCTTTGTAGTCAGGGTGTCACTGTGACACCTTTCCAACAGTAAATACATGGCTATTATATTCAAACCTGACAGTGTCGCGAATCTTGGAATGCGTTCCCTACCTTAACATACCAGAGAAGGTGGACCAGTTCATTCTACTGGTTTATAACCACGGCTACTGCAGGACTGAGCAGAAGCCCAGTGTCTACGACTGATCTTTTCAAGCATTCACACAGAAATCCATCTTTCATCTCCATTTGGTTGAAGCTTCTTACTGAATCTAATGGAGGACATCATATCTTGTCCTGGTTTCTTTTTATAGGCCCCGTATTCAAGAGCGAAGAGATTCCATGTGCAAATCCTCTCCGAGAGGAATTTGCCTTACACATGAAAATAAAATACAGTAATGGTTGTCTGTCTCGGTATTTTGATCTCCTTGAGGCGGTTCCTAAGAGTTAACTTTGGGCTGAATTGGACTAAAGCTCAGGAAGTAATGTTCGAAATACTATTAGCTGTAGTTGTCTATATTCACAAAGAGGTTGAGTAAAAAGTAAAATATATAACAATACCATTGTGCTTTGATGCATGGACATCAACCAGTCTGCTGGTTGGAGCTTAATGATAATCGATTGCTTCTAACTGGTCTCATCAGCTGCAGCTCAATGGCATCTATTGATCACAGATATGGTGTCTAGAAAATCTGGCAGCCTGATGACCTAAGCTTCAACAGGAGCCAGAAACGGAGGCAGTAGAATCGAACTCACCGCAACAATCCTCCATTCATTCCCATGTTCCCCTGCAGACAGATGGAGTCTGTTATGGCTCAATAACTGACAGATAATCACCAGGGGCACGTTCAGGTTTGCTGCTGCTTTTGTCACGAGATTCAATATGACCATACATGCTATAAACACACACACACACACGCGCACACACACACACACACACACACACACACACACACACACACACACACACACACACACACACACACACACACACACACACACACACACACGTGTTCCCTCATTAACAGGCTGAAACGCCGACACTTTGACAAGGGACAGCCTCATGGAATAAATCAGGCCTTTGCGTCTTTGCGCCCTGCCAGCTTTTATGACTACCAGCAGCCAGACTACAAAGACGCTGTTACATTAGCGCCGACTTACGACACTCACATTATGGAAGCCAAATGTGCCTGAATCCCATGCCGACAGTTACTGTCAATCACCATTTGCACCACGCTGGACATATGCTCCACGTTATGTTACGAATTGCAGATACCAGGTAGGAGAAGGATAGGACTTTAGGTAGATTGTGTAACAAACATCAACAACAACGGGAGCAGAGACTAAATTCAGTGAGGTAATGAGACACAGCTGGAGGGAGAACGCATGTGAACATGATGGACGGGCACACAAGAGGAGAACAGAATGAACACCTGAGTCTCTCCTGACACAGACAGGAAGAAGGGGTGAAAAGCAAAACTACAGCGAGACAGGAAGTAAAAAGAAATAAAATACGAAAACTACTGGTTAAGAGAAATAGTGACAGGAAATATAAAGCAAAACGGACTTAAAATAATCAAAATAATCTTAAAATAAAACAGGAAAACAACACAGAATAAACCTTCAAAGTAAAAGATCAATACATTACAATATAACAAGAAATAAGCTGAAAATAATCATGACACAAGAAACTAATGTTGCAAGGGTTTTGAATTTGGAATTGACTTCATATGAGTTACATGTTCTTTATGTATGTGTTTGTATGTATGTTCTTGTTCATACCATCTACTCCCTCAAGAAGACGCAAAAACAGACGCAATGGATTCAATGTGATGCACATCGGTCAGCCGCACCATTACAATCACTGGTTAGTGAAGTTAATAACACAGATTTTCTCATTAGCATTATATCTATAGTTGGAGGGATGCATAAGGCAGCAAGAGACATCCTGAAGTTGATGTTCGAAGCCGGAAAAATCGGCAAGGAAAAGGACATGACATTGACATATACCAAATTGTGAGAGACAACTGGACCAGAGCATCTTCAGAACTGCAGATCTTGTTAGTGCCCCTGGTCTGCAGTGGTTAGAGCCTTCCAAAGTGGTCTAAGGAAGGAAAGCTGGAGACAGGATAATGGATGCAATTCATGCGCGTAGGGAGAGAAGGCTAAACCCTGTTGTCCAATTCCAGAGAAGAGAAACTGTGGCCTAAAAATAGCTGTAAAAATGAAAGTTGGTTCTGATAAGAAGTTGCCAGAACACACAGTGGCAAAACAGCTTGCTGAATTATGTGGCTGTTATGCTAGAGACTGGTTAGAGTGACCATTTTGTTTTAATCCATGTGGATGGGGAGGTGTGCACGCATGGCTTATATGGGGTAAGAGATGGCATCAGGATGCATTCTGGGAAGAAAGCAAGCAGCGGACTAAGTACCCTCCCTTCATGGAAACAGTTTTCCTGTTAGCAGTGGTCTCTTTCACCAGGATAATGCCCCCTGACTCACAGCAGACATGGTTAATGAATGGTTAAATGAACACAACAATTTGAGGGTGTTGGCATGGCCTCCAAATTCCCCATATCTCAATCCAATCCAGCATCTGTGGGATGTGTCTCTCAACTCCAAAGACTTGAAGGATCTGCTTCTAACATGTTAGAACCAGATATCACAATACACCTTCAGAAGTTTGGTGGAGTCCATGCATCAACAGGTCAGAGCGGTTTTGGTGGCATAAGGAGACAATATTTGGGAGGTCATTATAATGGTTTGGTTGAGCAGTGTAAATCACACATATACATACATGCAATAAATGTTGAGACACATCAGATGTTTTAAGATTGGAAACAGCACTGGCCTGGAGAAGGGGGGACTAAACCCTTATGGACTTATGACCCTCTTTCACACTCTTATACTGACGGGTTAGCAGTGGTGGCCAGATCACTGCCAGTCCCCACCAGCCTTAAAGCTAGTGTCCAGTCGTTTTTGGACCACAAACACACCGGAAGACCTTCTTTCTTGTCCTCAGAGCTGGCTTTGATATGTTTGTCCTCTATGTGTTCTTGGATAGATGCAGGCGCTGAGGACTGCAGTATGCTCCTTACTTTGAGTTCTGCATTTAAATCTAGTTAGCTAAAGATTTCTTACCAACAAACCACTTGGCCCTGCTCCAAAATATCATGAGCCTCCCTGGTCCAGGTGGTGTTCTATCTTGTTGGGAATCTCATCCTCCTGCCCTCTTAGGAGACTCTTGGGACACAGTATTATCCATCCGTTCATTCATCCGTCCATCTGTCCATCCATCTCTTCGTCCATTCATCTATTCATCCATTCATCCATCCATCCATCAATCCATCTATTCATCCATCCATCCTTTTTCTTCTGTTTATATGGGTTTGGGTCAATGAAACAGCAGGATCAGCAATGTATTCCAATTGTTTTCTTCAATTTTCTGCAAATGTCTGCAAACAGTTCATCCTGGAGCATCTCCAGATGTTCCCAGGTGTTCAAAGACCTCAATTAATTGGTTTTATGTGAGTTGTCACGCCCTACCTGGAGTAGGGAGAAAACAGCACCCTTCTAGAGCTAGAAATGGGAGGGTAGTTCTGGTGGTCTGACCTTCCTCCATGAACAAAGTGGTCCAGGTGGCAACAGATGAACCAGTGATTTTGTTTATTCTTCACATAGAGCAAAGTGTGATCTGATCACTATAACGCCAGACGTGAACTTATGTTCATTTCAATAACAAATCTGATGAAAAATGTCTGTCAATGTCAATTAAAATACATTAATGTCATTAAGTTCTGAGACTAGATATCAATGTTATTGAAATGAAAAAGTAGAATTTAGTTTAATTAAACAAAACCTTCCAACACAGTCTTGTTATTTTCATCCACTATAAATTCGGCCATAAAACATTCTGTTGATCGGATGCTGTGTTTCCTTGCTGATGTTACACAATCTGAGAAGGAAGCCAAGCCCCTTAGGGTGGGGCGTCACCTGCTCTGTTGTGCCGGTGGAGGATGAGCACTTGCAACAGGATGCAATAAGGTGGTCTGGGCATTAACATTTACAGAAGAGATGAGGTGTGGCCTTGCTGTAGCATAGACATGTCATGGAGGGAGCTGGTCAGCAGCTTTCTCCTCATCCTCCCTCGCTGCAGTTCAGACAGTCGTCAACAACTGGCCCAGTGTTTCCCAACACACTTCCTGTCAGGTAATTTTTCATGCATGGCAGAAGCCACTTTTGCCACGCCCTACTAGAGTAACCCAGTTTAATCCCAGCTGTGGGGGCTCAGGATGAGTTGAGGGTTATTATTATGCTTTTCTGCAGAATGCCACAAGAGGCAAACAATCGCTCACCTACCTCATAAATGATTAAAAATGATTTAATTCCATGTGCTTATTCTTCATATATAGGGAAGGGCCGAACATAAAAACATAATATATCAATAAAGGATGCAAATCCTAAGCGTAACTTGTTTCTACGCATGCTTAATTTTTTTTGCTTTTTATATATTGTCATTTTCTAAACATAAGAGCAAAAGAGCCCTATCTGCCACCTACTGCTACCAGCTGCTAACCGCTACTAGCTACTTATTGCCAGTAGCTCTCAACTGATACCAGCTTTCTGCAGAACCATGTTCTGAATGATTCAACTTGTTTTACTTAAACCATTCAATAATCAGATAAATCTAATGAGTCAAAAATATTGGTTAAGTCTCAACTAGGTTGACTGAAATGTCAATAATAGCCGGAAAAACCCAATTTCATCAGCTAAAACTAAAAAATGTCTTTCTTCCATTAAAAGAAGACTTATTATATTAAGATTTGGAGTCGAATAAAACATGACTTTTGACCAAAATGCTGAATTGTTTCATGTGCCTTATGTTCCAACACGGCACATGAGAGATATGATGTATGGACAGGGACTGTTTCACCTGCAGCTGGACTGAAAAACATTTGCAGAACAATAGAGACGTATGTCGGTACTAAGACACATGAGGCTACCGCAGGCTACTATTAATCCTGGACCTACTTGGCCTCCCAGAGAGAATTATGTCATTCCTAATGAAGGGACAACAGTGCAGGGCCTCCCCTTTTAATGTCTATGTCCCCCCAGCTTTTATTTTGTGGGTCAGGAGGTGATTACAGTAAGAGTCAAAGACAGACCACAGGGTCAGCAGAGGAAAGTCAGAGTGATAGACAGCTGCAGAAAGTACGGCTGTACCACAACAGTGGTTTGCCTGCAGCTGTCCCTCCCCTCATTTTCATTTCCTGTTTACTCCAGCTGTCCAACATCCTTCCATCCATTTACTGTAACCACCCATCTATCCAGGGATGCCAGTGCTTTGAGCCTAACCCAGACAAACCTGCTCACATTCACACCTAGGGGTATTTTACAGTCGACAGTCATCATTCTGCATGTTTTTGACTGTGGGAAGAAGCTGGAGAACCTACTAACGTGTCTAGTGTTTGCTGTGTAGATACAAACACAGGAGAACATGCAAACATAAAAGAAACACCCCGGGTGTACCCTCTTGGTGTGAGGCAACAGTGCTAATATGGCTGGTGCAACAAATAACACAAAAAGAAGAAGAAAATTAGGTCTAACAAAATACAAAAAATAATCACATGAAATATAATAAATGATAATGAATGAATGATAATAATGATACAAAAAAAAAATGTAAGAAAGTTTTGGGTTCAAATCCACCAGTGAAAAATTAGTTTTTTTTATAGTTTTCTTATAATGATTATTTTTTAAATTTTATTTTATTTTTTTGCTTTTCTAATCCTTATTATACATTTAAAAGAAAATTAATTTATGATTAGTGTTATTGCTAGTTTTTGATCTGGTCATTTATTAATTTATTAGTATTTAATTTTGTTAATATTTATTTCATGATTATTTTTATCGATTTTTATCCACAAATCTTATACATTTTTCATTATTTCTATTTATAAAAAAATGTATCATGAAATAATAAATGAATGATAATAATTAAACAAATAAAAAAAAATAAGAATTTAAATATTAAATAACAACAACAAAATGACCAATACAAATATAAAAACATTAGTATTATGACTGCAGAAAAGTACTATTACACCTCTTTGTGTGTAACAGTACTCTTGACTCCCCTGTAGTACTCACCTCTAGTCAACTCTTCTGATCTAAAATTTCCTCAACCGCAGCATTTACGAGATAGCAAGAACACATTCCCTCAAAGGCACAACAAATAAAAAGAACTCACTAGTGTGCAGAGGATATGGGGATGTTAATGCACACATCAGCTGGACAGTGTGGACGAAAGGAGGCTGCAAGTCTTGCCCACATGTGGAGTGAAAGCCATTATCGGCCTGAGTTAGTGTTCCTACTGCTGTTTGGACACATTTAGATGAATAGAAAATGAGAGCGCTGAGTTTAAAGACCTCATTAGGGGCGGCTGGCGGCTTGAACACTGTAAAAGGTTGGTGGACTATTTCAGGGTTGAGGGGTCACAACCATCCACCGTCACACATGGACAACTTTACTGCTGGATGCTTTAACATCTGGATTCAAGATAATGTTGTAAAACAGGCTTACACTGGAGCAGCATGCTGTCCGATGAAAGAAAGACTTTGGTCAATCACAGCATGAGGGCCTGTAATTCTTCACATCTGACCTTTAAAATATTATAATTGAATCACCAAAGAGATCTGTCATAAATTTAATAAAGAATTACTTATCTGTTGTTTTTTTTTATACAGCATTTGACCGTTTCTCATAACCTTCTTCAGCCGTTAACTGCTATCAAATATTGTATATTAAAATGATTTTCCTCTTTCAACCCACCCACTAAGGGGTTGTGTACTGTGTACTTTTAGTGCCGGGGTACTGTGTACTTTTAGTGCCGGTCCGAAGCCTGGATAAATGGGGACGGTTGGGTCAGGAAGGGGATCTGACATAAAACATATGCCAGATCAACACGCGGGACACAAAATTATTTTCAAAACCCGGATCGGTCAGGGCCCAGGTTAACAACGACCACTACTGTCACTGTTAACAAGCCGGGTGCCAGCGGAAACTATGCTAATGTTGGTCGAAGAAAAAGAAGATGGAGAGAGGGAAAACATGTTCAAACAGTGAGAGTTGAGGAAAGGCAGCAGTGTAGGAGTGAGAATAGGAACTTTAAATGTTGGCCCAATGACAGGAAAAGGTAGAGATCTGATATGATAGAGAAAAGGAAGGTAGATATATTTTGTCCAAGAGACCAGGTGGAGAGGCAAGAAAGGCTAAAAGCATTGGAGGAGTGTACAAACTGTTCTATAATGGAGTTGATGGGAGGAAAAATGGGGTAGGGCTGATTCTGAGGGAGGAGTGTGTGAAGAGTGTTTTAGAGGTGAAGACATTGTCAGACAGAGTGATGAGCATGGACATAGAAATTTGAGGGGCGATGATGAACGCTGTCAGTGCTTATGCCCCAAAAGTTGGTTGTGAGATCGAAGAAAAATAGAACTTCTGGAGTGAGTTGGCTGGGAGATTTAGAATTTTCCCAGGGTTGAGAGAGTGGTGGTTGGAACAAACTTCAATGGTCCTGTTGGCAAAGAGAAAAGAGGAGATGAGGAAGTGATGGGTAGGTACGGTGTTAAGTACAGGAATATGGAAGGACAGATGGCGGTAGATTTTGCGAAAGAATAGAAATGGCTTAGGTCAGCGGTAGGAACACTCAGTTGGACTACATCTTATACAGAAGATAAATCCTGAAAGAGATTGGAGACTGCAAGGTGGTGACTGGGGAGAATGTAGCAAGATAGCATAGAATGGTAGTATGTATGATGATTCTGCTGGTACAAAAAGGGAAAATAGCAATGGTAGAGCAGAAGATCAAATGGTGGAAGTTGAGGAAGGAAGGCTGCTGTGGAAACTTCCGGGAGGGGTTGAGACAGGCTCTCTGCGGTAGTGAAGAACTGCCCGATGACTGGGCAATTGCCTCACATGTGATAAGAGGACAGGTAGAAAGACTCTTGGTTTCTCATCTGGGCAGAGGAAAGAAAATAAGGAGACTTGGTGGTGTAATGAGGAGGTTCAAGAGAGCATAAGCAGGAAAAGGTAAGCAAAGAAGAAGTGGGATTGCAACAGAGATGAAGAAAGCAGGCAGGAGTACAAGAAAGGTATGCAGCGTAAGACAAAGAGTGAGGTGGAAAAGCCTAATTGAGAGGCCTAGGATTTGACACTAAGGAAGGAGAAAAGGACTTGTACCGATTGTCAAGGCAGAGAGATCGAGATGGGAAGGATGTGCAGCAGGTTATGGTGATCAAGGATAGGGATGGGGATGTGTGTGAATAAAGAAAGTGAGAGAGAAAGAAGGGTGGAAAATGGAAGACTTGTAAATCAAAAAGTACCAAGGATCAAATGTTGAAGTGAGAGCAGCTTTTAAGAGGATGAAGAATGGAAAAGGGGTTGGTCCTGATGACATACCGGTGGAGGTATGGAAGTGCGTAGGAGATGAGGGAGAGGGGTATTTTAATAGATCATTCAACACTATCTTGGAGAATGAGAGGATGCCTGAGGAATGGAGGTAAAGTGCAGTGGTGCTGATTTTCAAGTACAAGGGTGATGGTCAGAGCTTGGGCAGAGGTATAAAGCCGATGAGCTAAACAATTTAGATGTATGAAAGAGCATTGGAAGCTAGGTTAAGAAAAGTGGTGACAATGTTTGAGCAGCAGTATGGTTTCATGCCAAGAATGAGCTCTACAGATGTGACGTTTCCTTTAGAAGTACAGAGAACGCCAGAAGGAGCTAAATTGTGTCTTTGTGGATTTAGAGAAAGCAAATGACAAAGTGCCAAGGGACGAATTGTGGAATTGCATAAAAAGGTTTGGAGGGACAGAGAACTATTTAAGAGTTGTGCAGCATATGTGTGAGAGCAGCACGATAGCGGTGAGGAGTGCAGCAGGACTCAAGGATTGGGTTTAAATTGGAGGCGGGACAGCATCAAGTGTCGGCCCTGAGTCCCTTCTTTGTTTGCTATGGTGATGGTTAGGCTGACGGATGAGGTCAGGCAGGAGTCTCCATGGGCTATGATGTTCGCGGATGACATTGTGATGTGTAGTGAGAGCAGGGAGCACATGGAAGACAATCTCAGCGAAGCCAGATTGAAATAGTTTGGACACATGAAAAGAAGGGATAGTGGTTTTATTGGTAGAAGGATGCTGGAGATGGAGCTGCCAGAATGGAGAAAAAGGGGATGACTAAAGAGGGGATTTCTGGATGTGATGAGAGAGGACATGCAGTTGGTTGGTTGGACAGAGGGAGATGCAGAGGACAGGGCAAGATGGAAACAATGACCCGCTGTGGCGACCCCTAAAGGGAACAGCTGAAAGAAGAAGAAGAAAATGATTTTCCACTCTCATTAAGTTTGAACCAAGATCAGTCCTGAGCATGACAAAAAATAACCCCTAGTCTTGAATAAAACCACCAAAACCTTTAATGGAATCTCAAATCCTCACATGAAACATCATACATTCACAAACATCTTTATACATTTAATATACACACTAATATGCCAGAACCTTATAAACACCTGCCTGATATTGTGTACGTCCGCCTTTTGAATCAAAAAAAGACTCTAGCCCCTCAGGGTTGGGTGCCACCTGCTCTGTAGTGGAGGTGGAGTATGAGCATGTGCAATAAGATGCACTAAGATCGTGAACTACATCTTGGCAGAACTATTTACAGTAGAGTAAAATATTCTATCTACAAATGGTTCTTCACTTACATTAACTTTTAACTAACATCTGAGTTCTGAGTATAACAATCAAAGAAACAAACTGTAATTTTGGATAAAACGACCTAAACCATCACTGCATCTCAGCAGATCATTTACGTACACAACCCTCAGATGGGGGAGGGGGGGCACATGGTTCGTGTCAAAGGAACATCCACGTGAATTGCAGGACCCAAGGTTTCGTAGCAGAACATGCCTCACACTGCCTCCTGATGTAATAGATGTATAAAAAAAAAAACATGATCCTGATGTGCCCATTGTATGCACTCTTGGGAGTGAATACTATTCAGAATGGCAACTCTGACAAGTCATTGACCCCATAGGCACCACGCTGTTATATCACTGTGTGCCCTAACACATTTCAATCAGCAACAGCATCAACTTTGCCAGAAATTTGTACCGCAGTAGCTATTTGTGGGATCAAACAGAACAGACTAGCTTTTACTCGCGACAAGCATCACTGAGTCTTGGGCATCGATGGTCCTGTTGTTGTTTAACAACTTTGGTACTAACCATTGCAGACTGCTTACACCCAACAAGACCTAGAGTTCTGATCCAGTTGTAAAACCATCACAAAGATGCTTCTGCTTTTCTATTTTTCTAGCTTCAAACACACGTAATTCAGGACAATATGTTCACTTGCTGCCTAATATATCCAACACACTGACAGTTGCAATGGTAACCAGATATTAGGTTACCTAATATTAGTGGCCTGATAGTTATTTACTTCACCTGTCAGGTGTTTTTATAATAATAATAATCATGTATATCTATAAATCTCTGCTTACTCCTGATACAGGTCGACCTGGGAAAGCTGCTAGTCATCACACAACCACAGGTGGGGCGACTCTGAAACTGAGTCTGAGACAAGATGGTGTGCTGTGGTTTAAAACCTGCCAAGAAGGTTGTCATCATGAAACTCACTGTCACTTGGGAGGAATGTATACCATCAGCAAATGAGTTAATGTGGCTCAAGTACTACGAATTGACACCAGAGTGCAGGGAGGCTGGCTGGACCACAACCATCCACACAGTTTAAGTTGGATGCATGGGGTTTCATAGGGAAATCTATAATCCAACTCTCGCATGCAGTTGGAATGACAGGGGTGAGGCTGCAGAAGGCCAGCAACGAACTGACGTAGGAGGCAGAAAATGCGAGCTACTGGTTATGGCTAAAGAGGAGGGATTACGCATGGGCTATACAAACCCCAATAGAGTCAGGTGCAGGGGATGGCGGGGAGACACCCCCCGCTTGCCACTGCTCCCCCATCGGGAGATGTACTGGGTGGGGGATGAAACATGAGTGAGTGATGGCTCCAGCTGGCCACCCTTCAGCTGACCTTGTGGGCACCACGTGTACAACAAATTATACTTTGTTTTCCACGAGTCACACAATTGACAGCACAGGCGTTTGTTACCTGCAACGAATTTCTGCCTGTCGCACCTCTGCACCAGCCGCAGCAGCAGGGATGTCTCCATACCGCTTTCTGTGGCTAACCCTAAGATCCTTGGTTCCCCAACTTAGGGTCTCTCCAACAACCAGAAGCTCCAAGAGCTCTAATTTGGGATTTTGTGCACCACAGAGACTGCAGTCTGTTTCTGAGCCATACCAGAGATGAACATTCTGGGGGCTTGGAAAGGTGTCGTATGTTGACCTGATAAGGAAGCTCATTCTTGCCTCTGGGACCTTCCACATATCGGCCCAGGTTATTGTCGGTTGGTGATTGCCTCCCGGTTTTTTCCACCTTCTCTGCTGCCACTGGCTCACAGCTTTGATCTCCACCCAGACCTGTCTTTCCCTGCTGCAACCGCCCAGCTTTCTCCTGATGTTGGAGTTGGCTGATAGCCTGGTAAGCTGCTTGTTTAGCCCTCCCTCTCGCACTGTTAGTTGTAGCTTAGATTGAGTCACTTCAGTGGTAGCTTTTGTGCGTTCTTTCCAAACATGGCGGCATTAGGCAGGCAGCAAGGTAGACCTAGTCATTTATGGATGTAGTTGTTTGCTTTCAGGTCCATCAGAGATCTCACACAACTTCATTGGCCAAATCAAGCTATGGTCAGGGTGAATTAATAGCACCAGGTTTTGAATTTCCCAGGGAGGTGGCTTTGTTCTATCTAAATCATGCCTTCTGAGAGCTGTCATAGCAGAGCGAGGCGTGTGCTTATCTGAGAGCTCAGCGGTGTATAACCTTCCATGGATTTGCACTAGCTACTCTGTCAAAAGTGGGATATTCTCTCCATCAATAGATAAAGGCGATGTTATCATTCCTGGACCCTTTATGAAATTGATAAGCCCCCAAACTTGTCTGATTTGATTATGCACCTCTCGAGCTGCTGCCAATCATTTGTGACATCCTAAGTTGTGTGAAATGTGTTCTCTGCATTTGACCCACCCCTGAGGAGCAGTGGGCATCCCCTGTAAAGCACAAGGGGAGCTGGTGTTAGGGCAAAAAAGGACAAATGGCATGCAGCGTCAAGTGATGGGATTCAAACTCCAAATATACAGTTCTCATTTCCTTTCAAATATCTTTGTATCATATCTTTAACATTTCACTTCAGTTTTTGCTAGAAAGTGCTGAATTCATATTCAATAAGTTGTAGCTCATGACATCATCAGGCGGCTAAAGAGAAAATCTGCACTGATGTTAGTTTTGCAGCCATGCTGGTAACATACTATGGACTAATGCACCCTGTGTTTCCCTGTGCAATCAGGCACTGTGAGATGAGTGCGTCCATTTAAAAGGCTTTTCCCAGTGTGAGCTGATGCAGCGCTGTATTATTAATACTTTTGAGTTGAAATCATAACCCTCAATTAGATGAGGTAACCAGAGTGTATTAGTGTGAAGTGTGCAAAGAGCATCACATGTTTGATTAAATGATGAATAAACCATGGACTTCCTTTAAATGTCTCAATATCTTAAAATCCTAAAATGATTCATGTGGAGGTCACTCATCTCCTTTGTTAAATATTTATATGTTAGTCAGTTAGTGAAGAAGTGGGAGCAGAGAGGAGACTAGATTACGCTCTGGTCCAGACTGGCCTGTTGTCTGCTGGCGGATCACAACACAAACCCTCCTGTCGATGTCTCTGTTAATGATGATGACTCATGGGTTTCATTAGTCATTTCATTCAGTATTTTTTTATAACTTATAGCATAATATCATTCTTCTTAATAGTTGGACATCCTTGATGTGTTCAGTACGTGTCTATTTGTTAAGTGTTTAACACTCATAGGGGTTGAACCTCCTTTTCGCCACTTTATTCCACCAGATAAATGTTACTGTCTCTTTGAGAGACACTAGCACTTAAGGTCCAGATGGAAAATCCATGGCCAGCCATTGTACTGTACTATACTATTATGCACTACATAATAATGTACTATTATGCACTACATTATAATGTACTTAAAAATACTATAATATACTGCCCCACAATCAACATACCGACCATCTTGTTTATTCTTAACCCTTTCATGCCCTGGTCAACTGTTTGGTTGAGCACATTGTGAGTCACCATTTCTTGTTGAAAAATATCACTTTATTGAACCTGTTAATTATATTATCCAGTGGCAGCATTTATGTGCTAATAAGTAAGGGGCCAAGGATGGAGCCCTGGGGGGCACCACAGTTCAATGGGGCCACTAGAGGACGCATTAAACACGGTAATTGAGAAAGTCCTATTTGATAAGTAGGAATTTTTCTTGCATATGAAAGCATGTGAGACTTATCAAACAGAATTATGTCTTGTCATACAACCAAACAAAAGGGTCAAATAGCTTTCTAAAAACAGGGTTTTTCTCTTGAAAATTAAAGTACTAACTTTGAGCCACTCTAATTCAATGTTTCTATTTTCCATGACAGTCAGATTTTTTTTAACTGTTTAAAACTTGTTTGACAAAACAATTTGCCATTTTGTGGTAGATTTGTTGTATCTATGATATTGAAGTAATAGGTGGAATAAAATATGGAAAGACATTTCATTTGTCCATTGTTTTTTTTTCCTTGGGGAGAACATTAAATTAAGGACATTGATTGTACAGAGCATGTTTGATGTCCAATGTGCAAAACAAATGGCCTTAATCTACAAAGATGGCGGCTTAAGTGGTTCGTTTATGTTTTGGTATTTTGTTTTTTGTTTCACAAACAAATATTAAAAAATGGAAAACAAGTGGTAATTTGGTGAAACAATGTGTTTTTCCTATTCAATATCAAATAGGGATTTTCTGCTTTGATTATGAAAAAATTAAATAAATAAAAAATGAAATACCAAAGTATACACTGACCCTTAAGCCATACTTCCCATCATCTTTGATGAAGAGGAGGGTTTTTAATTTGCCTGAGTTTGTTAAGCTTGAGTTTACAGGACCATGCTGAAAAACAGGAGAAACTATATGATAACAAACGTCAGCTACAAACTCATTTAGTGAGTGTTGATGAATTGGCCCTAACCACAGATTCATGTACAAACTTCAATGAGGCAAAGCAACACCAGAATGACGTACCGATGAAAACATAGCAAACCTGCTTTCACCAGGTCCGGACAGGACAGACGGAAAAGTTACAGCTTGTGTAGATTACTCCAACTCACTGCAAACAATAGATTCAGGCTTTAACACTTAAATCTTGTGGTCAGTTGTCAAGTATCTAATTTCTATCACAGCAAAACAGTAACACAAGCAATGAAACAAAAGCAACAACTTCAAAACCTGTGTAAGCACAAGAACGATTTCTACCCATGACATGATCCAGTGATTACTCAAGCAAAGATGGGCAATATTTGCCGCTAGACAAATCATTACTGGATTACTGTAACGCAAGTAACGCAAGTGAATCTGATAGGAAACCATCAGATTCACACATGAACACTTTAAGTGACTGAGGGTTACGGATGAGCTCATAACTGTGCTTCACTCAATCTATAGCCATGGTTTACCAAGTTACAGCAACTCTTCCCTCAAATAGACCACAAGGGGAATGACCCAAAGTATCTGAATTCGAGCACATGGCGTTGGCTTCACTGTACAGTACAGAAGCACCTGCAGAAGTCAACAGCGATTACATTGTAGCATCCTTTCTGGACCTGCAACACAGGCTCGTTAATTATATAGTTGCTCTGTTCCAACTGAAACAAAAATTTGACCCAAGTCTGATTTTTTGACAATTTGTGACTTTCATGGCAGCGTGCACAAACCACACTGAATCCGATATTTTCCAGTTCCCATTTTGGCCACTTCCATTTGTGGTCCTTAATCCAACACCAATCGGAATTTTTGCAATGTGACCCTAGTCTGAACTGTCAGAACGGAATTCATGCGTCTTTGACGCACAGAGCTGAAGCGATGATAGTCGCATTTCAAATGAAAATATGACTATAAACACTGTAGACATCACTATAAACACTTTTACTACGAACGAAAGCGTTCAAACTTACTTTACTTACTTTACGTGTGACGTCTTTGTTATTTTTTTTGCGCATACGATTCAGTTTAGGGTTGTACACTGTATATTAAACTGGCACATTTTAAGGGTAATGTAAACAGTTACACAAAAAGGTGATCTACTACATAATCTGAAAACAAGATGAGATATGCCATTCTGCCACTCATTGTCGTTTCTCTAAGCTTTGTTCTGTCTTCGTTCTTTAAACTTTTATACGCCTGTCAGTTTTTGAATGTACTACTATTAATAAACAATAAGCATTTCATATCAAATATTTTAAATTATTGGGAATTGTTCACCAGTTGGGAAGACAAAAAGAGCTCTTAACCATTCTTAACCGTTTGGTCCAGGCGAATTTGTAATAAAAACAGAATCTTGATTCTGCAAAAAACCATGATTCTGCTACATTTTCATTTAGTAATAATAATAATGAATAATAATACATTTCATTTATAAGGCACTTTACATTTGAATCAAATCTCAAAGTGCTACAAGTGAAAGCAGCAGATAAAAGCATCAATAAAAAATATAATATTAATTATAAAAATATGACCAAAATCAGCAATGTTAATTAAAAGTCATAGACTTTTTTTAAAAGTCTCAGTCGTCTGTGGAGCCCTCAGATGGTCAGGGAGGGCATTCCACAGACGAGGGGCAGCAGAACAGAAGGCCCGATCACCCATGGTGCTGAGCTTAGTCCGGGGAAGGAGGAGGCGGTATGAGTGGGTAGAACGGAGGGATCGTGTCGAGGTCAGTGTAGTGAGTAGTTCTTTCAGGTAGGGGGGTGCGTTACCATGGATGCACTGGTGAGTGAGGAGAGAGATCTTATAATCAATCCTGGTGGAGATTGGAAGCCAATGAAGGGAATGAAGAACAGGGGTGATGTGTTCGTGTTTACGAACTCTCATCAGGATCCTTGCAGCACTGTTTTGAACATACTGAAGTCTTTGAAGACTTTTATCAGGGATCCCGATGAGAACTGCGTTACAGTAATCCAGTCTGGAGGAGACTAGCCTATTATTAGCCGAGTAAATTAGTAAGAAAAAAGGTGCACCTAATTTTAGTTTCAGTATTTTAGTAAGTTAGTGTTAGTATTCTAACAAAGTGACTGTTTTCAGATGCACAACAGTATCCTGGTTATAATTTTGTTTCTGGAGTATCCCATCTTTGTTTTGTGCATGTAAACAGTACATCCTGAAGTCAGTAAAAGGGATGAGACCTTATTTCGATTTTCAGAATTACTTTTAGAGTACTCGCCAAGAATCAATGATATTGTTTCGTGTACCATAAACCATATACACAATATTCTAAGAGAACCAGATTTCAATCAATCAATCAATCAATCTTTATTTATGTAGCTCCTATTCAGATCAGCAGTTGTCCCAGGTTGCTTTCCAGAAAGAGCAAGTCTAGACCAAACTCTTTATGTAATTCTCTTACAGAGACCCAACAAATTCTTCCGTGAGCAAGCACATGGCGATAGTGGCGAGAAAAAACTGCCTTTTAGAAGGCAGAAACCTCGAGCGGATCCTAGACCCAGGGGGGAGGGCCTACTGCCATGACTGGTTAGGTTTTGTGTATGTGCGTGTGGGGGGGAAGCAATGATATCGGCTACGCTAATCCACTTTCTTCCGCTGCAGGGTCGGGCCGCAGCGGCAGTAGGGACCCATGGTTGAGAATAACAATAATAGTAAAATTAAATTTAGCAATAGCTTATGGGGAAATACTATACAATAATAATTATAATAATAATAATTGTAATCATCATTCTGATCATCTTGAAATCAGTGGACATGGAGAAGGTCCGCAGCAGCAGATTCAGCCACCAACCATGTGACCTTGCAGGGTGAGAAAGCACAAAGACTCCAGGGAAGAAGTCTAGTTAGTAACATGCATTTCTCTTGTTCATGTAAACTTCATATCCTGAATATTCCTAAACCTTAATAAACCTCATAAGTTGGATACTGGTGTGCCTATAAACGTAGTCACGGCTGCATATCTGGACTTGAGTCACCTGAAGTTCACATATGGCAAAGTTAAACCTTTATTTTGTCTTTCAAATGACCATGAGACATGAGTCAAATTCATTCATTCAATACTGCAGGAACATTTTTGACAGATTGCATTGTCGATTATTTTCTGAAACCACATCTGCTGAAACACACTACCCAAATTACATTGGCAAAGTTCAAATCCTGGCGCAGCAGCTGGATAAAACCAATCACAATACTTACTGGAATGTATAAAAGACTGGGAATATGAGGAAACAGACCTTGAGGTTAGGTTCCAAAGATCCACAACAGACCGGCAACAAGCAAGACGACAAGTACGGACTGAACACACTAGGAAAGGAGGATAATGAGACACAGGTGCGAACAATCCAACATTCTCACAGGGGAGAACATGCATAGGAAATATAAAGGAGAACAAAAAAAAAGGGAGACTTCTACATAAGATAGGAAACAATTTAAAAAAAAAAATCCATTTGAAGTATAAGTATGCAAATTATTTAAAAAAAAGAAGATAATAATAATAATATTGGAAAACCTTGGCAAAGTCACGACGCAACTCTCAACGTGATTACCTAACGGATCGGTATCGGTCCATTGTGGTGAAGAGATAGTTGTAAAGCAAGGATCTGCCAGGATGGGCTGGAGAGTGTTTCTGGGGAGTGGAAATTCTGGAATACCCCTCTTAAACTACTACTGCATAAGAACATGGACTAGAACAGAAGTACAGTAGGATCTTTATTGTCCTTATAGGTTGTACTTTTTTAGGTGTGTTTCTGTGGATATTTAAGTTGTTTTCTGTATTTCGTAATGATAATGTTTTCTGTCACCATTATCTGATTAATAAAGTTCTTGTAAATCATGAAATTAAATTCAATGTTTGTTATCTTAGTAAAAATCATCAGGACTTAATTGTTCCCATTTCTGTGAATTTCATGTTTCCTCTGTCTGAAGTAAGAGATCGTGTGTTCTTATGACTTGAATAAATCTGTTATCACAGTTCAGAATACCAAACCACCAGAAATATTCTCAGTGGAATTGTTTATCTTTTTTATTATAAATGAAGGGGTTACACAACCAGCCACAGCCTCACCCTCAGTCAAAGCTATCAATAATATATGGAACGCTCACGATGGCGCCCTCATTAATTGATCATATGTGACATTAGTTACATAAGGAGGATTAAAGATTCATGTGTCATTGAGGGGACGTATGGGGATGTCTCCAACTTGAGGTCACAGAGCTCCCAGTAAGATTCACCAGAAATGCTTTCTTTGATTATGATGGATGCTTTCAGAAGCTCACAAAATGATTTCTAAAAGACTGTAAAGGAACAGTTCAACCAAATGTGAAAGAGGCGTATGTGTCTTTTGATGACAATTTCTCGACGTCAGTATGTCTTCATTACCAAAGGACTCCCCTGAGTTATGTTTGTCTCAAAAAATAAGTGGTGCAAGTCTGAACAGTGAAACTGCAATTGAAAAAAACGAACCGTCACCGTTGCACTGCTGCGGGTCCTTAGTGTTAAAGCATTAATTACAGACCTTTTCAAAGTTTAGACCCATATAGACCTTAGTACGAGGAAGAACTGTAGTGTTTTTGGAAAAGTTTGGATATATATTTATGACACTAGGGGTAGCTATGTCCAAAATTGTCAGGCCATCATTTCTACACCAATATAGTTCAAATTTGGTTCATATTGATCACCTCAAGGAGATCTTTCTTTTGAATATCGTAATTTACTCACAAGAGGGAGCTTTTTTTTTTTTTTTATGAAAAATAATGTTTTCCAGAAATAGAAAAATATTTAATGAATCTTTTTCAAATGTTATACCTAAATAGACCTTAGTGTGAGAAGGAACTGGGTTGATTTTGGGAAAGGTTGGTTGTAAAGTTCTGGGACAGGGAGAAGCTTTATTGCAAAAAGTTTTTGGGCCATAAATTCTCAAGCATTGGTCCCATTTGGTCCAAATTTGGTGTATATGAGTCAACTCGAGTTCATTTATCTTATATGAATTGTACTACTTTAAAAGTTCTTATTTAGCTCAATAGTGGGATTTCCTTTTCTTTCCTTTTTACAAAAATAAGTTTTAATGCCACTGTCCACTTTCCAATCTGACCCAAACTTCAAATGCTGGATGTGGGTCTAACCCTGAAAGTGGCACGACTCAGTGACAGAAATAGTGCCAGCTACTGGCATTGTGTAAAAAATATAATTTATTATTTAAATTAGGCTTACATGCAATTATCACATTTTGGTCTTCACTTCATATTCTGAAATACACCATGAAATCAGTGGCTGCTCTCCACAGCCAAACAGCCAAACAGCCAACACAGAAATTCTCTTGTAATTCTTCAGACTTAATAAGTTGAAATTCAGAGCAGCTTGCTCCTGTCGCGATGGTTACCAGGATGTGACAGCTGGTTCATCACTGCTTGTTAGGGATTTTGGTCAGGTCATCTCTATTTCTTACTTAATACACATGGTTTTATTCTAGGTTTGTAATAAACAGCTGCATCAGAGAACTGGATATTCATTTAAAAACTTACGCTCAGATGAGCACAACAGCCATCACATTGTCCTTTTTGAACTTTTCATTATTGAAGGGACCGGCCCTGGCCTCGGTGACTGATAATGGTCACACTGGTAGCTTCTGCTGGTGGCCCGCAACCTCAGCAGGGCGGAGTCAAGCGATCCCCCAGAAATCTCAACCACAGGCCGGTGTCTCACCCAGGCCTCGTTGAGATTAAACAGAAAATCATCACAGGGTTCTGGGTCCACTGCAAAAGGAAAGGAAAAGTTTAGTTAAATGATGATGAGTCACCCACAAGTTGAGTTTGTTTACTAGATTTGGGATTTGTCTTTAATTTTGGTGTTCCATTAGCAGAGACCACACGGTTTGGTAAATTGTGACCAACTCATTGGTTCAAGTCCCATCTGACACTACAGATACTTATATGCTTAGTATAAAACTTGTGCAATTTGCAAATTGCACAAGACATATGTATGACATATGTATCATAGGAGGTGCATTAGGACTCAAATTGCAGATAATCTTTACGAAATTAAAAGATCAGTTATTTATGTAAAAAAAAGGCTCAGACTTAAGGTTTGGATCCAGATGCCGACATGACTAGGTGCATTTCAGTTATTGATGAGCAGAAACTCCAAAATAACAATCAACTGTGTCCAATTAACAATGGTAACCCAAAGTCCATTAAGCAGATAATTACACCGATCACCCATATCAATATAACCAATGACTGATGAAGTCAGGAAGATGGCACCAGTCAATGGGTGGGATATATTGAACATTTTGTCCTGAAGTCGATGTGTTGAAAACAAGAAATGTATTAAGCTTGACTGATCTGAGAGATTCTGGTGGCGGCCAAACTCATGACTGAGTCGGTGCATCTCAAGAACTTCAGTTCTTGTTGGGTGTTCCTCGTCTGCAGAGGTTGGCTCATGCACCAGGGTCACGGGTGCCCAAGACTCACTGATGCAAGTGGGGGGCAAAGACTGGTATAAATTTCACTAAACAATTAACTAACTCTTACAAACATTAACAAGACGCACTTCAAACACATTCTGCCATTAACCACATAGCGACTGCAGACACCATGAAAGTCAGAGTTTAGTAGGGATCATTTAGTCATTATTCCTGAAGATCTGACAGACCTTTCTAATAGGACACAGATGTTTTCTATCCAGCACAGAACAATCTCAGCTCTCAGGGACATGATGCTCCCATTGGTCCCAAAGCAACGGTATCAAATCTTCAAACTACATTTTTTATATAAAGAAATCCAAGTAAACACAGAATTCAAGTTTTAAATCACTATGATGCTTCTTTAATAAGGCAAATGTTTTCTCTAATGCTTAAACCAACTGTGAAAATTGTTTTCCCACGTGAACTTAAGATCTAGATTATCTAACAATAACAACAACCAAACCTTTCTGTTAACTGGAGCTCAGTCTCTGACTTCACTTTCGTGAAATTGTGGTCCACTCTTATGAAAAACTGCTTTAGTTCATGCATACTGCAGGGTTTGAGAGCATGAACTGTTTTTCAGGTCACACCACAACATCTCAATGAGGTTCCGGCCTCAAACATTCATTTTATTAGCTTTGAGCCATTAAGAGTTGAACTTACTTTTCTGCTTGGGATCATTGTATGCAGCATGATCTATTTGTGCTTCAGCTTCAACCCACAGAGTAATGACCTGATTTTCTCCTTCAGAATCTTCTAGCAGAGAGTAGAGTTCAAGATTACCTCAATGATGCTGAGTCGTCCTTGTTCTGAAGCAGCAAAGTATCTCCACAACATCACACTGCCCCCAGTATGTTTCACCACGGGTCTAATGTTCTTTTAGCGGAATTCGGTCTTTGGTCTGCGCCAGATGGAAAGTGACCCCAGTCTTCAACTGTTCAACTATCCGCTCTACAATCCAGATAAGATTCTCCCAGCTCTGATGTTCATGAAGGTGTGCTGTGGGAAACAGAAAGCCTTAATCTTCTTTGTTCCTAATGTCTGTCACTTGCCAGTGTCTTTGGAAAAGTAGATCTATTAACTCTGACCTTTAATGAGGCAAGAGAAGAATGTAGTTCCTTGGATGTTTATGATATCCTGAACAAACCCTCACCATGCTCTTGGCGAAACTTTTGAAGGAAGCCCAAGTCTTCTCCATTTGTTGATAAAGTTTCTCACTATGGAGCTGCAGTCCAAGAATCTTGTAAATAGTTTTGGAATCCTTTTAAAATTAAATGGATTTCAATCATGTTCTGTAGATTTTGGCATAGTGTGCTACTAGTGAGACCTAGGAGCCAACTTCCTGTTTCAGAAGATGGTTTATGAAATGATGATGTGATTGGACGGGGCTTGTAGTGATCTTGTATGGGTGGGCTTTGTCCAGCTGGAACCAGTTATAAATGCAGTTTAAAAGTTTTTGCATTTAGATTCTCTGGAGGAAGAAACTTTCAATGGACTATGGGTTAAATATAGGACATCACAATATTGTAGTATTTTCTGACCAAAAGTGTTGCCATCCTACTTTTACCAGGATGAATAATGACCTTGTATTATAGATGGAGCAACATCTCCCAAGATGTGGACAAAGACGTGACCTCTGATTCTCTTCAGCACACTATCAGTGATATGTGTGCACGTGTGTGTGTGCACGTCTACATTCTTCAGGGTTATAATGGGGGGGTTCCACTTTCCCACTGGTCAGGGGCTGAAGCTTAGAGATCCTCAGGGGTCGGAGGTCAGTTTGGCTTAAAGTGTGAAATCAGGGCAGCTTATAGAGGTTGAGAGAGGTCAGGAGCAGGATTGCATACTGTCACGACAAAAGACAAATAGAGAAGCACATTACGAAAGAGAAAAGGATTGAAACAAAGAGTTTAGGACGTTAGTCAAGGAATCCAGGGACACGCCCCTTTACTGCCAATCAAATCTGGGCTCCTCTGCACGACCGATTGAACACACCAAGGATAAATGTTGACAAGTATTCAGCGCTACCCTCTATCCTTGTTTTGTCAGGGTGAGAAACAAGAGTTAGGATATGTGAAACCCAAAATAACAAGGGGAGTGAGAAGAATATGCTTTTCAGTGTAGAGTTTAAGTTAGTGGTTACATTGGTGGAACCTTATTAATCCCATCGGTAGAAATTCCCTGGTCACCTTACATGATTAAATGTAAAGAATAAATAAAATTTAAAAAAACAAACACTTGCTTTAGAGCCATGATGAAACACAGAACACTTTGATCAGTGTGTATTTGATATTATTCATATCAAATACAGAAGATTTTTTTTTATTACATTTAAATAAAAAAAACTTTAAATGAAAATCATAGTGATTAAAAGACTGTTTGGACCTTGGTCCTGGCTGGAATCAATCCGGGAAGTGACAGTTGTATGGGTGTGAGGTGTAGCTTATACTTTTCATTGTTTTAGTTGATAATGATACATTTCTTTACCTGTTGTTAAGCACTTTGACTTTCTCTCTCCAGGCTCCTCAACCTCATTTGTTTATTATTTACTTCACCTCCACCCTGCTGCCTCTCCTCAATCATGGACTCTTCAGCATTTGAGTCCATGTTGCTCCTTAATTTTGGACAGCTTACTCATCAGTGGGTCGCTTGTATTGTATCGATCACCTTGCCCAACCAAATTACACTTGTCCTCTCAAGTTTGGCAAACGTACCATTGTGTTAAAACTTGTTGGATGTGATGCGAGAAAAGAGTTAATTAGACTTAAACTAATAAACATTACAAACACTCAACAGAATGGAAACTGGGGGCCTAATAATAACTGTATAACCTCATGGCGGTTGCCCCTTTAAGCAGGATAATGCTCCATGCTGCACTTCAAAATGGTTCAGAAATAGTTTGGGGAACAAAATGGATTAAATATGTTGATTGAGATGTTGTCGACACAAAAGTGAAATCCATGGACACCTCATCTGGCAACTTAAAGGATCTGCTGCTAATGTATTGGTGCTGTGGATACAGCAGAACAGCTGTATCCACAGAACTGAAAAATAAGAAAAATAGGAGCTGTTTTTGTTTTTTGTACTAGAAGAAGAAGAAGAAGAGGAAGAAGAAATCCTTTATTGGTCACATACAGCCATACACAGTACAACATAGGATTTCCTGATGGAGCACTGGGCACCCCATTTGAAGCACCCGGGGCAGGTGATTATAGTGTTATGGCTTGTCAGTCTATTTGAGTTCTGTAGCGAGATCTTGTTAAAACAGGGAACAACATGATTAACTACATTGATTATTCATCTACTACTCAGCCATAATAATTATTATATGAAGAGGGGAAGTATGGTGGCCTCTGTTCTCCATGCTCCTACGCTGTCTGCTGCTGCCGTCATGAGAGAAAACATCTCTCTTTTCATCTGCACCTGAAAATCTCTTCTTTACCTACACTGTGTGGAGAAATAGAAGACTAACGGTCCATGTGTTTGTTCCGTGTGTTTGTGTGTTTTCAGAGCAACGGAATGCGTGGGATGTGATTCTCTCCTGCATAATGAGCCTCTCTTCTTTCCAGGGATAAAACCAAAAAGAATCCTCCCACCTCTGTTACACTGAACTAGATAAATGCCTTACACAACCGCCCTCATAACCAAGAGAGTGATGTTTCATTCTCCAAAACAATCATCAGTTCAAATGGAATCAGTCTCGACCAATACCAGCCACAGACCGCTTCTGGTGTTTTCCCTGAGAACTTGTCTCTTTCTCTGAATTGAGTTTTAGGAGTGTCATTTGTGAGTCATTTGAGTCTCCTCGTGTCATGAATCTTAATGACTACATTTAGGTTAGAGTGCTGAGTGTGAAGTTATGGTGCACATTATTTCTCTGAGAACATCACAGCTACAAGCCTGTCTGCTCAAAGTACTGGATAAGTTATCAGCACATACAGTCCCTTACTGACTCTCCTGCTGCATTTTCTGTCCACCATCACTGATGTATGATTTAAAGCAGTTGAAATGATCGTTTTCAGAAATCAAGCTGCAGCATGGCTCTTTGGATGGTGGTTTCAGTAATGTCAGTGATGCTGGTGGTGTTAGCAATGTCAGTGATGTTCGTCTCGTTAGCAACATCAGCATTGTCAGTGATGTTCTTTGTGTTAGCAACATCAGCATTGTCAGTGATGTCGGTGATGGTGGGGTTCTAGCAATGTCAGGGAAACTGGTGGTGTTAGCAATATGAAGCGTTAGCAATTTCACTGATGTCAGTGATGCAGGTGATAGTAGTAATATCAGCATCATCAGTGATGTCAGGGATGCTGGTTTGCTAGCAATGTCAAGGATGTCAGTGATTCTGGTGTTTTGGCAACGTCAACAATGTTGGTGATAGTTGTGGATTTAGCAATGTCAGGTGTTAGCGATGATAGCATTATCAGTGATGTCAGTGATTTGGATGGTATCAGCATTGTAAGCATTGTCCGTTATGCTGGTGGTGTAAGCAATACCAGCATTGTCGGTGATTTCAGTGACGCTGTTGGTGTTAACAATGTCACTATTGTCAGTTGTAAGTTGTCAGTCATGCTGTAGCAATGTCAGATGTTAGCAATGGCAGCATTATTAGTGATGGCAGGGATGTAGATGGTCTTAGAAATGTCAGCGATGCCCATGATGCTGGTGATGCTGGTATCAATATCAGCATTGTCATTAATGTCAGTGATGCTGGTTATCTTGCAATGTCTGCAATGTCAGTGATGTATGTGATGTTGATGGTGATAGCAATGCCAGCATTGTCAGCAGTGTCAGTAATGTCAGTAATGATGGTTGAGGCCACTGATGATATATATATAGGCTGATGATATATCTACTCTGGATGGAATGACCTTGGCCTCAAGCACCACTGGAACCTGGGAGTTATCTTTTTATCAGGATATGTCCTTTGACTCCCATATTTCTAAGACTGTTTTTTTTCATTTGCGTAATATTTCTAAAATACGGCACATTCTGTCGCAAAAACATGCAGAAAAGTTAGTTCATGCATTTGTTACTTCCAGGCTGGATTACTCTAATGCCCTACTAGCAGGTAGTCCCAATAAGTCTCTGAAGCCCCTCCAGCTGATCCAGAACGCTGCTGCAGGTGTGCTGACCAGAACCAGGTTAAGAGAACATATCTCTCCTGTATCAGCTTCCCTTCATTGGCTCCCGGTAAAATCTAGAATCAAATTAAAAATCCTTTTGCTCACGTACAAAGCCCTTAACGGTCAGGCACCGACATATCTGAAGGAGCTCATAGTTCCATATAGTCCAACCAGAACTCTGCGCTCCCGGCATGCAGGGTTACTTGTAGTACCTAGAGTCTACAGCAGTAAAATGGGAGCCAGAGCTTTCAGCTATCAGGCTCCTCTCCTTTGGAACCATCTTCCAATCTTGGTTCAGGGGGCAGAAAGACTCTCTACATTTATTTGTCAGTCTAAACAGTCTAAACCTATAGCCTACCATAAAGGTAGGCTTAAAACCTTCCTTTATGATAAATCTTAGAATTAACGCTGGCATAAGCTAGCTCTTAACTATGCTGCTATAGGTTTAGACTGCTAGGGGATCTCCCATGAGGCACTGAGACTTTCTCTCTTCTCTCTCACTGTCCCTCTTTATACACCTCTCTCACTTTAATGCATGTTACTGCATTATTGTATGTTACTAACTTCATTTCTTCCCTGGAGTCTTTGTGCTTTCTCACCCTGCAAGGTCACATGGTTGGTGACTGTATCAGCTTCTGTGGACCTGCTTGATGTCCACTGATCACAAGATGATCATGATGATGATTACTATTATAATTATTAATGTATAGTATTTCCCCGTACGCCGTCCACCCTATTGAGTCTTGGATCTGCTCGAGGTTTCTGCCCGCTAAAAGGCAGTTTTTTCCTGCTACTGTCGCCAAGTGCTTGCTTACGAAGGAATTAGTTGGGTTTCTGTATATAATTATATAAAGATTTTGTTCTAGACCTGAACTTTCTGGGAAGTACCTTGGGACAACTGTTTATCTGAATTGGCGCTTTATAAATAAAGCTTGATTGAATGACAGTGATTCTGGTGGTATTAGCAATGTCAAGTGTTAGCAATTAGAGCATTGCCAGTGATGTCAGAGATACTGTTGTGTCAGCAATGTCAGGTGTTAGCAATAACAGTATCATCAGTGATGTCAGTGATGTTGATGGTTTTATCAATATTAGCATTGTTAGTGATGTCAGTGATGCTAGTGTGCTTGCAATATCAACAATGTCAGTGATGTATGTGATGTTGATGGTGTTAGCAATGTCAGCATTGTCATTGATGTCTGCGATACTGGTGGGTTTTAGCAATGTCAGTGATACCATTGTTGATGGTGTTGTTAGCAATGTCATCATTGTCAGTGATGTCAGTTATACTGATGGTGTTAGTAATTCCAGCATCATAAGTGATTTCAGGCCTGCTGTTGGTGTTAGCCATGTCAGCATTGTTAGTGATGTCAGTTATACTGGTGGTGTTAGCAATTCCAGCATTCTCGGTGATGCTGGTGGGGCTAGCAATGTCAGTATTGTCTGCAATGTCAGTGGTGCTGGCAAGTGGTGCTTGTCAGTAATGTCAGAAATGCTAATGATGTCAGTGACACCAGGGATATTTCACTTTGAGTACAACTACACATAACCTTGGGGATAATATAATGCAGGCTGTGGTTACATTACTATATCCCTAAAAAGAGAAAGCTATTATGGAATCATCATTTCCGATGCCGCATCTGATGTCCCCCACAAGGGGGAGTTTTACTTCCAAAAGTTTTGGAGCCATCATTTCTTAACCTTTGGACCGATATAGTCCAAATTTGGCGCATTAAAATCGACTCGAGGATATCTATACATTGTTTTTTTCTCTAATAGTTTTTTTTTGTCAGAGTTGCCAGATTGTAGCTATGTAAAGGTTGGAGTAATCTAACTACCACATTAAAGTTCCTGAAACACGGATGCATGTTCTGATGTGGAACACGTAATGATGGATGCGTCATTTTCCAGTGTCAATGATGTCAGCGATATATTGTACTTGTGATTCCAGCAATATCCAGGATTTTTGCAATAATCGAACATTCTAAGTGGTAGCCATGATAAGAGATGTTTTTTCTCTATATGTGCTTCATTGACTGTGAAGGACCAGGGTAAGCAAAAACTTGGAAATCAGATAAAAAGTGGAAAAATAGGGATTTTTTTACCCAAAATAGGAACAATAATTAAGATGGGCAAAAAGAAACAATGTGACAGAATTATGTAATAATTTTAACAATTTCTCTAGAGTAAATTTACAAATTAAACAACCTATAACATTAACAAAACAGAGTTCTCCTCTGATCAATACATAACACAAAATATATCTGCAAGGCTATATACTATGCTTGCCAGTCCATAGTTGATTGCAGGGGAGGGAGGGCATTCATCTTCTTCAGCTGGTTGGATGATTTTGAAGAAACACCCCTCTGGCTTGACCAGTGTGGAACAGTCAGATGAGTAAGCTCCACCTTCTTAAGATGGTAGGATGCAGCTGCTCAGATTTTGGCCAGTTTTCCATGAAGAGATTGGATGATACCAGATACTAACGGGAAAGTTATTTTAAACATTTGCATTAACATTTATGTAAATATTCTTAATTACGTGCACTCATCCAAGAAATATAAAGCAGATGTTAATCAAAATGTTTAACATGTTTCCTGGTAAAATGATAAGAAAACATCACCTGTTAACAGGTGTGGTTGGTGGTGTGGCTGGTAGTTGCAGCCCCCACAGTGACCTCCTGACTTTTTCTGTCACGGTCCAAAAATTGATTCTAGTAGAAGATGGCCAGGAGAAGAGGTCATCACGAAAGAACACACCCTTTGCGGAGTGTTTTAACACTTAACCACTAACACTTTCCGGACGGCATTTCATCTGGCCAAATCACTGCTCCACTCGTCCAGGCTACAGATAGTGCCCTCTCCCTGCTGGCTGATCTTAAATCAGCTTCCTTGTTTTGAAAAACAAGAGTGTACAGCTTGTTAATGAGGACAAGTTTTTTATCCTGAGTTAAATTAATTTCTCCTTTGACCACATGGCTCACTTTAAACCACCCACCAAGGGAGACGGTATTCTTTCCGGTCTGCTTCCCTTGGAGGATGGTTCATACGTGCACAGGCATTAAAGGATCTTCAGGACTGTGGTACACTTCCTGCCCAGAGCTCCCTTGTGGTCGTCAGGCTGAATCTTCTCTGTTATATATAAAGATAGGAATCATTCCTGTTTAACCTTCAGATATATTCAGCGTAATTGTTGCTGTGGACCAGAAATGTCACATTGCTCATCTCTTGGTGATGCATGTGTGGGTTTGTGTGTGAAAGCTGAAAATACCTCTGGATGTTCTTCATAATTAACCATTGCTTTCCTCATTACTTTTAGATTGTCACTGTAACATTGACTGAAAGAATCTGACAGTCGTTATACACCTAATATGTCTTGTTGCCATCTTTGCAACATGTAACTTTGGTTTGTTGTATGTTACTAAACTAATTATACTTAATGTTCATTTATATGAAAGTAGAAATACCAAGATTAGTTTAATATTTCAAAGAAATCTACATGTAGATGGACCTTATATGACCATGAGCAAGAACATGGTGAAAGTGGCGAGGAAAAAATGTACTTTAATTGGGTCAAAACCTTTAGCAGATTGACTGGGGGGCTCTCTCTTACTTGACAAGAGATACAAAGATAGAGAGAGAGGGACAGAAGCATAGGTGAAAATAGGATCAGAGACACAAACATGTACAGCAACAACAGCAATAGCCGCAATATTAATAGAAAAATCCAATTATTAATAGTATTTAGTAAGGAACGATCAGCCACGACGCCATGACAACACGGCGCGTCAAATGGATATAAAACAACAAGAAGTCCTAAAGTACAAAGGGCAGGTTGTGGCTGGTATCAAATGCACGGCAAGGAAGACCAAGAAAGGTCCTCAGCTATCTGGCTCCCATTCTACTGTAGGAGAATGATGTGGGTGAATTATTGACTCTAAATGGCCATACGGGTTATGGTTGCGTTCAATCACAGAACCCAAATGCAAACAGTCAAAAAGTTATAGGAACAAAAATAAAGTTTAATGAAAAAGCTCAGATCCACAAATCCATTACAATGAAAAAATACAAAATAATGAACCTTGAAGACAACGAAAACTTACAAGCCAGCAGGATGCAAGATGTTCCAAATGAGATAACTCAAGGTAACCAAAAGAGGAAGACCTTGACGTGAAGATAGCCGAACAAAGAGAGAAACTAAAGGAGGGAGACGTTTAAAATACTGACAGCTAAACAAGGAAAGAAGAAAGTACAGGGAAACAGACAAAGAAATTAAACCGTCAAAATAAAACAGGAAATACAAACTATAACAATCATAATGATTGTACAAAACAAATAATGATAGAACCACGAGTAGGTGTGACTGGTCATTTTGTCTCTGTGTTCAGAGTGGACTCAACCTCTCATCTAATGCCAGCTTGGATAAGCTCCAGCCCCTGGATAGATGGATGGATGGATGGATGAGTGAGTATGGAACTTTCTGTACACGTTGTCTTGAAGAACATAGTTCATTGGTATTAAAACTGACTGAGTTCATACTATGGTGGAGGAAAAGATAGTGGTTCAGTGTGATAAACTCGTCCATTGTAGCAGGACACTCACTCTCTGTAAAAAAACTATTTTTCTGTCCCACTTTCTCCAAAATAGGTCAGATCAAATCACCATAGGCCACAATCTGGATCTCATTCAACACTGTACTTTTTAGACTTGACTGTAATCAGCAGAGGATCATGGGAGGGTGAAAGAAAAAAGTTGGACACCAAATTTAAAAATGAAATACAAAACCTTATCAGCCTTTTAGCACAGATTTCTAGAACTGCAATAAGGAGACCTCCACTGAGTAATATAACTCACCATTTTCATTATCCTTCCACCAAAGAGGGTATGTAGGGTTGCCCTGGTCCGTCTCATCCTAAGGGTTGTAATGGGCAATAGTATCTTGCCGGACCGAGTTTCATGGAAATTCACGACTGAAAGAAACCTAAAGGTGTAAATGTAATTATTGTTTTTTTCAATTTCCTAATTTTTAGTAACATTTGGACTGGCATGATATTGCTACTGTTAGCTTCTGATAGAGTGGTAGTCCGTCCACAACAGCACACATTGAGTCCATCCAGTGGGACGGGCTGGGTTCGGGGCATCGTTGGACACAAACCCTCTAGTGTCCCTCAAAGTCTTGATATGTTAGAACGGGCAGATCACTATACTTATCAAAGGTTCCTAATTATATTTGATGTTTTTCTCATTGGTATCATTGGCAGAACAGTGGTAAAGTGGTTAGCACTGTTGTCTCAGAAGGTTCCAGGTTCAAATTGACTCAGGGCATCTCTGTGTGGAGTCTGCATGTTTTCTCTGAGTTGGCATGGAACTCTGTCCTCCTCCCCGAGTCCAAAAACATGTAGGAGAGGTAAAATGATGACTTAAAACTGCCCATAGGGCTCAATTGTTGTTTGTATCTGTTTCCATCCTGCAACGAACTGGCAATTTGCCCAGGATGTGCCCACCTCTTGCCTAATGTCAGCTGGGATAGGCTCCATCCCTGTGAGCTTTCACAGGATAAATGATAATGGAAAATGGATGGTGGTTTTACTGTAAGAATACTTGAATTCATTGATTATCAACACAAATTTACAAGAAAACAGTGTGACCTGTTATTTCATTTCTAGTAATATAGCTATGTGATGAAGCTGCAAGTTTATTACAATACATTTATTGTGAAAAGTTTTACAGTGTGATTATGAAGCCCTTCTTCTCACTCTCAAGATATTTCACTAGAGATCTGTTCTACCTCAACCGATAAATACTGTGGCCTATATATAATAGGTATGACAATTAAAGGGAACCTCTGATTAGGGGACGTTCTTGAACAGTGTGGGTGGTCCCGAAAAAAACACCTCCGATTCTGGTAACACCAGACAGAGAGTTTACATACATAGTTAATGAATAATACAACAAATTAACTTAAATACCGAGTATACCGATAGGGAGAGTGATGAAGTTGGCGAAGGGAAGTTATTGATGGTGATGACGACTCTTGAAGGGATAGTAGGAAAGATCTGCTGACCTGGACAGATTGTTGACACTTCGAGACACTCCGGAGCTCCTCAATGGAGCCTAGAGACTCAAGTCGTACCATTGCAGAATTGCCCAAGGCGTGGCTGAGATATGCCCTAAGATGATGAAAGCCAGAGCCTGATGTGTCTAGTAAAAGACTGTTGGTGCTCCCCATCAAAAGCTTATTCCAGGTTGCTGGAAAGCAGGCTTCACATAACTATAGATTTGGTGCGTACCAGAGGATCAAGTTCTTCAGGAAAGGGAAATTGAGTGTGAGAGTGTACTGTGACTATCGGTTTGAGTCATAGTGTACTTACTTTATGTGGTGGACCTGGTTTTGTATGTTCCATCACACTTTGACCTTAAGCAAACAGTCGGGACCTTTAAAGCAGCTATGAGGAGCAGCAGGGCATTGCTCTCTGCTGGGAAAACAAGAATAATTGGAAAGAAGTTGCAGCCCTGTGAAGTGTGTGGTCATGTGTGAGAGAGAGGGTAAAATGGAGCACAAAATGACCAAATGCTTGCACTGTTGTTTGTGTTGTCCAGACCTTTGCGGTGAGCCGAAGGAGAAAACAAAGCTTTTGATGTGCCAGCCGATGCAAACCCTTGCTGATGGTCGCAAGCTTTGGGTACTGGCTGAAGGATTGAGATTCTGGAAAAAAGGGACCAAAATGTTTTTATAGTATGACGAATACAGAATTGAACACAGCACATTAATTTTCCTTACATGAAATATACATAAACATAGAAAACCTTACAACTCACAAATTCCGTAGGGGGGAGCCCTGGGCTTGATTCCCTGCAACTAGATGCTCTTAAATGCAGGTGATGGTAGACGGAAACAATTGTTATCTCCAAGCCAGTCGATCTTTTCATTCACTGCAGAAAGCCCCTCTTTGCTGAGATATGTTGTTGGAGATGGAAGAAATACTATCTTTAATGGTAACAAAAAGGTCATGGTGTTTGGGCCCATTGGTGCTTATGATGCCTGTTTGCAGCCATATGCAATACCCATCGTTTCCAAAGTTGTCGTAAAAATGGACAGTGATTTTAGACTGGATAAACAGAACACAACACTCAAAGTTAAATCAAGTGTCTACCAAAGTGAAGCTCAACTTCAGGGTCAGCCATGGCCAAAATACCAAACAAAACCAGAGCTAACTTCCCTGTGAATACCAACCTAAACCCTGAGTAAAAGACAAATAAAACAAACAGACATCTTACATCTAAACATAATTCCCAGAACTAAACCAAAACCTTCACGGTTGGGCAGGAGCTTCGAAGAGCCGCTCAAAGACTGGGTCAGACAATGGGTGGTGACAGCATTATAGGTAGCTTAGCTAGTACACGTCACTTAACACAGATCCTAATAGGGAGATAGGAGGCCTGACTCTTACATTAGTTTCAACCAACAAAATATACATATAAGGGACAGCTGGCAATTACAGAGGGGGACCAAGACTGATGATCTCGTTTGGATATGACAAGCTGGGGGAAAACGTAGCACACACTTTGGTGACAAGGTCAATGTAATTACTGTGGTAGTAATTAACATATAATGTTTATTAGGGTTGTTTTTCCTGAGTCATATTTCAGTCCGGTAGCGAATGCTTTCCTAACGATGCCAGTCATTTATCTGGTGGTTGGAGGCCCTTTTGGGTGAGTTGTAGGGTAGAGCTGCTGGTTCTTCCTGTTGAAAGCAGCCAGTTGAGGTATTTTGAATACGTGATTAGATGTTTCTTTGAACTCCTGAATATAATCGGTGTTGTTGCTTTATTAACTTCTTCCCATGACAGGTTCCAATTGTTCCTGATTGGATCTAACAGCATTCTGGTCAGGTTTTAGATACGCTTTGATATCAGCCTTGGTCTGTCTTAGTAATCAGTGATGTATCTCATTTGGTCGTGTTGTATTTGATTTAAAACAAAAAAATAAAAAATAAGAAGAAATATCTACCATCTTTCTTGTGAACCGTTCTCGTGTTAAAAAAGATGATGGCGCTCAATGTCACCCCCATATCCACAAATGTGTCTCCAGCTCACAATTCATGTGTTTTCAACTGACGGGGTGGGTTTCAGCAGTAAGCTGCATGGATATCTGAGGATTTTGGGGTGGCTTAGGCTCAGAAAGGGCTTCCTGGAGTATTTACACAAAACTATCTAACATTATATCATAGCAAGTAGAATCTAAATTCTGTAGCAAGATAGATGCCAGATGGATGGATGCATGTGTCTCTACCTATCTATGTCCTTCATAAATATTTGATTTTTTTTGTGGTAGGCCAGTAGAGCCCTGAGAAACACAAATATGGCCAACATCCAGGCTGCCAGTTTGAGACTACACAGCAGAAAAAGGCTAAAAGAGAGGGATATAGAAGTCAGGCAGATGAGCTCAGAGGAGAGCCAAATACACCATCCAACAGAAGACAGCTTATTATGAAACTGAACTGACAGGAGAAAAGTAAAACAGGCCAAGATATGAATTACTCCAGCATCCCAATGCCTTTTTCCCCATTGTGCATGTCCATACGATGTAAATGAAAACATTGTCCAGGCCACTTCCGTCCATTGCTCCATAGTTTAGATTTGAAGCTGATACTAGGTGGGTTTACCTGGACAGCCGAATTCCTAATAGCTTAGGAAAAGGCGTCTAATCGGAAAGAAAATGTTGCATTTAAACACTCCGTTCTGAAAGAAAAAAGTCCCTTTCCCAATGATGTTTCATTCCTTTGAAAGGGGGTAGTCTGGAGTTCTTTCGAAAAAGTCTTTCCAATAGCCAGTTGCTGAATGTAAACACTGTTTCGAAAAGCTTTCTGTTTTAGTTGTAGTTGCGGATGTCCAGCATCGTGACGTAATGCTCCAGCTGAGTTTTTTCAGCACTGCGAAGCATTTTAAATATGGTGACTTCAAAACAGTACCGGTTTGCATCGAAGAATCATTTACTTCGATGCCCTCTTTGCCGTATTCTTCTTCTGGGGGCTTGTTGGCGGTCAGCACCCGGCTCATCATAGCGTTATCGCTACCATATGAACTGGAGTGTGGATCATCTACGAAAGCCTGAAAGCTGTTTCCAATTAGATGAGTTGATGCAAGTAAACACCAGGTCGGAAAAGATTACAGTTCATGTAAACAGGTGACCGACATTGCTATTCGGAAAGGTTTAAATCGGATAGGAGAAAAGTATCCCTTGTTGACCCACCTAGTGTTTACCTTTTAGCAGTGGGCAGGGATTAGCATGGTCATTCTGACAGATCTGCATCTACGTAGTCTGTGTGTGTTCTTACACCTTTCCGTCAGAACCTGAATTAACCTGAGTCCATGCCACTAAGGATCAGAGCTGTTTTGGCACAGTATTAACAGAGTTTTAGGCAGGCGATTGGCTTTAATGTAATAACTGAAGCCTTTGTTGCAATTATTATAAAGAAGCAGTTTGTGTTTGCTGGCGGCGGGTGTGTCGGGTGGTTTGGCCTTTGCCCTTGAACTCTGGGGAAAAGGACACAGCAGAGCAGACAAGCTGCTCACACAGAAAACAAGGCTTATTCGAAGGGAGGCAGGAATAACACAATAAGGAGCATGAGGGAGAAGTGATGGAGCAGACAGGATCATGGGAGATATTGATTTGCAAGTCATATAGGTGAGCTGTAAACCAACATATCTCATACCAATTGGTGCCACTGGGTGAACTGATCTAATTGGAGCACAATTAGACTGTACTATGTTCAGGTACAACCAGAGGGTAAGGTGAGGGGAGGTTGGGCGATGCGAAGCCTTGTGCCTCACAAGGGACATTTTTGTCTTGTCGCTTTTGATATTTTGAAAATAATTTTGGCCGTGACAATATAATTGTCATCATTTCAGAAAAGGTCAGATCCTATATGTCAATAATTCACTGGATAAATAAAATAGTTCATCGAACCATGTTAAGGAGAAAAATGCTACCATTAAAACTGCAATTTCTGACCACACTGGCATAAGAATAGAAATCATTATTTCCGTATTGTTAGACTTACATTCTGAAATCTTCGCTTTAAAATCCCTGTTTTTACATTTTTTTTCTATCTCATGGAGCCATTTTTCCAATCTTTAGTACAACGGAAAAAAAATAACTCCACAAAGTAATACTTTTAATAAATTAGATTCAATTAATATTTAATAGTTATCAGAACTGAAGTTTGTGTGACAAAGTGCCCTCCTTATTACTCACCACTTGTCCCTTTCCCTTAATCAATCGCATTACACTATATTAATTTACTTGTGTTCATTTAGCTTAATTTACAATTGCTAAAGTAACATTACTTCACTTAGTAACCCGGGTTTATTTGTGTTTGCGATTAGTTACAATTCACATTATAGCAGTAAGTTAAAGTAAAACACATTCAAGTTATTTTTTCAATTATTTTTATTGTGTTGCAGAATACGATTATGGAACAAATTGTATATTTGTTTTGCCAAATTCTCACATTTATTTGTCCCTTTGTTCACACCAGGAAGTACATTTGTTTGAGAGGGAACTGCCCACAATTTCCTGCCAATAATGGGTTTTGTTGATTTCACCCATGACATCACTGGTTACGTCCAAGTGCAGGGGTTTTCTTTATATTGTATATCAGGTTGGGATTGTATAATTGTGGTAGAATAATTCATGTTCATAAATTTCCCTCTTTTAAAACAATATTAATATTTTAAAGACATATTTGGGAATGTTTATCCTTTAACTGCTAGTATTAAACTTGATTGGGAGGGAACTAACCAACCCATTTTGATTTTGGTATTGTGTAATTATTCAAAGGTGCTAAATTGACCATGCTACATAAGCATATGAAAATTAGCCTCTGGGTAGAGAGGAGGGAATAGTAGCGAAGGACGTGCTGCTATGACTACGTTCCTTATGAAATCCGAGAGTTAAATTAGAGAATTCTTCTTTTTGTCCTCCTCATTTGTATTTTTGTCTGAGTCGATGGCACACTGTAAATAAAGAAATCCCCTTTGGAGAAGACAAATGCCTGTGGAATCTGGCTCCCTATCATCCTCCTTGACACTTGTTTCGAACTATTGTAGAAAGTTATTTAATATCATTAAGTCAATGAAAATGTGTTAAATAAAATTAATATAACATATTAATTGGCAATTTGATGTTCGAAAAATAAAATAAAATTTTGACCAAAAGTTAAAATTGCATAACATCAGTGTTATTACTGATCATTGACATATCTAACTCTGATAATCACAATAAAATCCTTTATCTTATAAATTATTTTTAGGATTTAGGATTTTTCTCATTTTAAAAGTGGGGCGTTATGGTAAAGTGATATTTACGGATTCAATTTCTGAAAAAAAGTTCATATTTGATAGTTATGATCAGGACAGATGTTGGTTAAGAACTTGCCCTCATTCATTCATCAATTTTCTGTAAATGCTTATCCTGGTGAGGGTTGTGGGGAGGGTTGGACCCTATCCCAGATGATCATGGGTGTGAGGCGGGGTACGCAATAGATAAGTCGCCACTCCATCACAGGTCCAAAACACAGGTAGAGACACCCATTCATGCGCACATGCTCTCCTCAAGTTTGGACTCACCACTTCACCTAGATTGTATGTATTTAGGAAGAAGCTGGAGCAGGTGGAGGGAACCCACAGAGACACAAGGAGATCATGCAAACTTACACAGGAAGCCCAAGCAGATCTGGATTCAAAAAGGAAAGATGGGTGAAGTCCTCCTCTCCATCAGCCCTGATGCAGGAGCCCTGACCCAGGAGCCCTGATCCAGGAGCCCTGATCCAGGAGCCCTGATCCAGGAGCCCTGATCCAGGAACCCCGATTTAGGTCTGGGAAGAGATCCCCCAGAAAAACATCTCATCAGGAGCATTCCCAGACGTTTGATGTTTAAGAGGTCCCTTTAGTACGTGGGGGTCAAACACACTCCTGAGTCAAATTACGAGTTGTTTTGATGAAATTCACTCGAGTTGGACTAGTATGTGATTTTAGTTTTTAACTTAGATTTTTGGTGTAATTTAGAATCCAGCCCTAAATGTTTCATATGGGTATGACATTTATAAATGATCCATGAAATAGTAAAAAAAAAAAAAAATTGACTGAATTGTCATTATTTCAGTTAAAACAAAGGATATTTGGCAGCAGTTATGATGATTCCAAAAAAAATACAGATCTTTTGCACTTTAGACACATGTTTGGTAAATAGTTCTCGTAGGAATTTATGTCAGCAGAGATAAACAGCCGAAGCAAGATGAACAGGATCAAAATAAAGATTTAAATGATCAACCTTTGTGTCAAACCAGGGCACGATGCGGTCTGCTCCTAGTGTTGGTCCCAAACCCGGATGACTTGGGAGGGTTTGTGTGAGAAAGGACGTCCGTCCTAAAACCATCACCAAATCAATTTGCAGAACTTACAGCAATGAGACTGCAGAGCTGGAGGAGGCAGACTTGAAGATGCTCAGTTGTTTTTTGGTAGTGACGGACAGGATGGACAGGATTAGAAACAAGACATCAAAGGAACAGCCCAGGTTAGACATATTGGAGACAAAGTAAGAGAGGCCAGGTTGAGATGGTTTGGACATGTGAATAGGAGGGATAGTGGATCTATTAGTAGGTGGATGCTGGAGATGGAGCTGCCAGAGGGGAGAAACATGGGAAGACCGAAGAGGAGGTTTCTTTGTGTGGTGAGACAGGACATACAGTTGCTTTGTGTGGCAAACGAAGATGCAACAAGGAATCAGGAATCCCAAAGTAAGATTAACCCCTAAATCAGCAAGTTAGCTCTAGTCTTTGACTTGGGATGTGACGTTTTGTGAACACAAAACGAGAAAGAGAGA
This sequence comes from Lophius americanus, assembly GCA_037951165.1. Lineage (NCBI taxonomy): Eukaryota > Metazoa > Chordata > Actinopteri > Lophiiformes > Lophiidae > Lophius > Lophius americanus. Next base: position 6,584,754 of record JBBDHG010000014.1, read on the forward strand.
GTCATCTGCTGGGGAAGCAGACAGTTTGTCTTGCATCTGACTCACACATAAGTTCATCTGAGGTAAAACACATCACTGTCTGCCAGATAACCTTTATTTAAAGTTATTCATCAGAGTTGAACACAGAAAAAGATTTTAACGGATTTCACCTCCTCCTCCATATATGATTACACTGAAATCAGCCATAACATTATAGCCACTAACATGTGAAGTCAGAATATGATGGATGGATGGATGGATAATGGATGGATGACAGATTGATGATTGATGGATGGATGAATGGATTGATTGATGGATATTGGGTGGATGATGGATGGAAGGCTGGATGGATAATTGGTGGATGATGGCTTGATGATGTATGGATGGATGGACAAATGGATGGAATCATTGATGGATGGGAGGATGGGTGATGGATAATTGGTGGATGATGGCTTGATGATGGATGAATGGATGGAAGGATGGATGGATGGTAGATGGATGGATGGATGGATGGAAGGAAGGATGAAGGGATGGTAGATGGATGGATGGATGGATGGAAGGCTAGATGTTGAAAAGATGGATGGACCGATGATCGGTGGATGGGCGGAAAGACAGAAATATGCATATATGTTTGGATGGATGATATATAGATGAGGGATTTATTATTATTAGAATTATTATGTAACTATATGTTTCAATAAAAACATATCCATATTTTATTGACTAAAGTTTTTAATAATGTATTATATAATTATCATTAGTATGATTAATATTGATTATTTTTCTATACACTTTTGATATGATGTCTGTGTCCTATCAATATAAAACACTAAAATAATAGATTTATGGAAATACTCAATATTCAAAAGATTTTCCCAGTAATTAAAAATAAATCAATAATAATTTGTTTGTTCTTATTTGTAAAGAATGGATCTTTGTTAAAGAGGAATTATTTAATGTTAATGCAAATCAGCATTAATTTGTGAATAATAATAATAAAAAGGTTAATAAGTTAGTACCAGTTTGAATCTGCTGTGACTGGTGAGGATGTGTGTCACGCAGTAAATCACTCAGACCGTCACGGATGTGATCCACATGAGCTCTGAATTTACCGAGGTGAAACTTTAACAATCTGCCGTTAAAAACCTTGAAATTACTTTGAATTTGTGGAACTAGTGGTCCAGACCCGTCACAGATACTGCCCGTCAGCTCCGGCTGCCTCTCTAGAGCAATGGGATAGAGAGAGGTATCAGAATTTGGAAATGAGTTCATGTCATGGTCTGATGGTAGGTTTCACGGTCTGTGGTTTGAGCTTTGAAAGGATCGCTTCAACCAAACAGCAGGAGGTAACAACATTCACCTCCGCAAACACTCAGGAGGCACAAATATATGAACAAGAGTTTCCTGTCAGTTCTAATCTGAGAATTTCAGCCCTGGTTGATCGGGTGACACCTGGAGCTCACACTGAAGGTTCTAACAATTGGTCTGCTTTTTTGCTGAGGCACATTTATGCTCAACATTAAACACAGACACAGAATTTTACGTCTGTGGTCGGCATTCATTTCCTACACATTAGTTCATAACTCCAGAGAGCTTATGGATGTAGCGAAGCAGTGCCTCCAGAAATACCACCTGCCGAACATTGTCCTTGTCCCCCATCTTTGACCCGTCAAGACCCCAACCGACCTCTGAAGGTGTGCTGGGATATCTGATAAGAAAATATTAGTAGCAGATCATTTTAAGGTCCATTTTGTGAAATTTAGTGGCATCTAGGTGAAGTTCCAGATTGCAACTTATTTTATTCATCAGAAAACTCGCTGTCCAAGAATTTACAGTGCCTTCAGGTGTCACAGATGAACCAGTTCCAGATACCAGAGAAATAAACTGGTCCATCCAGTTAATCTCAAATTCAACTCAACGGGCCATAGACAGGTTCTGGAGTGACTGCTCACCAGAGGGAGAGGTGACGCAAACACGGTTTCGGTTCTCGGTCCCAGAAAAGTGGCAGACCAATCCCTTTACTTCTAATCAGTTTCATATCCTAGTAGTTTATTATCTAAAATAAGAAAAGGCCATGGAACATCCAAACTCACCATCAGGCAAGGGAAATGTAGAAAAGCTCTAGGGAAGATGAAACAGTGTACCATCTACCATTGTCTCCATCACTGCTGTTGTTGACTCTATTGGTTCCAATGTTCTGATCATAGTATTAAATTCTATAGCTATTTCAGCCTCTTCATCACTTTTGGCTAAAATCTAAAATTCAGAATAATTTAAGACATTGTTAAATAAGTGTGTGAAAGATGAATTAGAAACAGACTTGTTATATTCAGCCATCTTGAGTGCTGTTCTCGCCATATGGAGATCTATCGAAAGTTCAGCCAGAACTACTATCCTCTCACACAAATGTGCCACATTAAATCTCAAAGCACTATTATCCTTCTTCTTACACACATGTACAACTCAGTTACCTGCGCCATGGTCTGGTGCATCAATTGATATCAGCTGCGCTCAATCAGGCAGCGTCATCCATCCAGTTACTGTCACACCTGAATGCTCAGCTCATCACCATCAGCTGCTGCCTCTAAATAGGACTCTCTAGATGAATTGACACCCTTGCTTGTTGCTGGTTTACCCGCCTTCCACCTCCCCATCTCCATGTAGTTCTCGTAATTCCGTCAGCTCTTTGCTCATCAGCCTCAGCAGAGTCATCAGCTGCCACAACCAGTATCGAGACTGTTGTCTTATCTGATTGAAATACGTGTAGTCAGCGGTGTTTGTGTGCGTGTGTTTTTGTGTGTGTGTGTGTGTGTGTTTCGGACATTTGTATTCCTGCATGAACAAATTCGGACATCTTTAACTCTGACGTCTCACATCCTCTGACCACAATGCTTTTCCTGATCGTCATTGAGGCAGAATATTGATGGTCTTCTCTCCTCCTCTCACAATAAGATCTTTGAGAGACGCTCTGCTGGGTCAGAGCACAGTACAGGGGGGCAGAGGGTCTACCACCTTAACCCCCTCAGCACGCTGAACCACCCCTTACTTTGTGTTTGACTGGGAATTGATTGAACCGGGCTAAGGTGGGTGTGAGAGAACGGTTCCCACCTTCAGATTCTTTGTTAGAAAATAGTGGAGGAATGTACCTTGCAAAAAAATTCATTAGGAAACAAATCCGTCTTCTTCTTCCCCCTGTTTTACGACAAGTGGCACAAGTGGTATTTCAGGAATGGAAGGCTAAATAAAAGATCATATGTAATGTCTCCAAGATGAGTCCTCTCTTCAATGTTTGAAGTTTGAGCCAGATAGGACAGTGGAGTTTTTTTATTCTTGGATGATAATATCTGCTGCCCTGTATTATCCAGTGTGTTCATCAAAAACACAACCTTTTATTTAATTTTAATCCATTTGGTCCAAACAGTAACACCAAATTGTAAATTGATCGGGTTACAACAGTAAGACGTGTCTGTACAACGCTTGAATACAAAGAAATTGCACATTCGACTTAAAATGACTGCTTTCCTGTTTGGTTAATGTTATTGCATTGGGTTGATCTTTGAATGATAAACAAGTTTACTGAATTTCATACTTCTAAGAAAAATGGGTTCCGGGGGCTGTTATTCCCTGGTGGAGCCATTTTGCCACCACTGTTGTCGGGTCTAATAATATGAGAGTTTTGCAGCGTGAGAAAGAACCAAAAAAGGCAAATCAATTGGCAGAAGAAAAAAAAAGAACATGCATTACAATAGGATTCTTATACTACTTAGTGGTTTGACCCTTATAATCCTGGCAAAAATAAGAGCTCAGAACCGTAACGCTGCTCTGACTTGAAATTTCAAACTGAATTAAATTTTTATGTTTAGAAATGTTAAAAATCGAGAATAATTTTGCTGAAGGAGTTGTGGACCACTGGAAAAGAGCCCTATAATGACAATTAATACAGTCTTTGTTATAATACAATAAACAATTAAAATTGCATTTAAATTGCGGATCGACAAACTTGTTTATTACATTTGTTAATAAAAGAGCAGAATGTAAATGTATGGTTCAAGTAGTCAACCATATAGTCATTTACTTTAATTCCTATACAACTTATTTTCCAATATTAAAAGGTGCAATTTCTACCAGGAATGACAGATAAGAGGTATTAATAACTATAGCAACAAATGAAATGTGAAATTTGGTGATTAGTAGTAGACTCTTTGGTGCTCAGACTCTACAGTGTGAATACGATCATAGGGCAACTGCCCTCAGCAGCAGCAGGTATGTCGCCATTGGAGTCTGGAATCTGGTGGTGGTGGCTGATAACTCTGTTGAGACTGATGAAGCTGATGGATCTAGAGGACTAGGCAGAGATGGAGAGCTGGAAGGTTCAAACCCACATGAACCTCAGGACATCTGGAATGTGCAGCTGGCTGGACAGACTCTTCACACAGAGAGCTACTGGTCGCTTCAATATAAGTTGGGCAGTCTGACTCTCAAGTCACACACTCACTCAGTGTGACTCTTTACTTTCCCTACCTTCATTTTTCATGTTGGTGGAGTTTAACTACATCACAATGGAGTTGGATTAGAAAACTCTATGACTGAACACCCTTACACTCAGAATGTGTTAAAATGAGACTTTAAGTAGTGAAAATGAGCTCTGAAATAAAATGCTGAAATTCCAGCACACCAGTTTTTGCTGTGTATATATACTGTATATTATAAATGTATGCCTACTAATGCAATACAAATTCCAAACTTATTTACAAATTTGAAAAATGGCAAAAAGATGAATCATTTTTAACACTGAATAATTTCTATAACGAGTCATGAGGAAAAACTGAGATTATCTCGTTGAATCTGGTCAACAAATTTCTTTTTTTTCTTTCTTTACACATAATCTCAGATGTGTTTATTATAAATCATCACAGTTGCACTCATTACTGTGGAATATGAAAAAAGTGGCTTAATTTTCATACTGTATGTAGCATTAAATGCTGCTGCGTTCGTGAGTTCCTCTCTTTTTACTTAAAAGAAGAGAGGAACTTAAATTCCATGGCTATGTAAAATGTAGATCAAATTATCAACATTAAATCTGAATCATTAATCATTACAATTAATTCAATAATTTTAATTGCCCATGTGCATTACTTAGAAGACCCACCAGGGGAGTCGCAGCCCAGTCTTTGGGAATAACTGCAATCAACACACATAAGTCAAATCATAATAACCAGTGACAGGCAAAGTTAAAATAATATCTTTTTACGATGGTACCTGTCAGTGTTCAGAATATATCGGGCAGCAAGTTGATGTGTTGGAAGCAAGAGAAAATGGACAAGCAGCATGTTTGTGTATATTGTTCTCTCCTGCTACTGCAAAGAGGAATTGATATTAATGTGAGTGACATTATTTTGTAGATTGAGTTCCAGTAAGTAAAATAACAAAACAACAGATCATGCTAGAAAAGAAGTTTCACTTGCGGAGAATAGCGCTGACAAGAGAGAAAGATTATAATATTGCATGAGTAAGAGTGGAGCGTCAGAAAATTATGTTAGAGGGGTACAGGGAATGTACTAGAGCAGTATGACAGTGGTGAGGTGTAAAGGAGTGATGAATTGGTCCAAGGTGGAGATGGGAATGCACCAAGGATTGGCTCTGAGCCACTACTAGTTCTGCTATGGTGGTGAGCAGGTTGACAGATGAGGTCAGGAAGGAGTCTCCATGGACTATGATGATTGTGGATGACATTGTGATCTTTAGTGAGAGCAGGGAACAGGTAGTAGAAAAACTTGACAGATGGCGGTATGTACTGGAGTGAAAAGGAATGATGGTCAGTCGCAGCAAGACAAAATACATGTGTGTTAATGAAAGGGAGGCAGGAGGAAGAGTGTGATGAGTTATATTTGATAGAAGAGTAGCAGCAAGAGTGAAGGGAAACTTTTACAAGATGTTAGTGAGAGCAGTTCTGCTTTATGGTTTAGAGATGGTGGCTATGACCAAAGACAGGAGGCAGTGCTTGAGGTGGCATGGTTGAAGATGTAAAGATTTTCTCTGGAAGGGACCAGGATGGATATGATTAGAAGCAAGCAAATTGGAGGGACAGCTTAAGTTAGACGTCTTGGAGACAAAGTAAAACTGTTCACATTGAGATGTTTTGGACACGTTTAGAGGAGGAATAATGCATCTATTGGTAGAAGGATGCTGGAGATGAAGCTGCCAGGCAGCAGAAAAAGGGGAATACCAAAGAGGAGGCTTCTGGAAATGGTGAAAAAGGACATGCGGTTGGTTAGTGTAACACAGGAAAATTCAGAGGCGGGATAGAAACAGATCAGTTATGACCCAGAGAGACAACAGCTGAAGGAAAGGTTGAAACAGTTAAGTTAAGTTTGTTTGGTTTAATTTGAATAAAGTGTGATTATAATTTATTTAAGTCACAGCAAATTTATTGTTTTGATACTTGACAATAGAAATTTGTTAAGACAGCTACTGCTTTTGCGTTTGCTGCAACAACCACTGGGTCAACTTATTGTTCAACCGGAGAATCATACACATGAAGTCTCTGATTCAGTCTGTAGGAATATCTTCATTTTCCATCTACCCAAACCTTCCTGAACATTTCACTGCACTTCTACCACTGCTTAAAGGTGCAGTGGGTAAAATAGAGTGGCATCTAGCGGTTAAGTTCCAGATTACAACCTTTATTCCACCCAAGCTCACCCCTCCCTATTCAAGTATCAACGTTGGCATTCAAGTGTCTAAATAATGTACTGCTAAACTATAGGTCAGAGCTCACAGGCTACATAATGAATGCTTTTATTTGCTCTGCATTGTGCAAGTGGCCCTGTCCCTACTCTACAATGAGCAGATGGTCCACGGCCACATGCAGCACCACTCTGCCTGTCTGCAGTAGATTTATTATCTCATAACTGCTACTAGCTGCTAACTGCTACAGGCTGCTAACTGCTACAGGCTGCTAACCGCTACCAGCCGTTAACTTTGGCTAGTTAGTAATTGCTTCTAGCCGCTCACTGCTACAAGCTGCTAACCGTTTATACAGATGTCTGATTTGCCATCACAGAGGGGAACAATTTAGAACTTCATCTCACCTTCATAGCATTTATTAGGGATGGTGGAACGGAATAGAGTCCCACCTTGACCACAGAGAGGAGATGACTTACCACTCCATAGGTGAAGGACCTTCACGAAGGATCCCCGGCCCGCTGTTGCTATTTTGGGAAATGTCCTCATTGGTTGCCATAATAAATTAAATCTCCCCCAGCCATTACAAGTAAAAGTGTCCTGACCAGACTAACGTAAACAGGAAACAACCATCAACATGGCAGCTACCGCCAGCTAATCCATGACTCCTTCCTTTTTTATGCTCCATCTGGATGTGATTTAGTGGAGACTGGCCGCCCTTTACCTCTCTGAGCCAAGATATACTTTTCCTAGTCGCATTACTTCCTTGCGCAAATATTAAGAGCCTTTAAATTTTTTGGTTTTGGAGAGGGGGGTGATCCATGAAGAATTGACCTTAGAAAGACATGAATAAAAACCTAGAAAGGGATTTAAAAACAAATCCTTTAATGTGTTTTGCACATTTGGAATGAAAATCTTGAATGAACTTAAAATTATTTAGGAGCTATTGATATGTGCGAGCAGAATTCTGCTGACTGGTTTGTAGAAGAAAGTAGAGCGAAGCAGAGATATAACAGATGAGGGTTAAAAAAGAAGAATTTTGGAAGGAGAGGAAAGCATCTGGTTGTGATTTGCATGGAGAGATATCTCATCTATTTCTCTCCCACAACATTGTGCTTTTTCTCTGACAGACTGACAGAGCTGCAGGAGGCGAGTACTGCCAGGAAAAATAAAAGTACAGGCAGCATGTTTGGGAGCGAAGGCTAAGGCTGAGGAGGAGGTGGAGTAGGAGGAAGGGGTGATGTTGGTGGGTTTCTGTGAACAAAGGCAGTCAGTCAGGCCAGCTGCAGAGGGTTAGAGTAACATATAGGGCGAACAGGCCTTAAAATAAACACAAGAATCAGAGATGGATGTCTGGCTGGCGAGCACTCAGGGACCTAAATCTGGAGGTCCAATGAGTTTCTATCATTAGACATCCTTTTTGCTGCTCCTCCTTTAGCTTGCCACCTTGACAGCTGCAGCCAGGGACACGCTGCACCGTATCATTACATTTCCGGCTGTTGATGTATCTGCTTGTTAGTGGCATGTTTCAGCTCTCCTCATTAGCTGCAGAGAAGCAAACCGTTCGAGTTAAACGATATCACTAAGGCCCGGACTGGTGAGATTCTTCTTTCACCTCATTGCTGTTGCATCCAAATTCTAAATACAGTATTCACATCATCATTAGTGGTGGACAGACTCACCAGAGAAGACTTTTTTTGAGTGTGATGATGAAAATACGAGACATAATTTATGTCGTGTTCAATCCTGATGACATATAATTATGTCTAGGTTGCCACAAGTCGCCACATTGACCTTTACCCTTTGCTGAAGCGTGTTGGAGGTTTGAGATTCACCCAAAATTCTCCTCGTCATCTAACTAGCTCACTGCTTCATCTTCGTGCCTATCAAGGTTGCTTTAGAAACAAAAGTACAAGATTTAAATAGGATTCAACAATCTGCTCTTTCATTATAACCACTACTTACTAATGTGAGGGTCTCTGAACCATTGTGGCGTGAACTCCACCAGACTTCTCAAGGTGTGCTGTGGTATCTGGCACCAAGACAAGAACGTTTACTGATATACGGTGGGGCCTCCATGGTGAAATCGAGGAACTTACTAAAAATCAGATCAGGTCTAGACTGTACCCTTTTCTAAAACCATCCCTGAACCATTTGTGCACCTTCCAAAAGATACCCCTAGACACCCTGGAATTGCCCCATGAGTCAAAAGGGGTGAGAAAAACTGGCAGGCTACCAGGCAGAAACCTTGAAAGATAAAGGCTCAGGTTGGGCAGCTCTCTACCTCGACCCCCTGGATTAAGAGAGAGACTGCAACATTGTTAAGGTAGGTGGTAAATGTGAAAGTATCATCCACAGTAACATCAAGATCCAAGGGGCCATCTCTTCGCCAGGATCAGAAATGAACCCGGCCAGACCAGAGCACCTTATTTTATTGCACTATGGTCCAGTTCTTACATGTCTTTTCTAGGCACTTCCAGCAATGTACAAGGGGGGGGGGTCAAGTGACTGGTCTGCGGCAACACAGCAAACTGTCACGTCATTGTGTGTTCTGAAGCCGTTCAATCAGAGCCAGCGTGAACTTTTCAAGAACTTTTTACTGCTTTAGGTCTTCAAGTGCCATGGTAACCAGATAATCAATGTTACTCACCTCACCTGTCTTTGGTTATAAAGTTATGGATAATTGTTATAGAAATTGTAGATGTATTCTGTATAACACTGAATAACACTGAATAAACGAGAATCATTTGTACAGTGTGTTTGAATCAACAGTGATTTCTTTTCTATCTTTTCAGCTGAATAAAAAACTGGGTTTGCTCTTTAGTAGAAGAAATGTCTTAATGTTAATCTCATCGGAAGACCAGTGAGATTAATGCTGAACAATATAATGGTCCCATTGAATTCTTTCTGTTAAACATGCAAGGAGGGTACAATTTAGGGGTATCTCTTTGAATCGATGGAATATAATATTCATATTTATTTGTGTAGGATCAGCTATCAGTCTCTTAACATTAGCTTGGAAAAAGTCTTTTATATCTCCACGTAGGCACACAGTGTTATGGTGCTAGGTTTGTACGTTATGCTGAACGGATAAACTGAACAATGGCTCTAGAAAGAATTTTTCACGACTGTGGGCTGAAGTGGCAGAAAGACGGGGAAAAATCACTTCCCCTCTATAAACCAATGACGAACACGACCATAAGTTGTTGATAAAACTATTTTCTTGGCGGGTGAAGGAGAACCAAATGTCAAAGATCCCCTCCCGGGACCTCTTCCTGGCAATGAGATCACAATATCATCTGTGAACATCATAGTCCCTGGAGACTTCTGCCAACCTCATCTATCAGCCTATCCAACACCCCTTGCAAACAAGAGAGGGCTAAGAGCCAATCCTTGATACAGTCCAACTCCACCTTGGTTGGCAGGGTTGCTTGCTGGACAACACATTAAATCAGGAATAAAGAAAAACTATTTAAAAACACAATTTCTAAACAAATGTAAAGAAACCTCATCACCTGACAGGATACTTGATGACATAATTATGTCTCCTTTTCTCCCTTTCTCTCTCTCTCTCCCCTGCTCACTCTCTCTCCCTCTTTCTCTTCCATTCACAATTTACTATTCATTTACTTGCAGGGTAACTTGTGCTCCTTTTAGCATATTTCTTTAAATAAAACATGACAATCACAATTGTTATTTTTTAACAATTGAACCGTAAAGCATAATAATATTCTAAATAGTGAATACATGATGTATTTCCAACGCTTTTTGCATTTACTGTGAAAATCCGTATTTTTAAATATGTTGAGATACATATTACAATATGCCACAAAATATTAAATATGAAGATTCCCTGCAATACCCAACTCAACCACTAATACAGTCTTATGCAGGATGGATCTCTGACAGGTCGACAACCGGTTTTGTCCCCTGGAGGATAATTGATCACATTCATATTATTCTAGTCAGTACGCAGGAGTTACAATCTCTAAGGAAAAGTAGGTCTCTTTCTGGCCTCTGTCCCGTTCAGGGTGAGTGGAGGACATCTCTGAAGGTACAGGCAGAACAACACAGCACTGGAACGTCAGGGATTAGCCCGCCTTCTTAACAAGCAGATAAGACTGCAGCCAACATCAAAGCATTAGTAATGCTGCTTTATCACAGATCATAAATCCCCTCGAACTTCTTCTTGAGCTGGCTTTGGTTTCTATAAAGACAATAGAAAGTATTTACGTTTGCTTCTCACAGCAGAAAGTCCTTATTTTTCCTTCTGTTCTTAGTCTTAAAATTGGATAAAAAAGTATGCAGGAAGTCTTCAAAGCCAAACAGTAAATCAATGTTTTTGCGTTTATCAGATTTTCTTATTCTCCTGACATTTGCGGAGGAATCTTACTAAATAATTAGTAAGAAGAAACAAGGGAGACAATAGAGCAATTGATTTAGCCTGCAGACCTTCACTGGAGCACAGCGAGAAATTTTATCAAACTTAGGTAAGAAATAAATTCACAAAAATAAAATGGGCTAATAAAATCAGGATGGATGTTAGATTGCAGAATGAGGTGGGGGCAGGCAGGGTGAGTTGGTGAGTTGAGGTGAGGTGGCTTCTCACTACTTCCTCCTCCCCGATCGACCACAGCATAGAGGATCGCTGATATTAGAGGGAGTACTTCACATTCCAAAGGAATTCAGGTTCCTCAGCATGTGGAGGCGACAAGGAACCGTCTAATATTGGACATTTGTGTTGTCTGACCGGTCCAGATTATTGTTGAGGTGAAACCCAGGTATGGAGATCTATTGAAAGTTCAATTAGAAAGACTCGTGTTGCAAGCATGGGCCATGTTACTGCGCACACCACTCTATTACTATCAACTTTTAAACATGCTCAGCCTCACTTATTTGCTTCACTGTTTGGGATCTGCTGCACTCATTCAGATAGCCTCATCTATCCAATCTCCTGCATGCTCAGCGATCACCATCAGCTAGTGTCTTTAAACATGACTCTTCCTCCATTCATCTAGTTCCTTCATGCTGCTGGTTCGTGCGCCCTCCACCTCCACATCTCTGCCTAGTCCTGCTAGATCCATCAGCCTCTGCAGAGTCCTCAGCAACCACCACCAGTATCCAGACTCCAAAGGGGGGATATTCCACGCTTCTGCTCAGGGAGGAGACTGGTCGATCACAATCTCCCTGAAGAGCTTGCATGCCAAAGACTTTCTAAAAGACTAACTATCACACACCATCTGTTGTAATAAATCATTTTGTCTTTTTTTGGTGGGGTGAAATGAGGACACCAAAAAGCTCAAACAAAATTACTTTCAAGTTTTGACCGTCTAAGCCTTTATCCTTTATACATACATTAAACTCTCAGTGCATTATTTTAATTGCAAGTGTGAAAACCAGAGCAAAGTTGTAGATGTCTGACACCAAAACGCATCTGCCTTTTTGGTTAAATTACATAAAATAGCAGACTTTGGTCCCAATTAGTCTTAACATTAAAGATACACATACAAATACGCTGCATTCAGTTGGTATTTTTTCTTGCAGAGCTTGAGTATAAGGACAAGACGGACCAAATGGAGCAGTACCACCAGAAATAATGGGGCCAGTGTAGCTAAAATTCAAGCAAGACACAAAAAATAATATTAACATATAATTTTATTTATCACATATAGTCATACAAAGTACACCATAATAAAGATATTCTCTGCATTCAACCCATCCCTGAATAGCAGTGGGCAGCCCCTCGAAGACACCGGGGAGCAAATTGGGGTTCAAGTTCTTTCCCAAGGACCCCTATGACATGTATACTGCAGGTGCAGTCTGGGAATTGATATACTGACATTGCAAATTATGGATAACTGCTCCGATTCCTGAGCTACAACTGCCCTCATGTCAATGGACATGGCTTAGAGAAAAAAAGGAAGTAAAATCTCTAGGTCCAAATGTCACTATGTATTCAATGCCCTGTATTCAAGCCTGCTGAAGACATAGCTGGTACTCTTTTTATTTACTCTGTACATCATCAACCTCCTCTACGTCACCATTTTAGTTGATGTCCAAAACTTCATACTTTTGAGGAACTGTATTTCCTGGAAGATATTGAGCTGCATAGGGTGAAAGTAGATCAGAAAATATTTACCTTTTTTCAATTACTGAGTAAAACTGTGGAAGTGTGGGGCAGTAAATGTCTGAGGACAGTGTAACAGCAATGAGTGTAACTGAATAGTTCAAAGTAGAGGTAGGGCGAGACCAAGAATCAGCTTTGAATCCTGTATTGATAGCAATGGTGATGGATAGGATGACGACAATGAGAGGAATCTCCGTGGACTTTCAGGTTTGTAGAGGACACAGTGATATGGTGTGAGAATAGAGTGAGAACAGGTTAATTTGGGTTTGGATTGATGGGAAATGCTTTGGAACAAAAGGGAATGTTTAGTGGTTTAGTGAAGGATGCACAATTACTTGAACAAGTTGACTCTGCAGGAAATGGAAACGGTAAGGAAGTTGGTCAGGAAGGGTGGAGTGGATGGAGAAAAGCTCCCATTAATGATTGTGAGAGGAGAGTCCCGGCAAGAGGGAAATGGAAGGTGTATAAGAGGTAACTGAGACCAGTTGTATGGATTGGAGATGGTGGCAATAACAAAGAGGAAGGAAACAGCTTTGGAGATGGCAATGTTGAGGATGCTGAGTTTTGTGAAGTAAGAGACAAGGGTGGACAAGATTGGCGTATGCACATCAAAGGGATGGAACATGTGGGACATATTGCACATGGCGGTTCTGCACTCTGTTGCTTGACTTCCTCTGCTGCAGCCATCATCCTCATTTTCCACACTAATTAGTTTACAGATAATGCAAACTGACATTGTGGCATCCTTGCTTTAACCAGATATTTATTTCCTTCTACAACACTGGGTCATTGTCTCCTTCATGCTGTAAACATAGAATGTTACAATGACTTACGGATAAGTTATAACACAGGTTAAGTGAACGACATTGATTATCCGGTCACCATGCCACCTGTGTGTTGCTGGGATGCATTAGGCAGAAAGTGAAGATTTGGTCCTGAAGTTGACGTGTTGGAAGCAGGGAAAATGGGCAGAATCTGTCTGACGTCAAGAACTATCTTATAATTGTGATATAACTGGGAAGAGCTTTTTAGAACTGCTGTTCTTGTTGGGTCTTCCTGGTCTGCATTGACTTGTACCTATCAGAGTGGTCTAAGGAAGGACAACCTGTGAGCCGACCAGTTCATTGGTGCCTAAGGCACTGGCAAGGCATTGGTGAGCTTGGGGGAGCCAAGGCTAACAAATATTGTTAGCTATTGTAGCACATATTTCGGAAAGAGGTAATGCTAGTTCTGATAGAAATGGTAAATTGACTGTACTTACACAGCGTTTTACTCATCTGCTTGACCACTCAAAGCGTTCTCCAATGTGATTCAGCATTCACCCATTCACACAGACATTCATACAGTGATGATAGAGGCTGCCATGCAAGGCTTCACATGCTCTTCAGGACCAGTAACCAGTCACGCCATCATTCACGCACCAATGGATGAGCCATAGGGAGCAACTTTGGGTTCAATATCTTGCTCAAGAATACTTTGATTACTATTTAGTCAAGAGGAGCTTGGGATCGCCACATTAACATCTGAAAAAATGCAAAAATGATTCAGGAACCTTTGGGGGAAACACAACAACCAGTTGAAATACTAAACACCTTATGAGGAGATGTGGAGTCCATATCTCTACAAGTCAAGGCGATCTTTACAATATTAGATAGGTGTTTATAATGTTGTGACTGATTGTTAATAATAATAATAATACATTTAATTTATAATGCACTTTACATTTGGATCAAATCTCAAAGTACTACAAAGCAAAAGCAGATAAAAGCATCAATAAAAAATAAAAGAACTATATAAAAGCCTGACCAAAAAGCAGCAATGTTAATTAAAGTTATAGGTTCTGCTAAAAAGGAAAGTTTTAAGTCCTTTTTTAAATGTGTCAGTCATCTGTGGAGCCCTGAGATGGTCAGGGAGGGCATTCCACAGACGAGGGGCAGCAGAACAGAAGGCCCGATCACCCATAGTGCTGAGCTTAGTCCGGGGAAGGAGGAGGCGGTATGAGTGGCTAGAACGGCGGGATCGTGTTGAGGTCAGTGGGGTGAGTAGTTCTTTCAGGTAGGGGGGTGCGTTACCATGGATGCACTGGTGAGTGAGGAGAGAGATCTTATAATCAATCCTGGTGGAGATGGGAAGTCAATGAAGGGAATGAAGAACAGGGGTGATGTGTTCGTGTTTACGAACTCTCATCAGGATCCTTGGAGCACTGTTTTGAACATACTGAAGTCTTTGAAGACTTTTATCAGGGATCCCGATGAGAAGTGAGTTACAGTAATCCAGTCGGGAGGAGACGAACGCGTGGACCAGCTTTTCAGCATCACTCAAGGTGAGTGAAGAACGGAGTTTAGAAATATTTCTAAGATGGTGAAAGGAGATCTTGCAGATGTGTTTGATGTGGGATTCAAAAGTGAGTTGAGGGTCAAATCTTACACCGAGGTTCGTGACTGATGAAGAGAGGGGAATGTCCTGACCAGAGAAGGTAATACTGGTTATGGAGGAAGACTGGGTCTGATGTGGGCTGCCAATTAAAATAGCTTCGGTTTTGGAGCTGTTCAACTGGAGAAAGTTGTTTTTCATCCACACCTTTATCTCCTCCAGACAAGCGCGGAGAGTTGACAGGGGAGATGATGATGACGATGAGGATGGAGAGGCTAAGGAGGAACATGTGTCAGTTTTCATGTAGAGTTGCGTGTCATCAGCGTAACAATGGAATGAGAGTCCATATCGACTGATGACATGGCCCAGGGGGAGCATGAACAGTATGAAGAGAATGGGGCCAAGGACTGATCCCTGGGGGACTCCACAGGTGACGACATTGTTGTATTTGGTTTGCTCTTGTTCTGTCAATGACCAAAATGAAAGGGGAGTGCTTCACACCAAAATAAGCACTGAATTACAGAAAGTGACATATTGACAGCAGACACCAAACCAACAAATGATCTTAGCTTGTTCCCTGAGGTTCTTGCCTCCCCTTGGCCAGATGTTACTAAATCAAGACGAGAACCCCTTACCCCAATCTCTATCCATATATGAGTGCCCTATTTGTGTTTCTAAGTCAGTGTTGATGGCAGGTAAGATTGGGTTCTCAATGTTAGAGACAGGGCACCTTTCCATTTGATGTGCCAACATGCTGATGTCCAGCCTTCCTTGATGTGGTTTGTGTAGCTCCAAGCTGTAATTTGCTGTGTCAGCACTAAAGGAGGCAGGCACAAAGACTGGTTTGTGTTACTCTGGATGGTGTGGTGGGACACGTACCGACATGTTACAGGCCTGAAGCAGTCTGGTGTGATGAATGGTCCATTCTGTAGCCAACATGTGGGCAGGACTAAGGACTGAACCCTCAACTGCATTAAACAATGTTGGACCCTACAGAGCACAGAAACAGACACTGCTGACCGAAAACGACATCATCGCTCCATTGTGTTTGTGTTTGTCTCCAATTGTTAGTGTCCTTCTCACTGCAGAGAAATTATAGAATGTCCTTTATTGAATCATCCATCTTTCAAGACTTCCACAAAATTGTCAAAAGTTGGAACCTGGTAGGATTTAATCCCTCATTCTCCTGCATGTATACAAGTATAAATGTAGAGACAATGATTAAAGGGTCTGTCATATGTTTTTCAAAATAATACACTGCAAGGCTGGGAGTTTCACTGTAAATGTCTTTGGCTTTTTGTACTCAGAACACACATTATATGTTTGTGCCCATGGTTTG
Organism: Lophius americanus; assembly: GCA_037951165.1. Lineage (NCBI taxonomy): Eukaryota > Metazoa > Chordata > Actinopteri > Lophiiformes > Lophiidae > Lophius > Lophius americanus. The sequence goes on from JBBDHG010000014.1 coordinate 6,601,256, forward strand.
CAACCTCGGGAGTGTTGGCGATTCCAATGAGTGCGTTCAGCGGCGTTTTTGGAGAACCGCCGTTCTAAGGTGGCAGCACTGATCCACGTACAACAACGTATGTATGATTTAACTGTTTTACCTTATGGACCTGGACTGATTCACTGTATGAACCTGGATTGTTTCACTGTATGAATCTGAACACATTCATATTTTCCTCATTTATAATGAATTATTCCAGCCGTGGCTGGTTTATTGGGTTGTATTGTGTTTTTTGTAGATTTTTTTTCTTAATGTGTTGAGTTGGGGCTTTTGCAGCAGTGGTGTGTTCTCAAACGGATGAAAAATGTTTCTTTATTTGCTAGTGCTTTATTTATTTTCCTTTGTTTTCTTACGTTGCATTGTGTTAGCCCCAGTCGGCTACTGTACATATCCTATCTGCTACAAAATTATCTTTTTCACAGTGTGATGTACAGACAGGTCCCAGAGTGATGCAAATTTCATCAGAGGATTGATAAGGGCACTAGATTTATCATAAAACAACCAGAATTAACACCGAATCCAAGATATAAAGCAGAAAACTCTTCCATTACCAAATCACCAGCATGAAACAGAGTCGGCGTCTGATATTATGACAGATGTTCCAAGAACCAAACAGTAAATGGTGTCTTTCCTCGTGTGTAACCTCTTCAGATGTGCCCTACCCCCTGTAGTTCATGGATAATTTAATGACTGTTAACCGGATATGTGATTCCACATGTGAAATGTATACGAAACAGACCCATAATCAGGCTTCTTCTTAGATTTTTCCTTTTTTTTCTCCTCTTTTTTTTAATGTGGACAGTGCTAGATTTTGATAGTGTACCTAGTGGACATAGTGGACATAGGTGGTGTTTTGCAGCCAACATCCCTCTCTGGGGTATAAATCTCTCTTTCTGCACATTTTGCGTACTTTGGCTTTCCAACTGTGCAGAATAGAGAGTCCTCCTTTTCTTAAAGAAAGTGTTGGATAACACGTAGCATGTGGTACTTTGTATTTGAATATGATGCAGTATAAAGAGTTCCAAGAATCAGTCAAGGATAGAAATTTTAGTGTTTTTTGGAGTTAAATCACTTATTACTCACACATAGTAACATGTACAATGTTTCTGGCACTGTAAGTAATTTATCTAAGGCCTTACCTGAACCTAGACACTGGTTATGCAAACATGCCTGATAGTTGTGGAGTTATTTGTTTATATGTTTATTTTTATTATGCAAATCAGATAATACTTCCTGTGTGGGGAACATGTTTAAAACAAGATGTTTTAGTTTTTTAATCATTTCTAGCTTTTCAAAATGAAAACATTTCAAAACAAAATATATTCTTTATTTTTAAATACATGAAGTGAAATAGTGTGATGGTGACTCATACACCAATCTGTCATGAAATTATAAGCATTGACGGATCATCAATTGAAAGAGTACTCAGTTGTAGCTCAGTTGTCCAATCATGGTTTTCCTGTTAATGACATGTCAATACCTTTTCAATATGAAACACTCTTAATAATAATAATAATAATATATTTTATTTATAATGTGCTGGTTATTGTTCTTGTTGTTTGCAGTGAAAACAACAGAATGTCTGTGATGCTCCGTAATTAAGATGTCCAGCTGTTCACGTGGTTTCACTTCTTTAACAGGTTTCTGGTTTTCAATTAAGCCCATTCATGTGAGAGACGACCAACACGCCTGGCAAACAGCTGGCAAAAAGCTAGCAGGATGCAACCGCACATTTCTCCATTATCACTCTTTTCCTACTGCTCCCTGGACCTACTCACTGTATGTTGTTTGTTAAGATGTCCTCTGATGATTGTTACAGAGGAAGCTCAGAGGATAAGAACAAACAGTCCATATGGACCATTTCTCTTTGGTATCCCCTGCAGGATTGTATAGATTTCATGAAGGAAGATATTGTATTTGAATCTTTCTCTTGTAAGCTTTATCGCCATGTCTGCCATCCACATGTCGAAGTGTCCTTGAGCAAAATACTGGGTGCGGAGTGTAAATTCTTATCACTCCTGATGAGCAGGTGTTGCCTTGAAAGGTAGTCTCTGCCACTACTTTATGAATGTTGGTGTGACTGGTGGAATTTGTTTCTTTTGTTTGTAAAGAGCTTTGTGATCAGCCACAACATTATGCCGGCTTTGGCTCAGTGGGTAGAGCAGTCGTCCCAGTGTTAGAGCCCAGCCCCTGACACAACAGGCCATGGTGTTCTTGAGCAAGACCCTGAAACCTCAGCTCCCTGGGCGCTTCACAGGGGCCGCCCACGGCTCCCTCAGGGATGGGGAAAGATAAATTTTGCGATGTTGTACTGTATGTATGTACTGTGTAACATGTGATATGAAAGATTATTATATAGATTATTATAACCACCGACAGTGGAAGTGAGTACTTTTATTATCTATTTACCATGGCACCTTTCAGTGAGACGGATATATTTGGCAGTAAGTGAACATTTTGTCCCCAAACTGATGTGTTGGAAGCTGGAAAAATGGACAAGTGTAAGGATCTGAATGTCTTTGACAAATTGTGGTGTCTGTAGGAATGGGTCAGAGCATCTTAAGAAACTACAGCTCTTGTTGGGTGCTCCTGCCCCGCAGTGGTTATACCTACTAAAGTGGTCTAAAGAGGGACAACTATTAAACTAGCGACAGACTTATTGATTCGAATGTGAAGTCAAGGCTAACTCACGTTTTCTTATCCCACAGAAGAGCTTCTGCAGCCCAAACTGCTGCAAACATTAATCCTGTTGGTTCTACTGGACACCTGGTGGACCCGTGACAGGGCTGTGGATGCCACATGCTCACGGATGTGGATGAGGAGCAAATGTTGTTTGATCCTTTAGAATAGCTACGTCACCATAGATTACTGATAAAAGTTACTGCTGATCCATCGCTTGACAGGATACTGAATGTAGTTGTAGATTTAATATTGATCTCGAAGCCACCGTATATTCTTTAATTGGGAGAGGTGAGCTGAGGGGTTATATTGATTGCAATCTGGAAAATCAACATCGACAATAGATGCCACTAAATTTTACACGCAACACCGTTTTGTCATAGACAGATTTCCAGTCTTTGGTCCAGATTTGAGCACCTAGCTTTAGGATATTAATTTTGTTTAATCGCCAACAACAGAAAGAAACCCCTCAGCAGCTCTGGGAAGCAGAGGCTGACAGCTGTTCAAGAGAGTCGGCTCAGTGCTGCTCCCGATAGCTGCCAGTTAACGACAGTAGTTGTCTGACAGTTGGTTGCATCTTCAGCACCCAGACTTTCACTGGAAACTGTATGACACTCTACCATAGCATCTCTGGCAGGCTAGGTCTCCTGAGGGTGCTGTTGTCCATCTCTCTCATTCTAAAAGGGTCAGTGGGTCCGGTACTCTCACCAGGAAAGAACTGCAACAAACAGGAAGAGAATAAGCAGCAATTAGCTGTGCTTTTCAATAGACTTGCACTCTAACCCTGACCGAGCCGCCCTGCAGCGCCGCAGGTTTCATACTTCCTGTCTCCTCTTTCCAGTCCTCCCTCCACCAGAACATGGTCATGTGACTGGTTGTGTATGATCAGTGCTGCAGTGTCTAGTCAGGGCATAAGGGTTGAACTGAGGTCAAAGTGAACCTAGATGATTATATACTGGGTGAAGAGTCTCGGTTGAACCACACCTGTCTGGTTCTGGTCCTCTGATCTGGTATCAGTATTTCATTCTTGTTCTCTGGAGCTGCAGTGTGTCTTTCATGATGAGAATCAGCAGCTCAGTCAGACTTTCAGGGAGCAGAGAGATGCAGACACGACATGAATAATAACACTTACATTCAGATACTCTTTCAATGTATCTATGCATTGCGTATTTTAAAAAAGAGTTCAGATAACATAGTCTATGTGTCACTGAAAGGCATACGTATATTTGTGCTTAATTCATTGTTCATTCATGTATAAAGTGCTTTTGTTTTGTTTATTTACCTCCTGTTTTATTTATTGTGAGAAGTGTACATGATTTTGAATGAAGAGAAATGAGCAAATAGAGGAGGAGACCCCGCCCTAGAAAATTCTATAGGACTGCTGCAGTAGGACAAAACACACACACGCGCACTCATAAACACACATGCATTGGCACACATATCCGAGCACACACGTACAAACACAGAGCAGTGAGGGTGGGAGAGGGTCTCCACCCCGTCTGACTACATTGCAGCAGTGCTGCAGTCAGACAAAGAGAACAAAGGTTTTATAACAGAGTAGCGGCTGGTGTTATAGCGCCTCTTAGTGGTCTCTCGTAAGAACATGTATCAGTGATCTGTTCATTCGGACAGTTTAAAAGCGCTTTTTGCTGCGGCAGAAGTAGAAACTTTATCTCAACCAAACTGTTTGCACTGATGAGGTCAGTTATAAATCTTGACTACAGTCCAACACTTCCAAAAACTGTAAAGAGGGTAAGTCACATTGAGCTTAAGTTAGATTTGGCTTACATCACAAATAGCCAGCTGATATGTATGTCTCAAAGCTTATTTATTTGGAATGTCTGAGGAATAAATGCACAAATACGCCACAACATTATGACCACATGCCTAATATATTGTAGTTCCCCCTTTTGCCTCCAAATCAGCTCTGATACGTTTAAGTATGGCCCCCATTGGACTTCTGAATGTGTCTTGTGGAATATGGCAAGAATATGTTAACGGTAGATCATTTAAGTGCTGGAAGTTGAGAAGTGGGGTCTCCATGGATCATGTGTATACAAAACATCCGTTCCACATACCATTTCCATGAAGGAAATACTCAATTAGTCAGTGGCACCCATGACCTTGTCAACGGTCTAACAGTCGTCCCTCCTTAGAATACTTCAGTAGGTACTAACCACTGTAGACCAGCATCACCCAAAACACAGCTCTGGGGATGCTATGACCCAGTCTTCTAGGCATCAGAATTTTCCCCTTTTCAAACAGTCTCATATCCTTACACAGGTAGTGATCCAAAAACTAAATTGCTCAGCTGCCATAATTGTTTCCTCAAACACTGGAGTATCAGTTTAAGGTAAGTAAATTAAAGAGATGAATGGGTTGTTGGGCTGAGATGAGAGGGACTGGAACAGGGAGCAGGCTCTTGTTTTTGTGGTTAAAGCCGAAATGTCCATCTGATCCGACTCAAACCACATCCACACTGAAGAATACACATGGCTGCAGGGCAATGATAACGTTCTGCGTTAGCTATGAGGTTTTTAATGAGATTAAGGGGCATCATTCGTTATGGCGGTACTTCAGTCATCGCCCTAACATAAGAAGATTGGCATTGTGAAAGCATAGACCTTCTGCTAGAACAGATACATTTCAGCTGCAGGGCTTTGACTCTAAGCTTGTCATGTCAGAAGAGAGGTCTGCGGCTGGGGTCTGCTGGCGCCATCGTTGTGCCTGTGGTCTAGTGTTTTGGCCCTGGAATAGGTGGGTGTTGGAATGGTTACGGGGGTTCCTAAAGAGAGGGTAGGAGAGGTGATGTTGGCAGGGGCCTAGGGGCTCAGACCAGGCGGTTTATCGAATAAGGGTCCATTTGTGGGCAATGATGGCTCAGCTGTTGGCACCCGGGCCAGTGCTGGGCCTCCCTGGTTGGTCCCGGGGCCATCTCCCAACCGCTGCCCTGGAGGTCTGTCTGTGTACACCAGTTGCATTGGCATAGAATCTTTGTAATGGTATTTTTTTTAAATCAATTTTCTGTCCTGTTTATTTGGTTTTACAAATAGGATACTGTTACAGCCGCGCCAGTAAGTGATACAAGTTCATAACACTCTATCTCAGGCTAGTTGAGGCAGACGGTTCTACTCTGCCCCGTCACTGCTCAATTTATATTCTGGAAAATGCACGTTTTTGCAATGCAGGCCCAATGAAGGGGGCCTGGGTCCTGTGGGCCTTAGACATACCGGGGGTTTATTAGCCTAGATAAAGGGGATAATGATGGTATCCATAGTCATAAACTAGGAAAATGTAAAAAACATTGGCAAATGTTGAAAAAAATAAACAAATTTAGGCACCACATCCATTTTGATTAACACATCCAATATAGGAGGTTGGAGTTTCCATTTGTCCATCATCATTTTGACTCAATCAAATCCAAAAAATGGTTTTAAATATTAGCTTTGGGTTTCTGACTGGGTTAAATATAGATATACTAGACTAAACTAGATATATTATCTGTTGTGATTTTAAAGGGGATGAAATTAAGAAAAGTAGCTGCGACGCTAACTCTTTATAGGCATGAACAAACTTTTATAGTTAATAGTGAAACCAGAGAATTGTCCAAAGCTGTGTATTAACTCTAGGAGGGGAGAGAGGTATGTCCCCACACCCAAAACTTTCAAGATCACATCATGTAGGCCAACTTGGTAGAAAGGTGCCACACCTTATTCCTCCATTGTGGGGGCTGGCACTGGTAGAAATGGTCAGGGGTTCCAGATCAAACTCGTAAAGTATAGTGTGCAGCAGCCCTGTCTTGTTTCATGACCCAGAAGGAGTGGTGGGCTTGGCCAAAAACTTTTGCAATAAGCTTTTGATCACTATTTATGTAGTAAGTTCAAAGGACGATCAGATACCACATTCATGTCATCTCTGTCTTTTTTTAAAAGAAAGCATCATAAAAAGCGTGGTGGCAAAAAAATTTCACAGAAATTTAGCCCTGAATAGAACAGGCGGGATTATATCTTCTTTGAGTTTTATAGAATTGTATTCCAAAGCAATCCCGGTCACAGGCTTTTCCATCTAGGAAGGAGCAAATTGCTGCCTTAGTGTCTTTCAAAGTGAGGTTGGAATCCATTATGTCTCGTTTTCGATGTTGAGGGCATAGAGAAAATCAGTTTATTTAGTTTATCAGATTGGGTTGGAAACTCCCTTGACAATCATCCAGTAAGAAAGGAAATCTAGTTAATTTTAACATGCAGCCCTTTCAAAATATTTATACACAGTGAAACTCCACATGTTTAACCATACGAGCCTCCACAGTGCCATCTAGTCCTGCAGTAGAGCAAAACAGGTAAAATGAGCCATTTCTACCGGAAGTCACTGACCTGGTGACTCCGATGAGTTACAAGGACTTTTTGTCATGCAAAGAAAATTTTAAAACATTTTGAATAATTTATTTTGTTTCCTAAATTTAGAATCAAAATAAGGAATTATCTTCCTTTCTATTTTAAAAGCTTCAGTTTGTTGCAGCATCACTAAAGTCTGTGCCATGACTAAAGAGAGTCTGACGCTGTATGAATTGATTAACACCTGACAGGTCCAGTGATGACAGACACGGTTTTGCTAATAATAATGTAACAGATTTTAATGTATAAGTGCTCTTGTTACTGTTGCGTTTCTTGTGGTTGAACAGTACAGAGGTGCTTTTATTTTGAAGGGTCAAACGTATGTAGTCCAGAGTTGTAACGTTTTCTCGCTTTATGATCAATAAAGTCAGAGCATTTCCACCCGTCATTAAAGAAAGACTTCTTTGTTAGCATTATTTTATTGATTCATATGGCGTGCTCTTGAAACCCTCGGATAAAATTAAAATCATTTAACCGAGGGTTAAATGATTTTTGCTTCCGATGTTGGGTGTCACACTGGCTGCGGGTAGATAAACTCCTACCCACAGCAAGTGGGTAGGAAATTGTGTTTTTTGTGTTTGAGTTTGTTCCCCCAATGTTTGCTTAGACTTAAAAAACATTGAAATATTGTTTTTCTCTACGTGTTGGCCTACGATGAACTGATGAATTGAATACAATGTACGTCAATGTACCCCAGCTCCTGCCTAATGTAAACTGACTGCATTTAGTGACTAACTATTACTAGCTGCCAATAGCAGCTAATAGCTGTTATCACTAGCTGCTACTAGATGCTACTAGTAGTATAACTACTAGAAGTTTAACTGGCTTAACTACTAGTATTGGTATTATTATACAACTACTCTATATATATATATATATATATATATATATATATATATAACTACTAGTATACTGAAGAAGCCTCTTTGATGAGAGGTGAATCATCTTCAAGCCAAAAAAGAAGTCCAGCTGCTTTGGATTCAACCCAAATGGATAACTGCGAGTGTGTACTAGCTGCTACTAGCTTCTGACAGCTACTAGCTGCAAAACGGATACAAGCTGATAACCTCTACCAGTTGCTAACTGCTACTAGCTGCTAACTATAAGCCTCTAACTGCTATTACCTGATAATTGATACTAGTTGTTTACCACTATAAGCTACTAACTACTAGTGCTGCTACAATCCTCTAGCTGCTAACAGCTGCTGAATGATTCTAGTTGCTAACCACTGCTACCTACTAACTGGCACTCACTTCTAAGTGCTACTAGTTTTTAAAACTTTTCCTGAGTTTTCTTGAAGAAACAAAGTTTTAACCATTATCTGCTGGTTTTTTTTGATGGAGTCCTGGGAAAATGTATTTTAACATGAGATGCAAAAATATGTTAATATTTATCTCATTTTACCCGTTTTATTTGAAGAGGGTGCCAATATTCCTGGAGGTTACTATAACTGTATGTACGAGTGATTTATGGACGAAACGCAATGTTCCAGTTTAGTTTAAAATAACAGGACAACTGTTGCAGAGACTAGATTGAGACATTGAATTTCTAAAAACAGACAGAATCGTGCTGTTTTAGACTAGACACCACGTACACCAGCCTTGGCTCAAACAACCACGTCTGTCTGTACAGTTCCATTTTATTTAATTTGCTTTAAATTCACTCAGTGTTCTATTTCTGTTTATTTGAACAATTTAATTGGTGACCCTGAAAGAGATCAGCTGAAAGATGAAGAACACGCGAAACATAGCAATAATAAAAAATAATACATTTCCAAATCTTAATGCATTCAATGCAAGGAGGTACCTGCAATTTACACTAGTCCGTCATAACATTCTAACCACTTACAGGTGAGGTGAGTAACACTGATTATCTCAAAAGTACTTACCTGACTGTGGGTGGGACATATTAGGCAGCAATTGAACATTTTGTTCTGAAGTTGATGTTGGAAGCAGGAAAAATGCTCAAGCCTAAGCATGTATGAATGACAGACTGTGCTGCTCGACGACTGGTTCAGAGGATCTCCAGAACTAAAGGCATTGCCGGGTCTTTCTGATTCTTGGGTGGTTAGTGCCTACCAATCAAGTCTAAAGAGGACCAAGCTGTGGATGGGTGCGAGGGTTATTGAGGGACATGGGACGTGAAGTCCAGCCCAGGTCTAATTTTACTGTGTTTGGGCTGCACAACTGCAGACGAGTCAGAGAGACCTCTGTCCACCGCTAAAAGACCACATCATGTGGACAATAGGGTATATGTGCGTCACTTACCTGGGTAACAGATGACAACAGGATACCTTATGGGAAGAAGGCTATCCAGATGTGTGATCAATAATCTGCCGGGAACTCAGCGGTGGATGTTACTTTGACCGGTGGCACCTACCTAAACATAGATGCAATCCTTTCTTGGAAACAGTATTCCTTAATGGACTCTCTCAGCATGAAATGCTCCCTCTGCAACACTGCAAAATGATAAAATGCCCGTCTTACCTGCACTTTGAGATTCATTTAGTTAGTTTTTATACTTAATTTTAAATGATATGTCTGTTTTACTCATTATTATATTATATTATATATAATTATATTTCTACAGTAACTGTCAATCTTTTCTTTGTAAAGCTAATGTAAAAATATAAATTTATCTTGTATTGATGTTCTATCTTTGTTGTTGCTTGTTCCTCTCTGCCTTCAGCTGTCTAATGTCGCCATTGGCACAACCTCCTCCTCCCTGCCACCACTACAATCCTCAGGTTACTTAGCCCGTCACAAGTCTCAGAGGTCCTCCAATCCCACCATCCAGAGTCCAGACTCTAGGAGTCTATATTGCTTCCGCTCAGAGAAATATTATTCTCCTTTACCGAAATGCCTTGCCGAACCGGAGTACCAAAGACTTTAACCACTTAACTTAATCAAATCCTCTTTCCTTCTCTAGCTAGATTCACTAGTCTCTCCTGAAAAATGAAAAAGTAGATCATATTTTCTCATGGAGATAAACAGTAAGATAATACCTGAGTCATTCTCCTAGTGTGTTTGAGGTGAGACCAGGAGGACAAGGACCACTTCAGTGGGGCATTTGTGAAGGGCATAAACTGTCTCCTTGAGGTGTCGCTGGAGAGCATTAAAGAGCAAAATATCCCCTAGAGCAGAGCAACATGCCTCTTGCTTTATCTGTACACGGGGCAGTGATGGTTTGTGTTATCTCAAACAGGAGGCAGCCCCATCATGCTGTTTAATAGACCCCATGAAATAATTTGCACACGTAAGAATGATCACCGCTACCATTTATTGATTTATTTTTATTACCAGCATGTTTTATAGGCGCCTTCACCTAGATCAGCAATAATGGGCCCCAATTATATCCAAGCTGATCTTTCTTTAGGATGAGGTTCAGCCCTTCAGTGGCCCTGTATTAGTTCTCCACACAATCTTATGGAGAACCTGTATTGTTCCGTTAACAAAATTCCACCATTATTTATGTTTAAATCACCTTTTTGTTTTTCTCTTCTTTTTTTGACGGTTGTGTTTCATGGTCACCAAAGCGGATCATCGTTTTCCATCTCTCTCTGTCCTCCACATATTCTTCTGTCACACCAACAAACTGCATGTTCGCTTTCACCACATCCAGAAACCTGCTCTTTAGTCTGTCCTTTTTTCTCCTGCCTGGCAGCTCCATCTCCAGCATCCTCCTACCATTAGATCCAATATCCGTCCTTTTCGCATCTCCAAACAATCTCAATCTTGCCTCTTTCTTTTTAAAAATAGGTCATGTTTTCCTCCAGGTCACATGACTAACAGGAGGCTTATTTCAAAAGTGAGACACTGCAGTTTTATTTATGAAACTGTAACAGCCACTAACAGCACTTTGAGGCACGCTCTCAACAACACTTTCACCAGGAAAATGCAGTTTGAAATGATTTCCTGCCCCTTAGCGGGATCGAGCCCGAGCCGCTCAGACAGACGGAAGACAGATTTCTAGTAAATGTGGTTAATAATCCAATTTACGTGTAAAGTCATCCAACTGTACAATAATAGCCAAAGGTTATGTGATTTACAGTCTGTCATGGGTGTGACTGGCTGGACTACCTATACTTCTCAGGATGTTCAGAGATAGCTCTGATTGGACACAAATGCTCGTTTGTTTGAGGCTCAGCAGACACAACATCCAGCACTATAACTCTAACAATCATGGAGTTGATACAGCTGAACCAGCAGCACCTGAAATTTTCTGCTGATCAATCAATCAATCTTTATTTAGCGCCAATTCACAACAACAGTTGACTCATGGTGCTTTCCAGAAAGAGCAGGTCTAGACCAAAATCTTTATATAATTATCTACAGACAACCAACAAATTCCTCCTTGGCGACAATGGTGAGAAATAAAACTGCCTTTTAATGGGCAGAGAGAGAGATAGAGAGAGAGAGAGAGATCCCCCTGCAGTCTAAACCTATAGCAGCATAGCTACGAGCTAGCTTATGCCAGCCTTATTTATAAACTTTATCATCAAGGAAAGTTTTAAGCCTACTTTTAAATGTAGAGAGGGTCTCTGCCCCCCGAACCAAGATTGGAAGATGGTTCCACAGGAGAGGAGCCTGATAGCTGAATGCTCTGTCTCCCATTCTACTTCTGGAGACTCTAGGTACAACAAGTAACCCTGCATGCTGGGAGCGCAGAGTTCTGATTGGACAATATGGAACTATGAGCTACTTCAGATACATTGGTTCTGACCGTTAAGGGCTTTGTAAGTGAGCAGAAGGATTGAATTTGATTCTAGATTTTACCGGGAGCCAATGAAGGGAAGCTGATACAGGAGAGATATGTTCTCTTAACCTGGTTCTGGTCAGCACACCTGCAGCAGCGTTATGGATCAGCTGGAGGGGCTCCAGAGACTTATTGGGACTACCTGTTAGTAGGGCATTACAGTAATCCAGCCTGAAAGTGACAAATGCATGAACTAACTTTTCTGCAGCTTTTTGCGACAGAATGTGTCGTATTTTAGAAATATTACGCAAATGAAAAAAATAGTCCTAGAAATATGTTTTATGTGGGGGTCAAAGGTCATATCCTGATCAAAGATAACTCCCAGGTTCCTCACAGTGGTGCTGGAGGCCAAGGTCATACTATCCAGAGTAGATATATCATCAGATAAATTGTTTCTAAGGTGTTTGGGTCCCAGCACAATAACTTCAGTTTTATCTGAATTTAATAATAAAAGTTGTAGGTCATCCAAGTCTTAATGTCTTTGAGACACGCCTCTAAATTGGACTAGTGATTAGATTCACCTGGTTTCATTGATAAGTAAAATTGTGTGTCATCTTCATAACAGTGAAAAGTTTATGGAGTGTTTCCTGATAATGTTCCCTAAAGGGAGCAAATATAATGTGAATAATATTGGTCCAAGCACAGATCCCTGTAGAACTCCGTGGGTAGCTTTGCTATGCATGGAGGATTCATTGTTAACAAATACAAATTGAGATCTGTCACATAAATATGATTTAAACCAATTTAATACAGTGTCAATAACTGATGACCATATACAGGACCAAGTAAGGAACATGATCTCACATAAACATATAAAATATATGAATAAACCAACATGGTTTCATGCGATCAAATATCTAAACCAATGTAATAACTGTCTTCTAGAACATCCAGGGTAAGGTGACTGGAGCCAATCATCTCTGAGGAAGCACACCAGTAACACCAGTCTCCTTAAATCTGGACCTTCCTCCCATAGACCACAATCCGGATCTAATCTTACAGACATTGGTTCGACCTACAAGAGTTTGATGAAGTGGAAGAGGAACCTGAACCATGGTACAGTGTGAAAACACTTTTATGGATGGCTTGGACCAATTAAATGAGGTTACAGCAGGCTAGGAACATGTCAAAAATGATCCCTAATAGCACATGAGAAGATGAACGGACAAGTGATATGGTCCAATGAAGAAAAATTGGACAAAATAATGACAGGGCAGAGGTAGGTAGATATCGCCGGTTTTCCTGACAGCACTTTGGTAAGTAGTAACAGACCAGGAAACACCTAACAAGACTTGAAGTTCTGGAGTTCTGGAGATGAATTGTAATGGCTAGACCCAGGGATCTAGCCATTACAATTTGGCCCCCTTGACCAACAAAAAGTTAATTTGTTTTTCATATATCCCTCTCACTGACAGGTAACAATGGCTAGAATAATATCTATCAATCTAATAAAGCTTAATTTCTATGTCATCAAACAATTTTTGTCCCTTTCAAGGTGCTTCATAAGAGATTAATGAAGCTGTCCAAGATTTAAAGAAAGTACATGTGGACTCATGCACACTAGGGTTAGGGTGTAAAGAGTGTAAAAACATCAATAATAAAATTCAGGCTGTTAAGTAAAGAAACAATACGTAGATATAAAAATAAAACAAAAAAAGAATAAAATAAAGTCACATAGGTCATCGCTTAAATGAAATAGGATAAAATCAAATTCTTTCTCGCATAAGTGCTTTAAAGGTATAATACTTTAAAATGATGCAAGAAATATTTTTTATTTAAGTTATGTTCAGAAAACGGTGTTTTTCGTAAAAACTAGTGACTAAAATATGAACTACTTCAGTAAAATACGATATTTTCCATATTTAAGTTGATTCAGATGCACCAAATTTGGGCTAAACAGAACCAATAGTTAAGAAGTTATATCCCAAAAACTATTATCATAAAAAACTCCCCCTAGTTAGTAAAATATGACCTATTGAAGTAATTCCCAATGTCTACCAGATAGATGTCCTCGAGTCGAATCATATGCACCAGGATTTGACTAAATCGGACTAATGGTCTAGAAGGTATGGACTGACAATTTTGCAAATAAAGCTCCTCCAGAAATATACAACTGAACTTTGCCAAAAACATTCCAGTTCTTCCTTGCTACCATTAAGGTCTATTTGGGTCTAGGGTTTGAAAATGAGCCATGATATAGTTTTTAGTTAATGCGCTAACACGAAGGATCGGTGCTGGTGGATGCGGCGATGGCAATTCTATAATGTCCCGACTTTTCAGGCATATAATAACAGTAAATAGTAAGTATGAAAGGAAAAAAAACATAAAAATGTTAAGACCTTCTTTAAGCCAGAATGAGTACATGGTTTTAAAGTTACTTAAAAAAAGATTTCTTTCTCTTACCCCTTGAACCAATAATCAGAAGTTCCTTTTTTATTTTAGTGATGACATCCAGCTCTTTATATTTAAAATGGAATTTAATAGTACCATTGCCATTATAAATGGTAGCAATTAAAAGTAATGTCATTGATATTTATTTTCTCATGTATTCATTTGCATATTTGATATGGAGCTACCACCAAGTGACATTACTTCAATAATTATGTGATAATTTTATTAGGTTCAATTAGTACATTTTTAATAGGGAGTTGGTAACAACATTGGTTCAATATAAAATGTAATACTAATATTATATATATATATATAGTGGTGTATTGATGTGTTTGGTGCTGTCCCTTTAAACAACCATGTGGATGCAACTGTGGACCGACGAGGAGGGATTTAGTCTTCGCTGCTATGATGCTGGTGGTCATGGTATCGTGAGTCCGCCCCAGCAGGTTGTTGATGCTCCCATCCCCTCAGTGTCAGATCACACACCAACCTATACACATACACTGAGCATGAGCACAGTCTCGGATACTTTGGGGGGCAGCAGGTCTCTGTCTGCAGCCAAGAGACACAAAAGTGTCAGGAAGAACTCCAGGAGGATTTATTCAGCTTACCAGAACCACCAGCAGGGGTGAGTTGGTCACTATGTTATCAGCTTTAATCCCTCATCCTGTCATCTGCAACACATCCTAAGAGGTATCACATTAGTAGCTAAAATAATCTGGGAAACAACAGAGTAACTGAGTTTCTGTCTTCAGGGAGCTGCTGTTCCTCTTTGCGGACTGAGTTTGAAACTCATCAGATATGATCTAGTGATGAGTTTGAATCAGATGTTTGCTGTCATGTTTGATATCAGGTTTCTAATTTTATTTTAGAAAAAATAAAGTAATGTTCAGTATTGCTTGAACCTCAATCAAGCAGGTAAATCTAATGTTATTTCAAACCCATTATCTCAGTAGATCTGGATCATCATCTGGATCCGCTTCACTTTCATGCATAACAGCATGACGGTGAGCTTGATGTGTTTTTCATGATTTATAGAGGATAATGAGGAATTATAGAAAACGTTGTTGCGAACTCAGGAACCATTCCTGGATCTGCTTCTCAATATGGAGTCAAACCCAAACTGAACGGGTTCATCTCTGACACTCGTCCCACACCTGCGTCGGTGTAGGTTCACTGCTTCGCCTGCTTAACCCATGAGAAACCAGGCTAACACAATCTGTTTCAACACTGTAGAAAGCTCAATATACAGATTTTTTTGTGATTTTGAACACATGAAAGGATATATTTCCCTTTTTTCAGCTTGTTTTTTGTTAACACAGGAAAGTTTAAAACCCTTTAACAATTCTACCGAATTGATAAATGTCCTGTGTTAAAATTCATCAGCTCAGAATAAATTCACTTAAAACTAGTAAGGAAAAAATATCAATGTTTTCATGTTGTTATGTTGTTTTTTTCTGCGGATGCCAGTAGTGTTTCGCACCCACATGATACAGACAGCTGTCGTCTCTACCCTCCTTTAGTCGTGGAGGAACAGTTAGAGATCTTATCCACTGTGAGCCCAGATTCACATCAAATCGTAATGTGAGGGCAGAATCAATGGAAGCCTCCCATCCTCGTTGCCAAGTTATTTAGGATTTTTCCTAAAAAGTGTGAAGAGTGCCAAAATGTCTTTGCGAGTTTTATTGAGAAGCAGGTTTTGCAAAAGAACACACAGACAAGATTTTATGTTTTGTCAGAAACTCTGTTTCTAGCTGCCATTTTGGCCAGATATCTCTTATAAAAGTTATTTTAATCTGAATGTGATTAACCTGGTAAAGAATTTTTTTTAAAAAGCTCCTTAGCCATATGCGGTGAGATTCATTTATTCTGTCCCATATGGGCGCCAGTAGAACATAAACAGTTGAACAGAATTTCTGAAATAATTTCAGAAATAAGTTCCATGTTCTCGTCATTTTCGTCTATTTTATGTCCCCATAATTTCCCTTTAGGGGAAATGTGGATGGGGAGCCTCCATAGAAGGGGAACTTCCCCTCTGGAGTTACAAAAGGTCATTCTAAGCTGGCGTAAACATAATTCTTATTTGCAGGTGATTTTTTACTGAATAAAAACATAGTTATCAATATTATATGCCATTTATCCACAGAGACACCCAGCAGTTTCAAACTGCACCTTTAGAACCCATAGAAGCTCATCAGAAATCAAACCAAAGCTCAGCGCTAGCTCTCTTACAGTGAAGGAGAGCAGCCCTTATTCACCTTGCTGTGTGTTTCATCCTGCAGCTCCTCGGATGAAGAAGAAAAGGAGGAAGAGCGGGTGGACAGCAATGACCCAGAGGAGATGTTCCAAAATATTCAGTACCAGAAGGAAATCATTGCAAACATTCGAACCAGACCCTGGCCAATGAGACGCAAGCTGAAAGTCCTAAAGTAGACCACAGTTTGTTTGTTTGTTTGTTTTCCCATATTTTTGTAGTGCAGGTTTACACCTTCTGTCCTCAAACACACCCATTAAAACACTCTATTTCAGAGAGGCTATAACTCACTGCTAGGCAACACAAGAGATGACTTCACATGACCAGTAGGCTGTCTTATCACTATTGACTGTTCAGCTATCACTTGCTTGGGCTAGCCTTTCTCGGCTATCACTTGCTGAAGTTAGCTAATGTCAGTTATCAAATGTTTAACTTAGCTAGTGTCAGCTATCACCACTAAAGTTAGCTGATATCAGACTTCATTGCTTACTTTAGTTAGCTAATGTTGGCTACCCCATGCTTTAGCTAGCTAATGTCAACTATCACTTTGAAGTTCAGCTCATCACATCACATCATAACTAAAATTGCGCAAGAGCTATCATTGCTAAAGACATCAAGCTATTATTGTTAAGTTATCAAGTATCTGCCATTATCTCTAAATGTAGCTGATGTCACCTATCATCGTATAAGTTGGCTAATGTCTGCTATTATCAAGTTTTTCAGGTGACGCTATCATCGCTATTTTAGTTGAACTACCACTCACTGAAGTTAGCTAATGTTGACTATCATTGTTAAAGTTAATGAAGAACAGCTAACATTGCTAAAACTAGCTAATTTTATCTATCACTACCAATTTGTTAGACTATTGTTCCTAAATGTTGTCAGTTATCATTGCACAGAATTTAAGTTCAGCTGTAATCGTTAAATTAGGTTAGGGTTAGGGTTAACCATGGCAGCTGTCAGTTGTTGGAATGTTCTTTATTGAAATGAAAATATTGTTCTGAATTTGAGATTTGATGCAAGGAAAAGGGTTAAGCGTAGAAAACTGACCAACTTCGATACCAGACAAATTGTGATGACTAAATGACTGGGTCAGATCATCTCCAGAACTGTAGGTCTTTCTGGGTTTTTCCAGTCTACGCTGGTTTGTACCAAAGAGGTCGGGGAAGGGATTACCATGGAAAGGGTCATGGGATGACTGGTCTGTGTGGGGAGTGGAGGCTAGCCCGTGTTGACTGATCCCTCAGAATAGCTACTATAGCTCAAATTACTGAAAAACTCAATGCTGGTTCTGATAGAAAGGGGCAGTGCACAGCAATATTATGCAGCAGATTTTTGTTATGGCGGATCAGTATATACTATATGGTAAAAACGGAAAAACGCTGATCATTTGGTCACAAGACGCTTGAGGACGGCACTGTTCATTAAAGGAGTAGAGACTGGGACTGAACCAAAGAGGACCAGAGGGGCGGATCTCAGATGTGCTGAGTGTGTTTCATGGGTAACAGGTTTTATGAGGACACTTTGTTATTACGGCGGTTTTATTACCATCATCAGGGATGGGAAGCAAGTCTGCGTTTTACACCCTCTTTAATCTGAGGCTGAAAGTATGCGATTACTCCCTCTGCACCAGCTGTATTTCAAACCACAGTCACAGATCTCTGCTAAGATGTCCTGACACACACTCTAACCTCACACAAGCGCGTGACAGGACATAAATACTAAAAGATTGGAAATCCACTGACTAATCGCCCCACTAATAGGATGAAAGGCCCCACCTCCTTTAGACTGTAGAGCAGAATTTCTCTAGAGCGGAATTCCTCTATACCACTAATGTGGCTAATTCGAATAGGTTTAGTTAAAAATTGCACTATAAGTTAAAGATGTTAAGATCAAGGTATTCAGAATAATGTTACTAAAACAACAACTCTGACCGGTCCCTATACGCAGCAACCTGTTTTTCACTCTAGGCTCTGACACCTTTACATCTGAACTAGATTTTTTTATGTTACAGTAGCTCTTCTCTAGTATCAGACAATGGGGTTAGCCTTCATTTCCCACTTGCATCAATGAGCCTGGGTCCCCCTCATTCATTAGTTGTCTTCCTTTAGACCACTATGGTAAATTGATACTAACCACTGCATACCAGGAACAACCAAAAAGAGCCACAGTTCTCTGATCCATCTGATCCAGTCATCCATCACAATTTGTCAATGTTGCAAAGATCATTGTGCTCAACTGTTTTTCTAGCTTCCAACAAATCAACCTCCAGAAAGGATTTTGACCGTCTTTTTGTCCAGTGTTTGGATCATTTGTCAGAGGCGCCTTGGAAAACACTGCAGGACAGGTCAAAGCATTCACATTTTACTGGAATGATAGAATTCACCAGGCACAACTGATAATGTACTAAAATGTAACACTCAGGAAATTATGGAGTCACACCACCCTTCACCTCCGACGGAGGTTATGCCCATCTCTTGCTCATATCTATGATTGTCTCCCAGGCAGGCCAGAGAGATTGTCCTGAAGTATGAGGGCCGACTGACCAGGACCAGAGGCTACCAGACTGCAGGAGCCGATGTACGTACCCACCCACGCAGAAGCTCTCATTCCAGCTTGATATGAAGATAAGACTGTCAAGAAATTTTAAAATGGCTCAGATTGTAAAATTTTACAATCTGAGCCATTTTTAAAATTTAAAATTGATGTAACTGTTTGAACTTGCAAATCCTGGAACATCCTGGAATTTTTCACTGTATACAAAAAAATAAAGTTTTCTTTGTATGATAAAAACTTTATTATATTAGAATTACATTTTTGAATCTAGGATTACTATGTTGCCAAGATAATGAATCGAGCTTATTGAGCTATTTCACATAGTTTCATATGAGATTTTTTTTTTTTATAATCTCTCCAGAGGCCCAAATGGCCTCCATATTCCTCAGATCTCAATTCAATTCAGCATTTGTGCGATACGCTGGAAAAACGACTCTTTGTAGAGGCCTCACCTCACAACCCATTTTGATACTACAGCACATCTTCAGAGGTGTGGTGGAATCCATGCCTCAGCAAAAAAAGACCTACACAGATGGTTGTCATGTTATGGCTGTTGG
This sequence comes from Lophius americanus, assembly GCA_037951165.1. Classification (NCBI taxonomy): domain Eukaryota; kingdom Metazoa; phylum Chordata; class Actinopteri; order Lophiiformes; family Lophiidae; genus Lophius; species Lophius americanus. The sequence continues at coordinate 6,620,860 of JBBDHG010000014.1, forward strand.
TTGTGACTGGCATGTCTATGGGTTGTATTAGGTTGGTTGGATTTCTCTAATTAGAACCAACAAGCCTGTGTTTGAGATCTACAAGAGGTGCTGAAGTACACCTGTTGATTTCTACATGCAACCATTTTTGGTAAATGTTCGCTCTTGATAAACAGATGACACCATTGACTATAGCTTACAGGCTACCTAGCGTGTTGTAATGCGCTGAGTGGTCCATTATACTAAAACAAATTACTTGAAATAACAAGTCAGTCATAAGAGTGGCAAACAGCAAATGTTTGAGGCATAGTTTGCAGGATGTAATCGTGTAGCACGTATTCATTTAATCCAAGAGAACAGACCCCTTGATGTTCCTTGAATCGTTTCACATCTGTTGATGTGATGAGCCGTTAAATCATAACCGATATGGCGATCATTAATCATGTTATAAGGTCAATTTAGCCGCTGGCTCTCATTTTTAATTAACTGTAAAATGAATTGATTTATTTCAATAGTCCTGAACATTTGCAATTAAACTGAGCCACAAGAACAGAGCACTAATTCACACTCTGGACCTTATTTGTCCACTCTCAGCAAGTCTTCCTCCCAGTCTGCAAGAATCATAAGACTGACCTCCTACAGATAACGTTCAGGAGAGGAGCTTCTTCACAAAAGAGACATAACATGTTTTCTCAGTTCAAAGAAAGAACCGGAAGACACTCTTCTCAGAAGACGGACATATAGAGATCAGCCATAACATTATAACCAGCCACCTAATACTTGTTAGGTCCCTCTTTTGCATTCAACGTGTTACCAAAATGTAGCATTCGGGTTAAAACCGCTACCTCTGACCACAGTGTTTCTCAGCGGGAGTGACGTGACTTATTAGGATTGACGTTTCTCTTCAGGAATCATTTTTTCTCTTTAGGAGTGATGTTTCTTATCAGAAGTAACTTTTCACATCTGCAGTAACGTTTTTCTTACGGATTGACGTTTCTGATTAGGAACAATGTTTTTTATTAGGCATGATGTTTATCATTACGAATAAAGGTTCTCTTTTGGAGTAACATTTCTAATCTGGATTTACATTTCACTTATGGTTTGACAATAATATTCGCTCGTGAGGGACTGATGTTTCTCATTAGGTTTGATATTTCTCTTTGGAATGAAGTTCATGATCAGAAGTGATGTCAGTCATAAGGAGTGATGTTTCTCTTTAGTATGTGCAAACACAAACTACTCTTTCGGGTACCCTCCTCTCCATTCATATAGAGAGTGAGTTTTGAAATTGGAAACCCTGAAAAAATCTAGATCTTCATAAAAAAATACATTTCTCCTGTCAAAACATAATTTGTTGAAGACAGAGATTCAATCAACAGAACAAAGAAGAAATTTGATCCTCATCCACAGATCCAACTTTAATCTGTTTAAAATCGTAACCGTTAGAAGATGAGATCATTTTCTCATGACTAATTGGAAATGTTAAGGAGTAACAGAATCTGAAATTGCTCTAAAGTCGTTTTTGTGTATGAGGTTGAACAACACAATCCAAAAGGCTCGCAATGCTTTAGACCCGGTGTGTCAAACTCAATCACAGAGGGGCCAAAATTAAAGAAAAAAATGTTTAATTTCAAATTGTATTTACTCATTCTGAAGTTTTTATTCACAGACATCAATAACAGCCAGAAAACAAAACAAAATGAACACGTGTCCGAACCATCTCAATTCTTAGAGAAACCAGTAAGGGCTGGATTCAAAGTAACACATAGATAGAGTCAGGGCCCAATATGGAGCTGTATGTCCGAACTTATAGTTTTAACATTTTTTGTGCACCTTCAGTTGCTAAAGAAACTTTCCCGCGTTGTCTACAACATCATGGTTCTGTTCATTCCGTGGGAAGTGAGGATCAAGAAAATTGAAAGTAAGTTATCTTTTTTCTTCTCTGTAGAATGAATAGTTCACATAATCTCACTTGATCATGCAGAAAATAAAATATTAACATTGCTTACTGTCTTAGAGCATTTATATTGTATTATTGGGTTTATGGCATCATGTCCTGTTGGTGTTTGACAAGACAACACTTTCCCTCTCTCTTGTTGAGGTCACTTTGGGTCAGGCGTGGCATCCTACTTCATCTTCCTCCGCTGGTTGTTTGGAATCAACATTGTCCTGACCATCATGACGGGGGCCTTTATCGTCCTGCCAGAGGTCAGCAGCTTTTTATCATGTCCAATGTAGAGATATAGAAAAATCATCAGGTGTAACTTAAGAATAAAGCTCGGTCCAATGTTGGCAACAAGACTCCTGGAACTGATCCAGGTCAGGGTGTGAACAGGTGTGTTACATCACAGAAAACAAATTATCAAATTTTATTATTATTATTTTTATTATTAATAATATAAATGATGCTAAGTATAATACATTTATACATTGTTATATAACAGTCTTAACATTTTTAAGACATTTTTGATTTCAAAAGAATTTTTAAAATTATTTAGAGAGTTTGTAACAATTTTTAATACATGTAGTACATCACAACCCCTTCCAAGCTTTCTGTCTTCCATTTATAAAAACAGACAATTTGCTTCTGCTGTCTCAGCAGTGGAGCAACTCAGATCCCCATAAAGCCTCCAGTCCTCCAAATACACAGAATGGAGGTGGTGAATAAAGGTGAACCAGGTCTTCCTTGAACAGGCTGTGTGAAAGGAAATGTGATTTCAATGACCTGCAGAAATGGTTTGCTCTATTTGAACTTACTGTGTGTGTGTGTGTGTGTGTGTGTGTGTGTGTGTGTGTGTGTGTGTGTGTGTGTGTGTGTGTGTGTGTGTGTGTGTGTGTGTGTGTGTGTGTGTGTGTGTGTGTGTGCACTAGCTGCTGGCCGGAGCTCCGTTTGGAACAACAAGGAGTAAAACAATCCCAAAGGAGCACCTGACGTCAGCGCAGGACCTGGACACCATCTGGTCTCTCGGGGCAAGCCTCTCCTTCCTTCTTCTGTTGTGTCGACAGAGCGCTAGCAGTGACGTCACACATACGTCATTCAAACATTGTGATGCTACCTGACCTCCAATCTAGAGTCATCACTCAGACACGGCCTCTTCTTGTTTGTGATCCATCAAACAAACCAGATGGTCTCCATCTGAGAACATTAAAACGTGTTACATCATATGAGAAGACATAGAACAGCCTCCTATACAAGAGCAATGAGAAGCTAGCAGAAACAAGCCACATCGTGTCCTTCATGTCTGAAAACATGACAGTCCTGTCAACTTAATGTCCTGTGTCACCGCACACAAAAACATCCTCTTTGATCCCCCATTTTTCTCTTTCCTGGGCAGCTCCATCTCAAGCATCCTTCTACCAATAGATCCTCTATCCCTCCCTTTCATATGTCCAAATCATCTCAATGTGGCCTCTCTGAGTTTGTCTCCAAGAAGTATAACCTGGGCTGTCCCTCTGATTTGCTTCTTTCTAATCCTGTCCATCCTCCTCACTCCCAAAGAACATCTGAACATCTTCAACTCTGCCACCTCCGGCTCTGCCTCCTGTCTTTTGGTCAAAGTTGCCATCTCTAAACAATACGGCACAGCTGCTCTCACTACTGTCTTGTAAACCTTTCCCTTTACGCTCCATCCTGCCTACACTCGTTTCTTCACTCGTTTCTTCACCTCTTTTCCACACTCCCTGTCGCTCTGAAATGTTGACCCCAGGTACCTTCTTCACCTTTACTCTTTGCATCCTCACTGTTGCACCTACCTCCCTTTCATTCATACACATGTATTCTGTCTTGTTGTGACTAATCTCCATTCTTCTTCTTTGTAGAGCATACCTCTACGTCTCCAGTTTTTCTTCCACGTGCACCTTGCTCTCATTACAGATCACAATGTCATTTGACCTCATTTGTCAAACTGTCCATCACCATAGCAATGCAAAAGGGCTCAGAGCCAATCCTTGGTACAGTCCCACCTCCACCTTGAACCCATCCGTCACTCCTACTGCACACCTCACTGATGTCACACATATCCTGTACCACTCTAACATACTTCTCTGTCACTCCAGACTTCCTCATGCAATACTACAATTCCTCTCCCTGCACTCTGTCGTACGCTTGCTTTAAATCCACAAAGGCACAATGCAACTCCTTTTGGCCTTCCCTATACTTCTCCACCAGCACTCTAACAGCAAATATTGCATATGTAGGGTCTTTCTACGCAGGAGACAAAGGAAAGAATCTCCACCTCTTTTCTTATCCTGGCCTCTACTTCTCTGTCCCAGATCTTCGTTGTGTGGTTCATCAGCTGTAGCCACACAATGAAGATCTAGGAAAGAACCATTGCAACAAAATAATCAATGATATTCATTTTACCTGTCCATGGTTGGAAAGTTGTGGCTGATCGGTGCAGGTTTTAGAGATGTAGTTGATATTGTTGTCATGTAATCATGTAATGCTGTTTAATGAAAAGGTGTGTGCTTGATCTCCACAGGGCTACCTGCAGTACTCTGTCTTATTCTATGGTTACTATGGCAGAGTGAGGAATATTGGGAGTGCAGGGTACCGGTTGCCACTCGCCTACTTCCTGGTTGGGATGGCTGTCTTCGCTTACAGTTTCATCATCCTGTTAAGAAAGTAAACTTTCCACTGTTTACAACTGATTATGTTCTGTTTGACAGTATAATGATCTGACGTTATTTCATAAGATTACTTGACCAAGTCATCCCGATCAACCTCATCAACTGATCTGGGACCAGATGTATAAAATATGCCCCCATACATAAATTTGTTTTTTTTAAAACTAAGAAAGTGAGGTGACCGTGTTATCTAAGAGTTGGCTGCAGATGTGTTGATGAGGGATCCCAAAATAAGAAATGTTCTAGCATTGAAAAACAATGATACATTCAATGTTTGTCCAACAATCTTGTTTTTTTGTTTGGTTGGCTGGTTGTTTGACTGATGGGCTGTTTGGTTGGTTGTTTTGTCGGTCGTCTCGATGAATTCAATGGTTGTTAATCTGGATTCATGATTGGTTTGTTGGTCAGTTGGTCGGCTGGTTGGTTGGTTGGATATTTGTTGACTGGCTGGCAGGTTGGTTGGTCTGTTGGTAAATTGGTTTGTTGGTTGTTGATCTGGGTGGTTGGGTGGTCTGTAAGTTGTTTGGTTTGCTGATAAATTAGTTGGTTGGTCGGCTTGTTGGTCTCTTCTTTGGATGGTTGATCGGTTTGTTAGCAGATAAACAAAAACTTTTGAACATACCACCAGACCACCTTATTAGTGCGGCGTTGGCATATGTATTGACGTTTATACGAGAGTATTTTTACAAATCTCTGTTGGAGGGGAAATTAAGTTTGCGCCTGTTCAAACACAATGTTCATTTCTATCTTCATGCGCGCACACAGTTTTAGTTGTGACATGATTTTTATGCATCTGGCCCCAGATCATATCACATTTATGTCAGTGGTTATGATGTTCTCTTCTGGTCAGACTGATAAGAACATCTCCAAACTACTGCTCTGAATAACCTTTGGATGATTTGAACAAATGTTTTGGTGCAGAATGGCCAAGAACTCTCGTCTAAGCCTCGCCAGCGCCTCTGATGAGAACTTCACCTTCTGCTGGAGGGTTTTCTGTGCCTGGGATTATCTGATAGGAAACCCAGAGGCTGCTGAGAGCAAAGGAGCCGCCATCGTCAACAGCATCAGGGTCAAAGGCAACACACACTACACACCACACAAATACACAACAAACACTACTCACCACACACCTGCTCACCACACACTACACGCCACACAAATACACAACACACACTACTCACCACACAACTGCTTACCACACACTTCACGCCACACAAATACACAACACACACTACTCACCACACAACTGCTTACCACACACTACACGCCACACAAATACACAACACACACTACTCACCACACAACTGCTCACCACACACTACACGCCACGCAAATACACAACAAACACAACACACCACACTAACACACAACACACACTACTCACCATACAACTACACAAAACTTTACACAACACACTATAATCACCACACAAATACACAACACACACTACACACCACACAAATACATACCACACAATACACAACACACACTACTCAACACACACTTTCAGTTGATCTGTAGTTAAGTGGTACTTTCAGTTTATCCTTGCATTCAGTTTCTCTGTAGTTTGTTTTAGGTCCATCATTTCAGTTCCTTTGTAGTTTATGTCTCTCTATAGTTTCAGATTATCTGGTGTGTCTCTGGAGTTTATTTTTTTCTGTAATTCCCCTGGAATCTTTAGTCTTCTTTGTAGTTTGTCAGCAGATAATATGCAGTTTCAGTTTCTGTATCCTCACTTTCAGTTTAGTCTCTGTTTTGTTTTACTGTTTTATTGTAGCTGTAACACCTTTCATGTACATACACTATAAGCGTTTTTAAACTATCGCATGTTATAATAATATTAATAACAGTGAATGTTATTTTCTGCACAGGAAGCCATAGTGGAGGAGCAGGAAAAGAAGAAGGATACCAGTCTGTATGAGTCCTACTCACGTTGCCTTTATATACATAGATCAGCCATTACATTACAAACCACCTGTCTAATATTGTGTATTTCCCCTTTTTGACGCTCCACTATGCACTGTGTGTTCTGACATCCTTACCAGCATTTATGTTTTCATGTTTTCATTAATTGAAATAAATCTCATTCTCTTCTTAGTGGATACAATGTTATGGCTTATCAATGTATTTGTCCTGCTATAATTGCACAATGAATATAATTTGAGGAGTTATAACAATGTACCCTTTATTTTGTACTTTAAATTTAGGGCTGTCCTGATCAGTTTGCGTATCTTGGCCAACATCCTGGTGCTGCTGTCTCTTGCCGGCAGCATCTACATCATCTACTTTGTGGTGGAGCGTTCCCAGAAACTAGAGCAGGAGAAGCCGGAGCTGACACTGTGGGAGAAGAACGAGGTACCATCATTCACATCAGTAGGCTGATTAGATTATGTAACATGAAATACAGCTCTCCCGAACCAATTGAGGAGGAGACCTGGGATCCAAGATCTGCCAATCGAAACTCTTCAATAATTATCTTCAGAGAGGCTGCTCTTCTCCTAGCCTAATGCTTTCATCATTCAGATTTCAGTTCTGGCTCAGGTCTTACAAGCATGACAATAAAATTATTCACCTCTGACCGGGTTATTTAAATATATTATTGTATTCAAATATAAAACTTGTTTTGTTTGTAAATGCTATTATCATACATCAGAAATGATTTCTACAATACACTAGAAATTTTCAAAAAACAGCCCCTGGATCCTGTTTCACCTAGAAGTATGAAATTTGAAGAAGAAGGAAAAGTATATGCTGTTCTTCAAAGCTGCAGTATGTAAAATGTAGTGTCAGCTAGTGGTGAAGTTCCAGATTGATCTCAGACTGCATTATGTATCCTGTTTCGTTTGGATATTTATATACTTAAAATTGTGGGGACGGGTTGTCAAAGTTAGCTAAATGGTGGATATTTGGCATAAGTATGTTTTGAAATCCATCTTCATCAAATTATTTTTTTGAGGACATAAATGTCCATTTAAGGAGAATAAGGACACGCTTTATTGTCACATACCACAATAGAATATAGGGTAATATGGGGGGTTTTCAGGTTTGTAACCCTATTATACTACTACTTTTTCTTACTCCTACATGCTATTACTACTACCTTATAAACAAGTTACAAATGTTATTTTTCTATACACTAAACGCTAAGCGTATTATTGGTCTGATTTACATCCATTTCGACATTTTTCTCAGCGCTAAATACATATATTTTTTCAAAATAAAACAGCCCTTTAACCAACTTAGAGGTCATAAAATGTTCTCCTCCTGTCACAAAATAATTTATTCATATTACCATTAATGTACACTTTAACTGACTAAATGCTTTAACTGATATCAGTCCTGATCATTGCTGTATTTAATTTTCGTCAGTATTTTATTTAAGGATTTAGTACAGCATATTGTTTTTCATGCTAAACAATAAAAAAAACACCTTCACATTCAAAAATGAAAAACAACTTTCAAGCCAAGATGTTGAAATGAAATCCAATAACATGGAATGCATATTGAATTTTTTTTATTTATTCATTAATTTATTTAGTCATTTATTGATCACTGATACAAATGCGATTGTTTTTGTCCATGACACATTATGTGGAACTACATTGTTTCCATGGTGAATTATAGCTATATTACAGGACGCTAGGTTAAAATAAATGAATTCCCTCCAAAATGGACAACATTTCCAAAGCTTAAGCTATTTGCATTATCATTATGTTAAACAACATCTCAGTTCAAACTCGTCTCTGAAGAATCATCCCTCCTCTGGATGACTTACACTGGATTCCTGTCTCCAGGTCAGCGTGGTGGTGTCTCTCATCACCATGATCGCTCCATCTGCCTTTGAGCTGGTGGCTCAGCTGGAGATGTATCACCCAAGAACCTGTCTGCGATTCCAGCTGGCCAGGTCCTCCATCGCGCCGAAATCTGCTACCTCATCCTGCTCTAGTAATCCATCCAAACTTTCCATGCACTCTAACACTGGCCATGTTTGCAGAGTGCTGGTCTTGTACCTGGGGAATCTCTACAGCCTGATTATTGCCCTCCTGGATAAAGTCAACAGCATGAGCTCTGCTGTGAGTAAAGATCTGAAGCTTTAATAGGATTTCCAGTGAGAAGGGATTTATTTCTGACAATCACCCACTGAAGATAAAGTAGCGTCCAACCAGAGGTTCAAAAAGTATTAGATTCATGATGGGGAGTGAAAGCAAATGCATGTTTCTTTATACCATCTTTGGCTTAAAGAAGATCTCCTCTCTGAATTTTTTGGAAGGTTTAATCCTTAAAGAATTTCATATTTCAAGCAGATTAATAAATCCATGTAGAAAATAATACAATCATCTAGGTTCAAGAGTTTTTATTTTTTTGTCCAAAACAGTGTAATGAAATGAAAGCAAAAAAATTCCGATTTCTCTCAGGTTGTATTTATTGTCACTTATGATATCAGCCACATGTTCCATAATGACATAGTCAAGAAATTCCCCGAAACATGTTTCTTCTTTTCATATTTTCTTACATAATAAGGCAACCACAGGACGTGCAGAATGATTAATTTTCTGTCAGTCTGAAATCAGTAGATTATAAATCAGTAGATTATAGATTAGTAGATTATTAGTAGTAGATTAGTAGATAATAAATGTACATTTAAACAGGTATTGAAGAGCGAACTGTTGTAGAGAACCATATAGACTCTTGTCTTTGAAAACTTTAGCCAACTGTATCTACATTTTGAGAAGATCTGACTGTGGGACATCAGTTCTATGCAGAACTACGGCGCTGGTATTGGTGCCGGACAGCCAGTACTGAAGTAAGATGCTGGAGCTAATTCTACAGCATAACTTCCTCATAAACAGTTGCACATAGAGTAGCAGCACAGTTTGTGACAGATCCCACTATGTGTTCCAGGTCCTAGTGAACTCCTCAAACTGGTCTGACTCCAGCTCGTTCCTGGCAACTATCTCCCAGCCTGAGATCGGAAGCCCTTCCACCCTGGTCTCCGACATCTCCATCCCTGAACATCGCAACAGCACCATAGCGACCATCGCAACGGTGATGGACATCACTAATGTTGCAAGGATCACCTCAGGGACCATATCCAACCAGACAGCTCTGTTTGAGAAGACCAGCCGCTCTCAGCAGGACCAGTGCTGGGAGACCTACGTCGGACAGGTTCTCTCTTCTTCTTCTATATTTTTTAAATAACCAGTGTTGATCTAATGATGTTGATTATCCAGATTAAGAATCATATCTGATAACCTCAGATAAAACTGCTGGAGAGAGTTAAAGGTAATCCAGATTCACTTTTTGTGTATTTCACTGACTTTGAAATATTTATTAAAAGCTTAAGGGTAATAATTTGGTCAGAATTGGACATTTCTGAAGCTACAAACATTATTTCAATCCACTAGGGATTTGTGAGTAATCAGCTGAAACATAAAATTCAGTTGAAGTAAACTGTTTCTCTCTCTACTCATGGTCAAAGAAAATCTTGTAATTTTTGGAATTATTTTCAACCACAAATTATAAATAAAAGTGATTCAGTTAATATTTTCCTTTCCAATTAATATTAGTGTATGTCTGTCTTGCTGTCCCTCTATGTATGTATCTATTTATCTACTTGTGAGAAAATGTCAAGTCATCAAATTTGCTGCAATCCCTTTTGGGTGGAGAGGCCGGCATACAATGGCGATCACTCTAATAATTATATAGACAGTTCAGTTTGGACCGGCATGGCCGATCAGCCAACCAATGAGCCCTTTGTCAGTCACCAGAAACACATAGATACTTGACACTGTTAAAAGTTAAAGTCACTGCAAGGAGCTTTACGGACGCCAAGAATAGTTCTCAGTCCGGTTACACCATGTGTGACCTGAAATGTCTCAAAGTGTTTTACTGCAGGTTGAGCCGTCACCCTGATGGGTCAGAGCTGTGTGCTGTGGTATCTGGCACCAAGGCCTTATCGCTCATATCTGTTAAGTCCTTTAAATTATGAGGTTTTGTTCACCATAGAGTAGATTTCTTTGCCTAGCACACCCCGCTGATGCTGGATCGGATTTAAGTATGAAGAATTTCAGTCAGTCAACACTTTGATCTTGTACAGACTTCCTTAAACCATTAATGGACAACTTCCTGCGTGTGCCAGGGAGCATTATCCTACTGAAAGATCAGGGAACACCATTTCAAAGAAGTGGGGTATTTTCATAAATACTCAAAGTTGGTTTACAGGTACAGAGTAAAATACAATTTTAAATCAGGAATCTAGATCAGACAAAAATTAAAAATAAAGAAACAGGCGTTTCAATTCACAACAGATAAAAATTCAAACACTGCTTACACGTTAGAAGCAGAACTGAACACGTGAGCTTTGACTTGTGATTCGAACATGGAGGGGTCAGTGCCAGTGTCTCTGATGTGTTTGGACTGGGAGTTCCACAGGGGGGGGCTGGCAATTGAGAAAACTCTGTCACCAGGTCCAGCGCTTGGTCCTGAGTAAATTAAAGAGGAGGTTGGCATCAGTGGAGCGGAGGAAGCGGGATCATTGCAAGGGTGGAGGAGGAACTCGATGCCTTGTGTACAGTGGAGGTTCTGGATGACAGTTGGTTCTGGGAGCGAATGTGGGTTAGGAAAGGAGAAGCAGAATTCTGGAAGTACTGGAGTTTATTGAGGTTCTTAATAGTTTCTGCCATAGAGAATGCTGTTGCAGTAGTCCAGTCGGGATGTGATGACGTGTATCTGAAGCAGTGAAGGAGAGTGAAGGTCCCAGCCGGGCAATGTTCTTAAGATGAAAAAATGCAGATCTGGTGATTTGTTCGATGTGCCGTTCAAGGGAGAAGTTATTGTCAAGGATGATTCCAAGGTTGTGGACGTGAGGGGAGAGAGTCAGAGTGGAGTTGTCAGTGGCAAAGGAGAATTCATGAGTACTTAAGGGGACAGACCAATGATTATCATATCAGACTTTTCACAATGGAGTTCTGGAAAGTTGGTTTGTATCCATTATCTTATTTCAGTGAGGCAGTTTGTCGCGGTGGAGGTGCCTGTAGGTGTGATAGATTTATTGGATATGTAGAGTTGAATGTCATTGTGTAGCAGTGGAAGTGAATACCATGATGACGGATGATATCGCCAAGAACGAGGATGTATAGGATGAGGAGGAGAAGACCAAGCGCCGAACCTAGGGGGACACCATGGGATGGAGGAGCAGTGGAGGAGGTGGAGTTGTTGATGTAGATGAACTGTTGCAGGTCAGTGAGATATGACTTCATCCAGGAGAGGGCAGTACCGGTGATGTTGAGGGAGGATTCAAGACGGGAGAGAAGGATGGCGTTGGCGGTGGCGTCGAAGGCAGCAGTGAGGTCAAGGAGGATGAGGATATTGAGGTGGCCGGAGTCAGCGGAGTGGAGGAGGTCATTAGTGACTTTGAGGAGGGCTGTTTGTGAGCGGAATCCGGTCTGAAATGGTTCAAACAGCTCCATAGAATATAGGTGGGATTTGTTTTTGAAGGCAACAACACTTTCCAGTATATTTGACAGGAATGGGAGGTTGGACGTGGGCCGGAAAATTTCCAATTATGTCAGGGTTTAGTCCAGATTTTTTGAGAAATTGGGTAGCGGAGGCTAGTTTGAAGGTTTGAGGGACAGAAGATACTGAAGATGAGAGGGGAAATTAATGGAAGAAGGTCCTTGGTAAGAGATGATGGGATGGGATCCAGGAAACAAGTGGAGCTATTCATGCCAATTGTGTATTTGAATAGATCGATTGGGAAAAACCAGGGAGAACTTAGAGAGAGGCAGATTGGTGAAAGGCATGGATTGAGGTGGGTTTGAGGCATTTGTTGACAGTGGAGAAGACCAAGTCCAAGATATGACCAAGACTGTAGGTAAGGAATTATCATTTTAAATGAAGTTGAGGCCTTTAGTAAGTCCAGGAATTCAGGGGCAGTTTTGCACAAACTCTTGTCAATGTGTTTATCAGTTAAAATCACTGAGATGGAGAATCTCAGTGTTGAGATGTTTAGGTCAGTGGTACATGTGAAAGTAACGTCCAAATGAATGTTAGGACCTCAATTTGTCAGCAGAACATGGACTGAAGAAACACCCTGCCTCTCCCTGCTCACATTCTACCCATAGTGTATCTTGATGCCATCTCTCCTCCAGCCGTCCACATGATGTTGCACCTCAATCTAATAGGTCCCCCGCCCCTCTTGCGTCTCCTGCGTCACTGCGCCAATTGTATCCAGCTGTGTATCATTTACATGACCTCCATGTGTATATAGTCTGTCTTCCCCCCATCTCATCCTTAAAAGCGTTTCCTAGTGTGTTCCAGTAGTTTATAGTGTATTTTTTGGATTTTGACCTAGCCTGTTTCTGACTTCGATTTGGCATTTGCCCCTACATGATGTGTTTGCCTTACTCTGACTGCCTGACCGTGTACAAACCTTTTTTAGTATAATACTTTTGCAGGGTTTGCTTGCTTCCTGAGTACATTTGGGTCCAAATTCCTGTTGGTTTCAGTTCAGACACATGATGCAAAAGAAGACGTGACTCATCAGAACACACCACCTTCTTCCATTGGTCTGTGGTCAAGTTCTGATACTCATGTTGTTTGGCCTGCAACTTCCAGAAAAATTACCCAAGGCTTATATTAATGTGTCTCTGTGTGTGTGTGTGTTCCTCCAGGAGATGCTGAAGCTGTCCATCATTGACATGATCTTCACTGTGGCCAGCATCCTGCTCATCGACTTCATCAGAGGGTTGGTAGTTCGCTACCTGAGCGACTGCTGCTGCTGGGATCTAGAAAGCAAGTTTGTGAGTTTTGAGCCTTTGATGCCTGAAATGGTCGCTTCTTACACAGTTGCTTTGTTGGAAATAAGACATGGGATTTGGATAAGGGAGACCTCAAAGTGTTTCCAAGCAGATTAGTGCTTTCAATTTGATTTAAAAATAGGAGTCATTAAAATATCTTAAATGCATGCAAAGACAAACGTAGTCTGTATCCACCCACCCAATGAAGCCTCACATATTGGTCAACCATTTGAACTGAAACATTTGAACGTTTGAACATAACTTCGGCATCTTGATATTTGAAGTTTATTTGTTATATTTGAATGGTTCATGTTAGTTCTGGTATCGGTCGAGAATACCACTAGTCCATCATGGTGCTTTTTAAGGGAACACCCTCATTATAGCTAACACTATAACCGTCATTCTCTGAGTGAAGAGACTGCCTCTCCACCAGCACCCTTTTCTCAATGGCCAGGGTTGCAGGTTTGACAGAACCATGTTAATAATAATAATAATACATTTAATTTATGTTGTCATGGAATTGGAAGTATCTCATCTAGATATGGAAGTATGTAGATGATAAGATGGTCTAGTTGTGATGAGATAAATAGCTTATATGGTTGTCTTGCTTTGCTTGATCGTTAATATTAATAATTTAATATTAATTAATAATTAATATAAAATTATATATGAGAATAAGATTGTGTTAGAAATTGCCTGTTTTTAAGATTTAAATATATTGTTATTATATCTTGTATACATACATATACAATATATAGTATAATAAATATTAGAGCAAATATTAGAATGACGAAGTAATTTCATAATGTAATTATATCTCTAAGAATAAAAGGCAAAAATAGAACTTAATACTGAAGAAAAATTTTGTGAAAAAATAAACTTTATGTGGAATATATGTTTTCTTCATCATTTACCGTTGAGACAGAAATTAACAGGATCAGGGCAGTTTCCAGTTGTGTTTTGTATATACTAATCAGCCATAACATTATAAACACTGACAGGTGACGTAAATAACTTTTATTTTCATGTTAACATGGCTCCTGTAAGTAGTTCAGATTTAAGAGGCAGCAAGACAACATTCCGCCCTGGAAGCTGATGTGTTGAACCGGAATAATGGACAATGGAGCAGCTTTGACATGGACCAAATTGTGATAAACAACTGTTTCGGCGCCAAACTGCAGGTTTTAGTTTGATATTTCCATGTTTGTATGGTCTGCAGTGGTAAGTACCTACAAAATGATCTAAGGAGGGGCAACTGGTGAACTAGTGACGAGGTCACTGATGCTCACAAGTATTGAAAATTAGCCTTTGTTGTCTGACAAAGAAGAGCTACTGTAGCGCAAATTATTGAAAAAGTTCATGCTGCTTCTACTGCTGATAGAAAGATATTTCAACACATACTATGCAGGGGGTTATGATGTTATGGTTGATCAGCTGATCAATGAGAGATGCCCGCAACAGACCATAGTCAACACGTGTGTGTCTTTTCTCAGCCTGAATATGGAGAATTCAAGATCGCAGAGAACGTCCTGCACCTGATCTACAACCAAGGAATGATCTGGTGAGTCCGATGAAACTCATCTCTGTAATCCCACTGAGTCACCTTGACTCTGCCACAGCGTGAGATAAGGTGTGATTCAGAGCTAATGAGCCGACCCGTCTGCATGACCCCGTGTGGCTTCCCAATCCCACGTCTGGCTGTATTTTCTAAACTCATTTCAGAGATGTCGCGCTCTAGCAATGAAAGTAATGAAGTGAAATGGTGAGACGCTCAATTTGGTCTTTATTACAGGAACGTTAACACTTCCTGTGTGGTCTTCTCTCTCTCTCTCCTCCAGGATGGGGGCATTCTTTTCTCCCTGTCTTCCTGCCTTTAACGTGTTGAAGCTGATTGGTTTAATGTACCTAAGGAGCTGGGCCGTCCTCACCTGCAACGTTCCCCATCAGCAGGTGTTCAGAGCCTCCAGGTCTGACAAACACACATGCAGACACACTACACACACGCGCACAAACACACGCAGTCTCACAGACACACACGCATGCACACAGACGCACACACACACACACAAACAGGCACACACACACAAACAGGCACACACTCAGGGACACACATAAGAAGCCACTCTGAACCCTCAGGGAGATTTTTCGGGAGTGTTTGGGTCCAGACAAAGAAGTCCAGTTCAGTCTTGTTCCTTAGGCTGGATTGTGGAACGGCTAAGGACCACGACAGAGCCTTGGTTGAGGACTTCAGGTATGGAGCGAGTCTGTAAGGAGTCAGGAGATCAGAGATCCAGGGCGGGCCGCTCAGTGAAGGAGTAAACAGAGTAATGTGCCCCTGGGTTCTGTTGAGGGGTCTGGCTGCTTCATTTTCAATAAGCCTTCATTTATGTCAATTCCGTTGAGTCAAACCTGTATAAAGGGAGTTACAGTTTTATACATTTATTTTTTCTTCATTATCATTAACGGCTTATCCCGTTCAGATGATATCAATAGTGGTCATTAACTGTGCCAGGCCAATCACGATTTCCTCCGTCTGATTCATAGTCGGCTGTCTGAAGTTCTGGGTAATCCAGGATTTGAGGTCATGTGTGCAGTTCTTGAGTTAATTTTTTATTTACCGAACTTCTCTACACTGATAAGTGTTGCATAAAGTTGTTTGTCATGATTCACATGATGGAAGTCTTATTGATTAAAAAACAATCATTCTGATTAATAGCTTGATTAAAAGAGATTAAGCAGGAAAATATTGACGACATCCCCTGCTGCTGAAACGTAAAGCGCCTCCCTGCGATCTGAGAAATTTAAGTACGAGCTACAGCCGCCTGACTTCATCTGGAGCAGTGAGATAAAGACACAAAGATTTATTTCAATGAAAGTGATTTAAAGACATGTGAAAACATCATGTGATAACATAACAAAAATGATCATTCCAAACACTTATTAGTACACATTCACTGCTAGCATGCGAGTTCTTCTTTAAACGTACTTCAGCCTCATTGAGTATGGCTTTGATGTTATTTGTCGGCCATGGTCTAGTATCTAAATTCAACAACATATGTAAATGTGACAAGGTTTATAATTGTGATTTAAAAAAAAAAAATTTAAACTTTAAAAAAAATAGTTTGGAATTAAACGTGTCAGAATAGTATTGTTAATTCCAGTCCTGCTACTTATCAGTTTGCACCACATTCTTCATTGGATCTGAATGAGAGCTCAGCAGCTGTGGAAATCCTTCACTGGATTCCATGTTGCTCAGGAGGTGAATGTCAGACATATCATGTGATAATGACTTTTTCTTAAACAGATGAATGACACTGAGACCTTTTAAATGAATATATTCTCATCTAAGTTTTTGCTGTACTTTGCTGAATCGTTGCCCTGAGAACAGCGTAAGTATCTGTTAGTGGTTCATTTCTAACATCTCTTCTGTCTTTTAAGGTCTAATAACTTTTACCTGGCCATGCTGCTCTTCATGCTGTTTCTGTGTATGCTGCCCACCATCTTTGCCATTGTGAGATACAGACCATCACAGCATTGCGGACCGTTCAGGTAGACACTGTAAAATGTTGCTTCAAACTGGCAGAAATCCAAAGACCAACATTTCTTTCCAATGTGCGAGGTGTTTATAGAGCATGTCTGACTCCCTTTCACTGGTTTAACTGTGCATGATCTGGAAGTCAAAGACACTTACCCATAGATGTGAAGCACTAATTAAACCAATCAGCGTGTTCTATTAACCGACCGGTTTCCAGTGGAAATGTACCGGTTGGTTAATCCAATGGAGATCACCTGTGAAGGGGGTATAGTGTTTACCTTAGGTGTATATCAGGACGATTACTAACTCTGAGTTCATCCCTGAGCTCAGACCAAACCTGAGATGAGAAGCTTGATCCACAACAGCTGATCTCATTTGGTAGAATCCAATCTGAGTTTATTAATTCCAAGTTAAAATTGTGCACGAGGAAGATCAAAAGCCATCATCAATGGAGCTGTGAATGAGACTCTATGGTCGACATATTTCACACCATTTGAGGTGGAAGTTTTACTGCACCCACAAGAATATATTTACCTTAAAAAAAAGAGAAACATGGCTTCATTAGAAAAGGAAAGAAAACTGGTGTGGGAAAGAATTGTGGCCTGTTTCAATGTGTATACTAGTTCTACCATATTTTCTCTGAGTATCGTGTGTGAAAAGGTGGTGAAATGATAATGAACAGATTTTTATTTTCATTTATGGGCACTAAGTGTATGTTAAAGCAGCTGGAAATTAAACAGACTTGCATTATTATGTCTGGGTGGACACAGAACTCATTTGGAGGGATTATACTGTATATTTCTTATGAGACAGTCTGTGGATATATTTCCGCTAGCTTTAATACCAAATATTCGGCAATGTTGTAGAACATTGGTGTCAAACTCAATCACAGACAGGTCCAAAATGAAGGATGGAGACCACATCGAGAGTGGAGCAGGACTCAAATAGGCCAAGTTTAATCAGAGGTATTAAGATCATTTTATTACTTTATCTATTCATTTTTATCACATTCTGAACAAACCAATGGAATAGAAAATACTCAAATTACAGATTCAATTCAAGGTAAATCAGCACAAATTCATTTTTATGTCTCCCTCTCTTTCAGCAGAGTTTCACAGAATGATTTCCAGTGAAAATTTTTTATTTACAGACATCAAGAAAAGCCAGAAAATTATGTTTTTCAAGTTACACATAAAACCTAAAATCACTCGGTTTTTAATCAACAGTATCAACAAAAAAGACCTTTACATGATCCTTGGTAAATGGCTGGGCTGATTTAGCCGTTTCTATCTTCTGCCATAATAAAAGAGTAGACTGTTTTTCCCCATATCTGTTCCTGCAGTCACAAGCAGGTGCTTCTATGAAAACAGTAAGGTGCATGAATAGTCTCCGGGTGACACAACACAAAGACTTTGCTCGAATACAATAGACGTCTACGGTTTGAGATGTTTGAAATGTACGGCTGGAGAATGTAATTCATATAAATCATGGATTGAAAGCACAGACAATCTCTCTCAGTCCTCTCCCAACATCAATCTATAAACATGACAAATGAGGGACAGACAGTTCATGTCCATAAGCTCTTCTTCGGGCTCAGAAAGAGGAGGGGTCATGAATAAACCTAAGTTTTGTTGCAAGTAGTAAACCTGCCAATCAGCAGGTTAAGTTCAAAGTGTGCGTTAACGCTGTATCTTACCCAAAGTTTAACTTATCCTGCTTTCTGGAATGAAGAAAAAACACTTTTCCCTCATCTCCTGCTTAACAAACTCAGAGTGGCCACTATACCCACATCCCGAAATACCTCTGTGAGCTGCGAGTGTGTGTACTAAATGTTTCAAACAAAAATCTTACATGTGTGTTTCAGCGGTCAGGAGAAGATCTATGACATCATATCTGAGACGGTCGCCAATGACTTCCCTGCGTGGTTCAGTACGGTGATGAGTTACATCAGCAGCCCCGTAGTGGTGCTGCCCGGACTGCTGCTGCTGTTGTACGACTGCACAAACACACGCTAACAAATAAATATGTTTGTTTATATATATATATGTATATATATATATTCTAAATATTTATATATATATATTCTAAATATGTATATATATATATATATATATATATATATATATATATATATATATATATATATATATATATATATATATATTTATATATATTGTATATATACTTATATATATATATATATATATATATATATATTTTTTTTTTTTTTTTATATATATATATATTCACTGATGCCATAGTGACCTGTGTCCCCTTGTGTACAGTATGCTGATATATTACCTCCAGGCCTTCGCCCGCTCCCTCAAATTCACCAACAACCAGCTGAGGATGCAGCTCCAGACGGTGAGTTCATGTAGAATCAGACAGAAAATATATAACACAAAAGATGCAGTTTAATATTAGGGGCAATTAGTGGATAAATTACATATAATAAACTGCATAACACCCCACATATCACTATTTAGGAATCTATGGTCTTCAAATGTCAAAAAGATGGAAAAGGCTATCACTACAGAACCATAGACTGATGTTTTCTTTATCGTTGTGTTGACATTCATGGCTCTGTCTCTCATCCTCTTTGAGGGAGGTGGGTTGAGCCCTAGTTTGGACAAATAGATGATCATACTTAGCACAGCGTGAAATCTCACTGCCAAAGAAGATAAATATGAAGACCCGACTCATTGGAACCGTTTAGATGCATTTGTGACATCCTTTGTGGCAGTGCCATGCAGCCGGGTCAAAGTCAGCTTGAAAAGGTTCAGTGATGGTTAGTTTAGTACTTTGAGATTTGATCCAAATGTAAAGTGCGTTATAAATTAAATGTATTATTATTATTATTAGTTGGTGCCTACCAAAGTACTAAACGCTGCAGACAGAGGATACCGAACAGGTCCTGCAGCTCTGGAAATGCTCCGATCCAGTGTTCTAACCATCACAATATGGCCCTTGACTCAGATCTTAACACTTATCTCTTTTTCCTTTGTCCATTACATCGACTTCAATACAATGTGTTCCGGAAGCATGGTAAAGAGATAATCAATGAAATTAATTTATCTTGTCAGTAGTTATAATGTTATGGCTGATCAGTATAAACAGTGGGGAACCAGACAAGCTCCTGCTGTCACAAAGACACCGGATGACCTTTCAGCTTTCAACGTTATTTATATGAAAGCAATCAAAACAACTATGATGACATTATTTTCCTGATAACATTGTACAATCAATATTTATTTTACATGTTTGATTCCTTTTTCTTTTTTTTTTAAATTGGGTTTACACATGCAACAAATTTGGAGATGGTCCAAATGTCTGACAGTTATGTTTTCCTTACATCCTGTAGGAGCGGACTGAGGACAAGAAGAAGGTATTACAGATGGCTGCAGGTATATCTGCTGGTTTTTCCGGGTCTTCTGTGTGTGTTCCATCATGTCTTGTATTTTGTCACCCTTACCCTTATACTTCTAATCCAACTTCAGCGAGACTACAGGTGCCAGAGGCAGCAGCAGACAAAACACCAGATCAGACGGAGAGTGACATCACAAGCCAGGACGCCTCCATCTGTACTCCATCCCCCCAACGGAACGGGAGCGTCACCAACTTCCAGTCTCCTGCTCACTGTGGAAACAGCATCCACACCATCACCCAGTCAGTGTCGAGGGCGGACATGAACCGAGGATCGGTCAGAAGCCCGACTGTGAACGCCCTGCCCAGACGCAGGCTGGAGAACGTACCTAACAGGTGTCACACTTCGATAAAAGCCATCATAAATGGAGCCTCAATACTGTGATTTACAATGGCAACCACGGAGACACTAGGGCCACCATGCTTTCACACCAATTGAGCAGGAAGTTTTAATGAGCTCAAGGAGAAGCTCGCAGAAGGAATTATATCTTTCCTCTGGGAGAGGGTAGAGGGAAATAGGGGCACCTGAGATATCTTGCGTGGACTGCTGCCACTGATGTCAATTAAACTTGATGGATGGAGGCTTGTATCATGATCTCACTTTGGTTTTAAACACATTAATGATACCATTTAGTGGCTATTCCAGTAGTTTTTTTCAATAACTTTAATACAGAATATTCACTAATTTCGAAGAAAAAGCTCCCGTTTGACAAAAGCATACTGGAGAGTACATCCGTGCTGTGTGATGTTTGAGACGTTCGGTTGGAGAATGTCATTCGGATGAATCATAAAATGAAAGCATATTCAATCTGGGTCTCTTGGTCCTCTCCAGACGCAAATGTAGAATATGACAACTGGGAGACGGATGTAACACGTCTGAAAGCTCTGTTTCAGGCTCAGAAGGATGAAGAGTCAGGAACAAACTCAGGCTTGCCAGTAAGGAGGTTAGGTTTTTACCAAATCAGTTATCAGACTCAGAGTTTAACTTATCCCGCTTTCTTGAACAGAAAACCCAGAATTTCCCTCATCTCAGGCTTAACCAACTCAGAATTTCCACTAAACCCACTTCTGCACCCACAGACATGTACAGCAACAATAATAACTGCAGCTATAATAATAGGATGATTGCATTCATTGTCTACACGTCAATAAATTGGACACAGTTTTTTCTACTTAATGTTCTTTGTTTGTATGTATATATTTAAATAAAAAAGTGCAATCGCCATCATCAGCAAAATACCTGCATAAATAGCTTCTACTGTGTTACGTCCAATATGGCAACCTCATCGGAGGCTTACGTATAACACTTTATCCAAAATCTGTCAGAAAAATTAACACTGCCAGAAAGGTTGGAATTATCCCATAAGAGGAGCAAAGGATCAATGCATTGTTAGAAAAATTGAAAAACAAAATCACAAAATCTTAAACCGTGAACACAATGGAAGAGTATTGGGGGCTCCATACTTGGTGATACCATTTAGGCCATTGAATAAATTTTAAGT
The DNA here is from genome assembly GCA_037951165.1 of Lophius americanus. Lineage (NCBI taxonomy): Eukaryota > Metazoa > Chordata > Actinopteri > Lophiiformes > Lophiidae > Lophius > Lophius americanus. The sequence goes on from JBBDHG010000014.1 coordinate 6,642,723, forward strand.
TCATGCCTTTTTGAGCTTTCTTGTCTTCTCTGAATGCAAAAACTTCTGCACCTCAGAATGTGAACCTTTTTTCCGTTGAAGCTCAATATAGTTTGTTGTATTAACCCACCCACCCACATCAGCTTGTTTCCTTCTGGATTCATTCTGTCTTTTTGGTTTGGAGTTTTCTCTCAATCAACTTTTCTCCTCCGTTTTGGTCAATGCCCCCACTCATACTCTCAGTTTCTGAGGCCCTGCACCACATGGTCGAACACTGCATTCTCATGGGTTGAGGGACACAGAAGTTTCCCCTTCTCTAACGCAGCTAAGGTCCTGAATGAAAATAATCCCGAAACGGACAAATTTAGGAATCAAGATTGTTATTCATTTCTAATTAATTGCTAAGCCCTAGTGTGAAGCAATGACTAATTTATGATATATTTCTGTTCATTATCATAGCACTGCTGAACAAGACAATCTTGATCTCTAATGTGTTTCAGGCTACCATGTTTTCATTTATTGAATTTTTTGAATGAGACCGGTGAGCAGTAATGATTATTATGTGTTGTCTGTTCTACAGGCTCCCACCATATCTTGGTGGCCCTGGTGGAACCTGCAAGTCCAAGTCCTACCATCACATTGTGTACAATTCCCCGGCTCCTTATTCTGCAAACATCCAGTCGGACCAAGTTTGCAGGAAGTCCATACGCTCCATACATCCAGTTGAAGCTACCGGGATAATCACTGCACAGAGTTATGGAGGACGGCGAAACCCCACCAACCGTTATGTGATTGTCAATGAACATGAGCCAAGGAGGAAGCTGCTGCGCTCTGCTACACGTATCCCACGCCATTACCTCATGGAGGAGTCAGACATCCTGGACGTTTACCCACGTAAAATGAAATGCTGCACATCCCGTGCAACTCACCATCAACCACATCCACACCAGCCCCACCCATCCCAGCAGCAGGTAAGTGAAGAGGAGGAGGAAGGGGGAGAGGAAGTGAAGAGTAAAGGCAGGAGAAGAACGTCAATGGGGAAAGCACATCAGCCCTATTCCCTTTCTGACCTCCTGCAGCCAGCACACTTCTACATTGGTGACAGTGTAGAGAGCCGCGGGTTCAAAGCTAAAAACAGCAGCACTTCTCGAAGAAGATATGGAGCACAAGATGAGGATGAAGACGAGGATGGTGTAGGAGGCGTGCCCCTTGAGGGTTCAGAGTCACATATTCGATTCCAGGCAAATATGAAAGGAGTGGACCCTCTTCTTGTCAGAACCAGACATCACGTCCATTCCCCAGGTAGACACTCTCAGTCCCCGGCGAGGATCAGGCACATGGAGACCAAAGTGAAGCCTAAAGCGAGAAAGAAGCTGGAGGCCCCAATGACTGAGTCAGACTCAGCCTCTGTGGCTTCCAGCAGTGACCAGCAGAACAGCAGTACTGATCAGTACATTCAGGTCATTCACAGCAAGGAGCGCTATCTCAGGTCTGACGTGTGGCAAGGAAAGCTTGCCAAAAAAAAGTCCAAAACCAGTTTTGACTTAAATGTCACCGAATCAAACGATCTACTCTCCTCAAATGTATAATATACTAAACTTATGGATCCTGCTCATTATATTCCAAATACTGTATAACATATATGTATATAAAAATGTATGACTACAGGTTAACATGTTGCAGTTAAAGTGCATATTGTGTACATTATCATTATAAATTATTATTATACTTTATTATTATTGTTATTATTATTATTATTATTATTAAAACAAAGGAGATTTCTGTCTCTTGTGTGTTTATCCCTGTGTTGTTTCAAAACAACAATCTTATTTGGGTTAATAAGGCAATAAGCTTGCCAAAAAAGCCAAATTACACTGATTAAACATAATAATGTATCATCAGCTCAATCCATTGAAAATTGTTGAGCGCTGCTCATTGAGGTACACCGATATCTATTCAGCAGACAATCTCTTCCTTTAATTTATTTTTTCTTCTGGACTATATGCATATGTTTTTGTAACAGTTTGCAAAAACAGTTTTCGCAAATATCAAAAAAAATGTACAAAAAATATCTCATATGAACAATTGGAATTTACTCAGTGAGCTCAGTAAATTCCCACATTCCCACATGGCAATGTGGGAATTATCATTGCAAAAATACAATACTATTTCAACCAATATTTCACCCACGAATATTAGTACTAATGTGTAACTGGCAAGTCCATCACTCAGGCACACAGAAGGTTCATAGAGTGAAACATTCAAGGTTCTTAAAATAAATGTTTTGTGAGACTTCAGA